>JAKZAP010000008.1:11961365-12489869 GCA_023053575.1 Branchinecta lynchi
AAGTTTACAAAAACTAAAAATATACCATTCAATATCCCATAAAAAGAGGATTCAGAATATGTACAGTTTGTTTGATTTAGCTTATGCGGCCCTGCAAGGAAAATTATTTTGATAAAGCTGGTCTTTATAGGCCTAATCTGCCTTTATAGGCTAAACAGCCGGAGACGTACATCGGTCCAGAGTGGTGTGGTATGGTTTTCGTTCTCGGCAAAAAAAGTTGGTCTACAAACTTCTTCAAACCTTCTGCAGCTCGTGAGCCCCCCCCCCCATTTTTGAACGATATTGCGGTCTGGATCCCGGACTAACAGCCATTCCCCTCTTCATTTATTCAAACAATGTTTACAACGGATACGTCAGCTCTGATTTTTCATCATGCTGATGAAAAATCAGAACTGACGTATCCGTTGTAAACATTGTTTGAATAAATGTTTCAAAGTCAGCTTGGGCTCAAAGAATATTTATTCCCCTCTTCATTTGTAAAATCCTCTAATATACGTTATTAATGAGCAAAACATGTTATTTTTAGGTTCCGGACATCTTTCGCTGACTTCCAGCCGAATTATTCATTCCTGGCAAACACAAATGGCAGCATCGATTGATCCCAAATTTTACACGACCGTAAATTTCATCCAATATACAATTTTGATCGGTTCACCGATTTTTTTCGAATTTGGACCGAACACATACATCCACAGCGTATCGATGTTTAACTTTGCCGTCCGTTTAACCAGTTCTAGCACAGGAAATTTGTCGGTAAGTTCCCAAGGTTTCCGAAGTTCACTTGAATCGAGCCAAGACATGTATTATAGACTAAATGTCTTGATTCTCTGTTTTTACATCACACATCAAATTTATCCGGAACTGTGTCTGTTCATTGTTTTTTTTGGTTATTCACCGGATTCCGGCCGAACTATCCATCCGGGACAATAACTAAAGACAGCTGCGGAATTGGTTGAATCTAGTTGAAAAAATTTTTTTAGTCCCAATATTTCTGAGAACCCTATACCCTCGAAGGTTATATTATAGCACAAAGGCCATCCACGAGCTTGCTCACTCTTTATCCCTTGCCTACTCCCAGTAAACTATATCAATAGGTAAGAGTCATCGTGATCACGACAGTTGGACGAATGAATAAATTTATAATGGCAATCCCTAAGTTTGGTTGTGGATCCGAAAATCTCCACGATTGCAATTATGTCTTGCGCTCCCCCAACCCTCCCCCACCTGGACAAAGGGTCTTGAAACAACCAATTTGAGTTGATTTTGTGGGTTAGTCTTTACTCTCGTCATTTCTGTTACTTGTCTTTCTTGCTTTCTCTCATGATATTGACAAACAGAAGTATTATACAGAGCAGCGCACGTTTTTCAAAACCCTTTCGATCGGCAAGTTCTAAAAGATGCGAGAAGCCGTCGAAATAAAGTATTTACTATCGTAAATGGAATGGCATTACCAGAAGTCAAACGACCTCGCAAACGAAAGGGCTTTATTCACAACAAAACTAAAGTTAATCAAAATGCGGAAAACATCTCGTATGTCAACGACCCAATCGAGCAGCAAAAACAGCAGCCGTGTCCAAAATGAAATCTCAGCACGAGCTTTCATCTAGAGCAATTCCTAAAAAGTATATCCCAAAATAGGAGATTTAGAATTGCTAGAATCAAAATATGTGTATTGCAGGTTTGTTTCTTCTAATTTCTTTCTATGAGGAACCTTGCCAAAAAAGGATCAATTATAACTAGAACAAATATCAGCTGGCTTATCAGTTTACCAAAAACAATTGTTCAAAGTGTTCCTCCTAATTAATACTCAAAATCAGTAATACTGTAGTATCCACTCTTCTTCCCTTATTTCTCAATTATCATCCCCCCCCCCGTTTTGAATTTGGGGACCTATGATATTCTTCCAAAGAAGGGAATTAGTTTCAGTATCTAAATAGTTTCAAAGGATGTTGGAACGCTAATAAATACAAAAGTGGATGAGTAAGGTAGTTATATCCAGAGTCGAAAAGCGTCTGGGGGTGAAGAAGCTTGTAATGAAGCAGACCTGAATAAAACAAGACCAAACGTTTCGATGGGATTCCAAAAATTGAATATGTACTGGACTTCCTCATCCACAAAATCGGGTCTTGTAGATTTTCTTTCTTCACCAGATCCCCAGATTTCCCAGATCAGATTACCAGGATTGCGGTCAGATTAAGACCGCAATAGCAATACTAGTCGAAAATCATAAGCTATTCTTTTCCACCGTGTTATTTATAAATACAACGTTGTAAGTTTTATCGGAAGATTCTACTAATTCTGAAATTCCCGTATGTCATCCAGATCCATTTATTCCTATCATATCTTCATACTGACAATCACGAATTGGGGCTAGACAACTGATCCGCTCGTGAGAGGACAAAGAACATATATCAATTAACGTTCATTCTTGCTCGCAAATCGAAGCTCTATACGGCTGCAGAATTTAATTTGCTGGGCAGTGTTCCGGCCGAACTGCTTGTCGCCTGTGAATATAAAGTTTAGATAGCCAACGGATTTAGCATTTATTTTTACTCTTAAACTGAATCTTCGATGGACTAGACTTACTTATAGCAAATCTTCGGTTTTGGCCGTATTCCGGTTAAATTCCTAACCCGTCAAGAAAATAAGGTTAAACATGGATCCAGCATGGCGCATTAATCTTATATCGGAGCTCTAACAACTCCACAAAGAAGCTTTTGATTCTGCCAAACTTAGGGTTTTGGCCGGATTCCGGATGAACTAGCATACCTGTCCCGCAAGAAAACAACGTATTCATCCTGTCTCCTTACCCTAATACCGAATTCTAATTGACTTCAAAACAAACTTTAAACTTATTCCAAATTTCCGGCTTGCGAATTCCGGGTGAACTACTTGTCTGGCAAAAAAAAAATCAAGTATGGATTTAACATGTCTCCTTACCCCTAAAACGACTCATTAGCTCGAAAAGATATTTTTGTAATGCTCAATCTGGACCCCCACCCCACCCCTAAATATAGGGCTACGAGAACTTGATCCGTACTTTGACTCACTGGCCGTATGGTCGAATCGCACTTGACTCGATACCAACATTGAACAAAATATCTCAATTCTTTCGAGAGTAATCGTACTAACGGACGGCCGGGCAGACGGACAGACGGACGAACGGACAGACGGACCACTTTGCGAAATCGCATATCCCTTGCTAACGTTTTGGGATCCCTTCTTTGCAGTTAGGAATAAGGAGGAAGTATTTAGGGGAAATGTAGATGGTCTTTACTCGTGTGCTATGTGTAGTGATTAACACAAGAGTGTGATCCGCTTCAAGTCAAATTTCCAGGAACTCTGAGGACTAGGATGGAGTTGCTAGACAGAGCAACTGCTTATGCGGATCTTTCTTAATTATAATGAATCTTGAAGCGTTCGTTCAGACGGAAATTATAATAACGGAATATAGAATCATTATTTTGTTATTTGTTTTATTGAGTTTCATCTACCCTTTGGGCATTCGGGGGACAAATACATCCATACATATATCCATTGGAAGAAACACTGCAGTATCTCTCACTGTCAACTTCCACCATCGTTAAGACAGTAGGCAACAGTGTCAGAAGTTTGATGATAAATAACACATGGCTGCGCATCCTTTTATTACAAGTGCTAGATGACAAGAATTTTATATTCTGACCATTTTAAGTGGGGTTTTTTTCGAGAAAATAGTTGCTTTTTTGTAGATACCATGGTGTCCATGGTATCTGTTCCCACGGTGGCTGGATCTGCAATTAGTCATTTATACAGTAACAGTTGCTCTGCAAAACCGACAATTGACAGATTTGCGCTATTAGATAAGAAATACTGATATCCATTGACATCTAGAGTCATAACTTCTTACCCACCAATTTGACATAAAAAACAAGAGCTAGAATCTCATATGGCACTTGCAAGGCTGGGTAGGAGGATGAAAGTAAGAATTTGCCATTTCGTGGGTTTGCTGTGATCATTTGTAAGCAAAACCCTTGAGATAAGAATGATCATGGAATATTGGAAATCCCGAGAATCTATCGCTTGGTAAAAAGTATTTTCTTTTTGCACTTGGCTGTAATGACTCGCACTTTAAGACTAATATTTCAGTTAACACTTTTACGCGAAAAGTTATCACTTTAAAGCGTCATAACCGTCACAACACAAGGATAAGCAAACATGTGTTAAAGCATTTGAATACACTGGATTATTTTAACTCTGCTAACGGATTTTTATTATTTCATCTTAGGATCCCGCAGTAACGTTCAGAATATGCATTACTGGCTTGACAAGACAAAGTTGATCCCGGTGCGTACATTTCAACGGCTAGTGATGCTAATATCGGAAAAAGTTCAATTCCAGATATTGCGGGCCCTTTTGAAGAAAGTCCGCTATTGCCTGTGATAATAAAAAGATTTATCTTTTGGCAATCGTTTCATACAGGCACCACACATCCGAAAGAACAAGACCAAAGGTTTCGATGGGATCCCAAAAGTTCAAATTTGTCAGAACATTGGGTCTTGTCTTCGCCAGATCCAGTCTTCGCCAGTCTCCTTGAACACTTTTACTATTAAATTTAGAGCCAAAGGCTAATCATATGAGAACACCAAGTTCAGATATGGATTCAGCATGTGTTTACCCTTTTAAGTTATATCTATTTTGACCAAGCAGATCGAAACTTCCTGCCTTACTTCTGCCAATTTTCCGGTTTTGGCGGAATTCCGGAACTACTTGTCCGAAAATAAAGCTAAAAAACGAATTCAGCATATCTCCTTACCCCTACATCCAACCTCTAATCAACATCAGATTAAACTTTTACTTTTAACAAATTTTCCGGTTTCAGCCGAATTCCGAGCGATCTATACATCCGGTGATAAAATGATTGTCATATGCCAATTCAGCATGGCTAATACCCCGCAAATCGAACATCTTATTAAATTTAAATAAAAGTTTTAGTTTATACAAATTCTCCGGTGTTGGCCGGATTCCGGCCGAACTAAATGTCCGGTGAGAAAATAATTTTCATATTCGGACTCGGCACGTTTCCTTGCCTCTAAATCGATTCCTTAATTAACTTCATATAAAACTTTTACTTTCACGAATTTTCCGGTTTTCGCCAGATTCCGGGTGAACTATTTGTCCGGCGAGAAAATAAATTTCATATTCGGATTCAGCATGTCTCCCTACTTCTAATTCAACTATTTCATTAGCTTTTAAAAAATATATTTTTCCTCCCCTAAATTTCAAACCCCTCCCCCACCCACAAATATAGAGCTACATAGCCCATTTTCTAACTTAACCTGTAATTTGACCTAAAGAGTCATCATGCCAAGTTTGATCAAAATATCTCAACCCCTTCGAGAGTTATCGTGCTAACAGACGGACGGACAACTTTTGCGATGTCATAGGTATCCCTCCACTTACGTTTTGGGGTACCCAAAAAGCTCATTCGATGGAAACTGATTTTATAAATAGTAGAGCTAGGCAGTAATGTATTTCCATCGGGTCTTAAAGCATGGTTAAAGTTTAACGAAAAGGGCTGAGATGGAACACTCTAGTTACACATCATTTATTCACTTAAAGAGGCTTGAAGACAAATATGTTACTTCGTTGCTCCGCTACTCACTCACAACTAATAGATCTTTATATAGTGGAATTTCCCTGTCGGATTTGTGGTACCTCTATTCGCTTGTACCTATGTTGTGTACTTGACGAAAACGATTTATGAAAAATAACTGGTCACGCAGTGAGTTACCTTCCGCGAGCTGATCAGTGGCCACTGAAAAGCCGTTTTTGTATTGAGATTCAAATTTTCCGCGTCACGTAAGAACTTTGCGTTATGAGGACGGTCATAGACATGTGAACGTCATGTTAGAGCAAGTAGTGAAAAATAAAACAATCCCTTTACACAATCCAGACAATGCAGTGTATTCAGTTAAATGATACAAATAAATAGATAGATAGATAGATAGATAGACAGATAGATATTTAATGCATACAAGCCAACAAGGGCCATGGCACCAAAACAACTAAAAACAAATATACAAAAAAAGAACGCTATGCCAGTTTGAAACTACACGGATATACAATTTTCCCTGTGTGTATAAGTTGGCTTTTCAGTTAAACCTTAAGTGAATAAAGGATTGGTAACTAGACTATCGTATCTCAGCCTTTTTGTTAAAACTTTAAATGTTATCAAACTTCTGATAGCGTACTGACCAGACTTATTTCTATTTATAAAGGACTTCCAACCAACAAATATTTTCACAAAAGCGAAATTTTACCATTCAAATACTAAACGGTTCGACTTGAAGAGTATCGGAGCCATATTTAATCTTTTTTTGCTAATTTTGGTATCGGGTTCGGAAAACGCACTTTGGCAGCCAAGCTGGGAACAGAACATACAAATTAACTGGTCTGAAAACAAACTGATATTGGATCGCTTAGACAGCTCGCCGAAATATCAATATCATCAGGATAAAAACTAAACACAAAAAGACCCAACAAAGAAGTGTCAAGTATACCATGACCCCGACAGAAATCGGTGCGGTTGAACCAATTAGTGGGCTTGGTTCTTTCCATTTATGTCTTCACACATCGGACCAAAGTTGAAAAGTCAACAGGCTGTCACTTCGAGTAAGGGTGGTGTCTTCTTTCTTAATTTATAACAAATTCCCAGGTAGCGTGACTCATCACGAGCTGACCTGTCCATATGGAAAAATATTGTACCAAGGTATGGCAGCGATGGGAGACTATGAATTATGTCTAAGCATTGGGTGAACAATTCCTTGTTAGAATACTTCGATGAAAAAAATTGTCGAATTGTCCAAGACAAACAATAACACGCGGATCAAACAGATATGCTAACTATCTACTCGCCAATTTTGTCACAATTTTAACAATTTTGCAAATTTATTTGGCAGAGGGATCTACGGGGTTGGAGTGGAAGAAGACACAATCTGCGCAACACCGTTAATACGACGAAACGCTGCAGTACCTCTCCCCGTCAACTTCACTGTAAAAAGTTTATCTGAGAAAGGATTAAAGTAAACTGAAGTACTTGGTATTGGGATTAATCTTTTCTCTACTGGGATAACATTAATCCGAATTAGAAATAATCTTATCTCAATAGAGACAATATTAATCCCAGTAGCAAATACTGCAAGATTTTTTGTACAGTGTTCAACCACTGAAAAGACAGTGGGCCACACTAAAGGAAGTTTGATGACAAATAGCACATGGCTGCGCATGCTTTTTTTGCATGTGGTAGATGCCAAGAATATTTATATTATGACCATTTTAAGTGTAATGTATCGAGAAAATAGTTGCAGTTTTGCAGATACCATGGTATCTGATACCACGGTAACTGGATCTGCCTTCTGTCGTTTTTGCAGTTACCGTGGTGTCTAATATTACGGTTGCTTTGCAAAACGTCAATTGCCGGAATTGCGCTTTTGGAAGTCATCGCATCAGAAAAACTGACATCCAGTCACATCACTAAGTGCCAAACTCTTTTAAATTCCCTCCAAGTTGACGATATTCTAGGGTCTGTTATTGATGATGATGAAACTGAGAAACTTTTCCAGATACCACGATCATTTACCACGGTCAAACCGTGGTATTTGTATATCAGATACCACCGTAACAGGTCAGATACCACAATAACTGCTAAAACACCTTTTGACCGTCGTATCAGATACTAAGGTAAATGCGGAAACGACTTTAGACCGTGGTATCAGATACCATACTATTTGCAAAAACGTAAGGGATGGACCGAAACCGAAGCTATAAGTTTGAATGCTACTCCTCTTTCTTTGTGCTCTTCTTATTCGTAAATAATTTTCTTTGGGAAGGGAATTCCGTATGGGGAATGGGAAGGGGATCATTCCTTCAGAGTTGTCTGCGTTTTCATCATTTGGCTAAGCAGTAGTTATATAAAGGGGGTTCTAGCTCACCATCCCCCCAATTTCAAAACCCCATTTTAACATCAATTTCTTAAATTTTAACATCCTTTTTACCAAATTATCCCCCTTTTTAAGAACATTTTTATTTTCTTACTTCCAAAATAAAGGATACAAGAAATGAGAATATTACCCTTTACTACATATAAAATACTACAATATACTACTACTTCTTTTTTTTTACATTTTTCATTTTTTTATTCAAATATTACTGAGTAAACAGTTCTAAATCCACATATGTTTCTTTGTTCTTGTTTTCGCGTACAATCGGTTGCAAAACTAGATTTTTCTTTAAAAGTAATTCGTTAGCAATGGCATTATATTTCTGTGTTATAAACAAATCACAGGGTTTGTCATTATGATTAATAACTACAACCAACTTATCACCATATTTTGTCTTAGCAATTCTCATTTTAACAATAGTATATTTCAATCCAAGAACTAGTTCTTCTTTCCTGATTGTCTCATTGTATTTATTCATTCTGATTGTATTCAAGACTTCCTTTGCGGACTCCATTTATTAGGGGATGATTTTATTAAATAAAAATCCAGACTCACAAACTCACATACATATTTTTGTTAATAATACCTAATGTAGCTTTTCTTTCATAATATATAACACAGTAAACATTATATGGTACGGGTTGATTATCTTTCAACGTTAAACTTATTTCAATATCAGCAGTTGTTCCATTATAAATATTTGACTCGTGTTTGGAAACATCGAAACAGAATAGTGGATATACTTCTTTAAATTCTTCTATACTAACAACACTACCAGTATCAAATGCTAATTGCTTATAGCCCAAATGTATGAACCTATTGTATAGATTTGAGTATTTACATTTCTCATCGCTAAAGTCGCATTTGAGTGGTTCTTCAGGATATTTATCCCCATTAATTCTAAGTTCTATGTCTGTTAAATTCATATGATCAAACACCATATTATTCATTAATTGATTGTTATGCTTTTCATTTTTCTGTAACATCACAACGATTTTTGTAGGACTATTTCTCTCAGACACAACTTTCCAGGTGTGCTCCTTATTCTGACTAACATCACTTTTATAACTATTACATGCTTCCCACATCAGATTATGCTTTTTATCCTTAGCAAGATCCTTTTCTAATTCACTCATCATTTCGATACTAGGAGCTACAATAGGGATCTTCCAGGATAAATACTCGATTACTACTTTGAAATTAGTATTTCCATTTCTTATAATCATGTTGTTATCATCATTTCTTCTTAGAAATAATTTATGCGATGCACCTCTGAAGAATCGTTTGTTTCCTTTCAGAAATCCAAACAATTCTGATAATGGTAAATACATATTTACTAATTTACTGCTCTTTGTTCTGTTATATCTTTTTTCAAATCCTTTATTATAATTATTATTATTTCTCAAACTGACTGTTCCACCCCCTGCTGCAGCCCCTGCTACTACTGGAGTTGCAGTAAACGAAGCAATAACAGGATTAATTTCTTTTCCTTGATTATAATCCTTATACCAGAAATGATTTCTTGCTGCACTTCTAGAATAATCATCAGAGTATTCAATCAACTTTGTAACGGTAGTTGTAATACCAACATGATTAATTTTTTCAACCGATTCATCGTTTATTACATACTCAGCGGTACTGAATAAATTAAATCCATTATTCGTTAAAGTAGCAATATCGGTTGCAGCTATATTATCTCCATTTTCTTTCACTATTCTTACACTGACATCAAGATAACTTTCACTTGGATAAAACCAAGAATCTAATTTCTTTGTTACGAATTCAAACTCTGATTTATTAGATACATTCACATCTGTTTCTCGAATTTCTTTAAATTCGTATCTTACCACTGTATCATCAACAAGCGGTTCATCAAAAATGTTCCATTGCGGACTGATAACTTTATTTACTGCCATTTATATAAGAAAGAAATTATTAAATAAAACTTATTTCAGAATCTTTAATCCATTTCCAGTCATTAACGTTTTGATCAAGTCCTGACTTCTTTGATTTAAAATCCTTTTATTTGTACCGATAAGATCCTTCATCGATTTTTTGTTTCCAATTACATCAATGAGTTCTTTCTTGTTTACATCGATCAGATCTTTCCCATATTCTATTGCTCTGTTTTTCAACAACTCAAATCTCGGTTTAATAATATTATTATACATTGACATAGCCCCATCTTTTATTTGTTTTGCTGACGTTTGAAATAACTGGGAATTAACAATGTTTTTGAATACACTACCGATTCCACTTCCATACTGCTTTTTATAAAGTAATCGCTTATTATTAATCAACATTTATAGGTAAATAATTTTATTTCACTAATCCTTTAAGCTTTTCTTAAATGCAGTACGTATCCAACGTTATCACCATTCAAATCGATAGGTCTTCCCAACTGATCAGTAATTGTCATTCTCAAGGAGTAAATAAAGTCTTTTGTATTAATAGGAAGGTAGATTAATTGTCTAGGATTCTCAACAATTTGACAACCCGGTTCTGTATTCGGAACAAATGTCCAAATGACATCTGATTTACTTTTGTTTACGATAGAACTGTTTACAAGAGAGCAGTGAATTTGAATTTTATCAACGCTTCTTGTTATATTCGGAAGCTTTGTACCTTCATTGATTTTCTTAGATATCTCACTATCCTTCTCAAATCCTAAAATCTGACACAAGTCACTATTAAATCTAAACACATATTTTTCTTGTAATAGTATGACAAATCTCATAGATGCTGGATTGGATGAAATTACAATAGGACATTTATCTTTTGGGGTATCAAAATACTGACACAAAAAATAATTCAAACAATCATCGTTATACATCCCATTAGGAATAGTAACATTCATCCATTCTGTTGCATTATTATCTTCATCTTTCCTGTATTGAAATGTATTATTTCCAAATTTATCACTTATATTATGCCATGAATACCACAAAGTACACTGATTCAAACCTATTTCATAATCCCAATTACGATTCAATTCGATTGGTTGACTAAATGTTATATCAATGATACTTTCATTACCTTCAATGTTTAACAACACCATTTATTAGAAATAATTTTTATATATTGAATTGTAATTTCTCTTCGTAAGAAATTTATTTCGCATTAACGAATCCAAAATATCAATAGCTTCATTTCTCACCTCATCAGATGTATTTCCGTTTACTCTGCTACCTATCAAAGTGTATAATTTTGAAATCATTTCATCACAATTCATAAATATTCCAGTTCCTTGTTGTCTGATAAAGGGTATACTAGATTGAATTTTTTTTAATCTATCCTTATAGTCTTGTATAAATAAAATAATTTGATCATACTTATTCGAACTATAACTTTTACTTTTCAGACCACCATAACTTTGACTTATAGATGTTAAATAATTCAGAGCCCCATCTATTTCTTTATGATGCTCAAGGTAATAATGAGGCATTTTAAAATAATTATCGGTACCATTCCAGTCATCTTTATATTTTAAATTAATTTGATTTAATAATTCCACATCAATATTTAAGTTTAGATTTACGTCATATGGTTGTTCTAGATTGGGTTCTATCGCATGAGTGGGAGCTCGACTCGATTCCTCTGAAGTAGTGGTCTGTAAAGCTGTTTTAAATGTATCACCTAATCTGATAAACCGTCTTCTTGAATTATTATCACCTTCAAGTAGTTTATTAATTATCGTTTCAGCGTTCTCTTGTAATTTTTTGATGGTATCTTTAGTGTTTTCTTTTTGTGCTATAATAACTGGAGCGTTTAATTCTGAAGCATATTCCCGAAATCCTGCCTTCTCCATCTCATTTTGTTGAACCTTGCTTCTCTGAATTTCTCTGTTCTTCACTATATCCGATAACATATCACTCAAGCGTCTTGAATCCATTTATATACAAGTAATTTTATTTCATAATAAATTTTGAAAGTTCTTTTTCATAAAACCCTCCTTGAATTAATTCCCCACTTTTGTCAGATATTTCATAAGTAATGGGAATGGTAGGTCTGATGGTTGCTATCTGAAATACTTCATCCGTATAATTAGGTAAATATCCTTTATCGAAAATACTTTTTTCTTTTTTAATTCTGACTAAATCCCCTACTTTGACGTTTCCTGTGATTTTGTAGTCATCTACTGGAGGAAACAGAGCACTAAAAACCTTTTTCTGATTAACCTTTTTACTAGCATCAACTGGTTTCATTTGTATTGAACGGTGGTACGAGTTATTATAATTACTCACAAATAAAGGTAAAATATCAATCCAATTAGTAGTGTTATTGTGAGTGAAATATTTCCATAACTTGTCTTTCAGCGTTCTATTGAATCGTTCTACAATTTGCGCTTTCAATTCGCTTTCAGATGCAAACCAGTGTATATCGTTATTTTTCAAAAAAGATTGAACATTTCTCATCACAAATTCTTTACCTTTATCAGTTTGTAGTTTCTTAGGAATTCTTTCTTTAAATATAACACTGAATGCTTTTATTATTTCAGCACCCGTTTTGTCTTTCAGAGGGACACACCAAGCATATTTACTAAAGCAATCAATAACAGTTAAAATGTAATTTGTTTTATTATTTTCTTTTTTATATTTCTGCATGTCAACTAAATCAGCTTGCCATTGCTCATCAACATAGTGAACATACACTCGCCTCCTTTCAAAGTTATGATAGGAAGGTTTGTGTAACGTATACACATTCTCATTTTGCAACACATTTTTTATTTTATCCTTGGAAACCTTAACACCATTTTCTTTTAATTTTCTGTAAATATCATCCACACCTGAATAATTAGAATAATACGTCTTTAAAATATCTGTTTCTGCGTTGAGGTTTTTTTTAAAAAGCGATTTTTCCTCGACCCGCAAATAACACAATTCCCTTTCAGCATTGGAACATTATTTTTTTGTGACACTGCCTTAAACATTGATTCAGTGTCAGTGCTCTTTTTACATTTCATACAATAAATCTCCATTTATTAGAAAACAATTTTTATAAACGAAAAGCTACCAACTTCATTTTGCGCTTAATGTAGGAAATACAGTGAAGTCCACAGTTTAATTCATCTATATTTTGAACAGCAAGATTTTCATAAGCTATTTTTTTCTTTGAAGTTTTTAGATATTTAACTATTTCTTTTCCTGGAGGAATACCGAAAGAATCGAAAAATTCGACATAGGGGGATTCAGGTAGATTACAATAGGCAACCCAATGTGTTCCAGGCATTCCACGTTTGTCATAGTTGATTACACCACATTCCGAATCGTTTATATGTTTGGGTAGCGTATCTAAAGAGAACACACCTCTAAACTGTGGTATACTCCCTAATGCATCCATAATATCAAAATTGGTTAGAGGTCCTACTTTACTTTTGCTTCTTTTTTGATGTCCCCGTTTTTTGACTTCCTAGGCCTTCCACGTACCCCATGACCGACAACTTTTTGTGTTCCAGGAAGTGTTAGCGCTCCACCTGTGTTGACATCATCGGTTTTTTCCTTCTTAGGTCTACCACGTACACCATTACCGGTAACTTTTTGTGTTCCAGGAAGTTTTAGCGCACCACCTGTGTTGGTCATTTTATCCATAATTTTCTTACCAGCGAATGTACCCAAAGCAGCAGCACCACTTGTTAAAGCTGCCTTACCAAGGGTAATTGCTAGCGGTATTAAAAATGGAAGTAATCCACCTTTTTGAATCGCTTCTCTCATCTGCTTGTATGATACATCAATATCACAACCCTTATTATTCATTTTACATGTTTCAATTTTATCAATTTGTCGTTTACTTAAAAGTAACTTGACTGGTTCCCGTTCATTTTGTCTACTATGACTAACACGTATCTGACATTTTTGTTTAGCATCAAAACATTTCTTCAGCTTTCCTTTCTGAAGCTTTGACAAATAAACTGTATACTCCATTGTTTCAACCATTTATTAGGGAATAAATTTATCATATAAATTTTATTTCTTTAGTTCAGTTTTCATGAAGTCTTCTGTTTTCTTAACAAAATCTTGATCAACAGGTTTTTGCTCTAAAAGCCTTTTTAAAATGTTTACGACTGCTCTTTCAATACCATTGATATGCAGATTTTGGTCCAAATCATTTGAACCAATAAAACTGCTAATTTTTTGTTGGTTTTCGAGCTTTTTCTCAATACTTTTCCTAAGGTCAAGAAGCTTTTTGTCAATACTTTTGCTAAGGTCGCCAATCTTCGTTTCAATACTTATGCTAAGGGCTTGTTGGTTTTCGAGCTTTTTGTCAAAATCTAAAAGATACGTAGTTAACGTTCCTAAATTAACAGCATCATGTTTGTTTCTAGGATCTTGAACATTTGTGATAACTTTATTCCCAGCATCAAGTTCTTTATCAGTAACCTGAATTGTTGGTTTTACAAATAATCCTTTATCTTTGATCCTTACCATTGCATTGTCAGGAGAATCATCTACCAAGGTTAATCTGTTAATATCTTCGCTAAAATATTGATTGGCTTGCACTTGTTCTGCAGTTATTTGTTCTTTAAACTGATTCAAAATAATAGTCATCAACCTTAAGCTAATCGCATCCTGATCTGCTTTGGCATCACCTAAATTAACAATTCGCCTATCCTGTAGGTTAATGTTACCGTTTTCGTCAGTAACTACCTTTACATTCGATTCGTTACTAACCTTTTTTCCGACACTACCAAATTTATTCATTTATTATAGAAATAAATTATCCGGTAAATTTTTCAAAGTTTTTCCTGTACTTAAGGGTTTTATCTTTTATTTTTAAATCTATGAAGAAAAAACCGTAGCCCTTGGTTGCAGTCTCGAATTGTTTGAGAAATTTTTCATCGTCTATACTGGATACATGGCTTTGTCTTATTAATTTTACTTCTTTTGGATTAGAACACTGAAAGAATGCAAAATAATTGCACTGGAGTCTTACCACCTTTGGCGTTTTATGATAGCTTTGAGACAAGTAAATAATTGAGGCATTTTTCTTTCTTCCTCTTATGAATAAATCTTCTATTTTCTTCTGGTCTTTTTCAGTGACAAAATCGTCAAAGATAATCAAGTTTTGGTACTCAGGGTCTAAGTCGTCCACATCGACAATATCATCAAGATTGTTACTTACTGTTAAGACTTTCGATTTGCATTGTGACTCCAAAGTGGTTAAATTGGTTATAAGGTCTTGATATTTATCTTCTTCAAGATCTTTAGCATACAAGTATATTCGGTTGAAACAAAGATATTCATAAATTAAATTCAAAAGAAGGTTAGTTTTCCCTGTTCCAGAACTTCCACAAATTAATAATCTAAATGGCCACTGAGGTGCAAGGTCGTGCTTATTCTGATAAGTGTTCTTTTCACTAAAGTCATAGACTTTGATTGGAGCCTTTTCATTCATTTATTTAGGAAGAATTTTTCATTATAAGATTTACTTGAGTATTTTAAGTATATACTTGATTTTTTGAAGTAGGTACTTGAATTTTTTAAGTAGGTACTTGAATTTTTTAAGTAGGTACTTGAATTTTTTAAGTAGGTACTTGAAGTTTTTAAGTAGGTACTTGAAGTTTTTAAGTAGGTACTTGAAGTTTTTAAGTAGGTACTTGAATTTTTTAAGTAGGTACTTGAATTTAATGTTTATAACCTAAAGGTAAAGTGTGTATTTTATCGCTTGTTACTATCCTTTTATCATCCTTAGGATCTAACGCTTTTTTATTCTGTTCTTCTAGAAACATATTGTGCTTGTATGATCTTAAGTTATACTGGGTTATAGAAAGGTTTTCCGTTTTACCAAACAGTACATCCTTATAGTTTTGAATGGTAATTTTATCTTTAACGATATTGGTTTTTATTCCTTTCAGTTTTTTGCTAGCTTTTGAAGGGTCTTGGTTGTCCTTTAAATAAGCATATACTTTTGATCGTAATCCAACAAACTCTGTCATAACCTGTCCACCTAATTCATCTTTCATCATTCCTATCACTTTCTTATTTACACTAGGAAACCCATATGGATTATCTTTCGCATACTCAGATGTATCGAACCTCTCATTCAAATCCTGTTTGATATCTTGATAAAAATCTTCAGTTCTAATATCATATATGAAAGAATCAGTGTCCATATAACACAAATCAATTTTATCTCCATATTTAGGCTTCATATAATCATAATGGAATTCATACATCAATAACTTGGATAGTTCTAATACAGCAAAGCCGATGTACATTGGTTTGTCTAATTTTATCTTTTCCTTTGACATTCTTGCTACTGAAAAGTTTTCACTGAATATTATTTCAGATTTAAAGTTGGGTTTCTTTATTATTTTTTCTCTTGTTGCATCATCCGTTATTATTTCCATATCCGCTCGCTTCCTTACGTTTTCCATAGTTTTTCCAAAGCAAGCATTATTCATAAGCTTAAAGAAGTCCTTCTCAAAATCATTTGTACCTTTAGTTCTAAGTGCTGTGTTGTGGTCTATATATCCGTTTAAGTAAGCACTTTCAGTGAATCCTAGTATTCTGTGTACTCTTTTCAATATCAAACCTTTTTGTAAATAGAATTCTAGATTCCTGTGGTGAACTACATAGTTGGTTTTATCTACTACTGTGGTACATAGCTTACCGTTAAAGTGTTCGGGTGCTAATGGTAAATCCTTGTGTAATTCATGTAGTTCTTTTGGATATTCTAAATCTACTTCATATATAGCACCTACATTCTGTAATTTCATTATCGAATTGATATGAGTTTTTAGATGGTTGTAATACTCGAATGATTCGTATTCATTCCTTTCTTTCAAATCATCCGGTATGGAAATGAATTGGAAATCATTCGCTGGTAAATTCTGCGACATCGCCCACCCATATAAATTATTAGCATCTAAATACATTAAATAATTAGATGGTTTATGCTTATTATAATCACTTGTATATTTATTATTTGCTTTTGCGTATCTTTTTATACATTGGGATACACCACCTCTTATTCCTTTTTCTATAAAGGTATACATGTCTTCCTTTGAGAATAACGGTAAGTCTACTTTCGAATGTTTTAGGAAAGCATCCCATGTTAGTCCTGGAGCTGAGAAGTAATGAAGTGGATCCAGATCATAATTATGTATACATACATTTCTGAAATTCTCCACAACGTCTGATAGAATTAACACATCACTTTTTAGGTACAACTTGGTATAATCAAGTAATGTTTCACAGTTAAATTGCTTCCATATAGATACCGCTCTTTTATAATCACTTTTGTCAATACCTTTCCCCGTCAACCTAGAATAAAAGCTTTCTATTGGTGGTAAGTTTGTACAATTCATTTTATCGAAACTATCCACGAATTCATAGGGATACACACCTTTTTTAATTATTTCTTTGAATTCATCGTCATTTTTGAAGCTGTTAGATGTGTACTTGAAATTCTGTCTTAGATGATTACAAGGTACTTTGCAATCACATGTTGCTAAATTTGCTGATAGTTTGTCTAAAGATGAAGCCATAAATCTAATTGAATCTATAAACCGCATCTCATATTTTATTTCCGGATCCGTCTTTCTTATACTTATTGATTTCGAGAATGAGATGAAACTTTCTGCACTTTCAAAAATTCCGTTATCAGGTATCAATTCTCTAACAAATAAATGAGAGTCATATTTTGATAAATTATGCATTACTACCGGGATATGCCTAGGAATCCTGTATTTCATATTACATTCAGCATGAGCAAATCCCCTATCTTCTCCTGTCATGTGGTCGTGATCAAAGTGAGGATTTTCAGTAATTTCAGTTGTACAGATTGTGACAAGTCTTATTAGTTAGTTTATTCCATTTATTCACAATTTCTGCATTGGTATAAGTATGGTTTCTTTGTCTGCTTTCATATTTGTTTGCAATTTCTGTGGATACTTTTGTAACGGTTTTAACAAAATGTTTTGCAGCGTCTTCACCGAAATAATCGTAGTATTTGTTCTGGTTTGTATCAAAGGAACAGCATACCTGAAATCCGTAAGCAAATGGCTTCTGTTTGGCCACTTTTATTGTTTTCTTCCCGTTTACTTGATTGTACTCTTCGTTATAAGACTCAAAGTCGGCTATTATGCTATAAGGTACTTTCATTTGTTTTGCAATATTTTATATATTGTATACTTGAACCTTCAGGAGGCATTATAATATCAGGATCTTCGCAATTATTTTTACTTTCATGTTTTTCAAAGCATTCTTCCTTCTTAAAATGCCTTCCGCAATAAGTGCAGAGGTATGTCTTTGTTTTCTTTTTAGATATTTGAGGACCAACTAATCTGCTCAGATCCTTTACCAGTACATAATGATTATCGAAATATAATAAATTAATAACATGTTTAGCTGTTTTGCCATTGATTGTACTTTTTAGTATATGACTTCTGATAATTTTCTCTTTTTCAATTTGAAATAAACAAATCTTAATGTTGTATCTATTTTCAAATTTGTGTATATCTTTAGTATCCATTGGGAAGTTGGTAACCCCTTCGAAATCAAATTGGTTCTCATATTGCTTATATTTCGAAAGTCTCTCAGCGTTGTCCTTGGTTGGGTATAAATGTGCTAAGATGGACCAAAGAAAGCATTTTTGATCTAAATTTTTTATATTTATGCACGCTTTTTTATTTTTTACGAAATCTGGCAGTATTTTAAACGTTCCTCCCATGTAAGATTCTATTCGTGTCATCCTATAATCAATTCCTTCATACCGACTAAATTGTAGCCCAGATCGAGGGGTATTACTTAAAGAACTCAGTCTCTTGTTATTATCATCCAAATGATTATGAGTAAGAATGCTATTTTTATTTAAAATCCAAGAAGTACTGTTGTAATATACTACTACTTCTTCATCATTCTCCTGTCGATGGAAAATAACCCGAGTTACAAACTGAACTCTATATTGATTTATTTCGTTCATTCGCCGCTGTATATCTGCGAAAGTAAAAGCAATAAGAGTATGCTCGTCAACTCCATTACCTTGAACTGAAACGTTTACAGTGAATATATTCTCACTTTCGCTAAAAATAGTAGGCTGCTGTTCTTCTTCAGTTCTAAATAAATGATCAGGAATTAATTTTTCTACTTGGATTTTTTTCTTATTTATGAAGAGAGTTGATAAACCAATTGGTTTCTGTCTACTGTTGTCACGTCTTTCTGTTTGATCTCTTATGATATCTCTATTTTTCTGTACGGAATCTTTATGTTTGGTAATAATATTATTATAGTATTCTCCAACTCTTTTTAGTACTTCTTCTCGGTTTCCGCGAGTTGATAGGTTCTTGTTTTTCAGAAATTTCTTTAATTCGCTTGTCTCTTTTTCTTTGTTATCATTGTATTCTTGTTTTAGTTTTGTAATGGTGATATTATTTTCTTTTATCTCATCTTCCAGAATGGTTCGTAATCTCGGTTCTGGTTTGTAGTCGGATGGTCTGTTCTTATTATGAGTTCTTTCGTTTCTGCGTTCAATTTTAATTTTATCTTCAGCTATCAAAATATACTTATTAAGATGGTTTATTATATTATTTGTTATTTCATGTTTCTTAGCTCCATTTGTTTTGATTTTATTAATTTTCGCATAAGTCCGCAGTTCATTATATGTGTATAGCGATAATCTTTGTATAACCGCTTTGTTGTTTGATATAACCTTTTTACAAAGCTGAATAACCTCTGCAGTATTCATCATTTAATAGGGGAACATTTTTATTAATAAATTTCCCAGTCTGCGTTTTCTCAACCGTAAAGAAAAGCACTGGTTTTCCAAATCCTTTACTATGTATTTTCCGACGCCCTTATGGGTTTCGCACATGCTTTACTACTAGTCACGGGTTTCCTTTATTCTTTACTACTCTTGACGAAATCGGCATTTGGTTACTACTCTTGACGAAATCGGCATTTGGTTACTACTCTTTATTTT
This sequence comes from Branchinecta lynchi, assembly GCA_023053575.1. Taxonomy (NCBI): domain Eukaryota; kingdom Metazoa; phylum Arthropoda; class Branchiopoda; order Anostraca; family Branchinectidae; genus Branchinecta; species Branchinecta lynchi. The sequence continues at coordinate 11,981,267 of JAKZAP010000008.1, forward strand.
GTTAGAAATATTTTTCGAAACAATTTTATTATATTATAAATGGAAGAATTAGAAAAGAAAATGTATGTTTACCGTCGCAGTTACAAGTACTACAATCGTATAAGTAATAGCTTACTTGTATCCAAATTCCTCTTTTCAGCAGCAGGAATGTCTGCGTTTCTAGTGCTACCGCTAGCTTCTTTAAGTTTGGGTGCTGTTATCATCGAAATAATTGAAAAGCAATTAAGCATTGCTGATAGAAAAGCAGAATTTAGGACTATTTATGATTTTTATACTGAGTTGTTGTCAATGCTAAAATGCGGACAGTTAACAATTGAGGAGGTAATTCAGAGAGAAACAGAGATGCGTAAAACCTTTCGATTTTTTCCTCGCGAAAAATACATGAAACAAGTCCGTCTGAATGGCTATAAATATTGCAAGAATACATCAATAGTTCAGAAGAATGTTCCACCAGTGTGACTCTTCACACATAACCACCACCTAGCAACAAAATCTAGCTTATAACTCAATCAATGAATCACCAATTTATTGAGAAAACTTAATTCAACATTTATAGACTCAGATTATCAAAATCAATCAACACTTCATCGGATAAGAAAACTTGCGCAGGATGCTCCTTGAGTAATGAAGACAATATCTCATCCTCTTGGATCGCTTTGCGAATAGCTTTTTCATTTTCGACGATGCAATAGTACCCTTTCCCACAGAAAGCTATTCCAGAATATTCGCGGACTAATCCATACAACTGAAGATATCTTCTTATTGTTGATTTGCTTTCTCCATATTTCTTAAATCGTTCTTCAAGAAAACACTTGTATAGATTCTCAGGGTTGTCATTGAACAGTTTTTGCATGTACGCATACACTTCACCTTTTTTCGCTTTTAGTAACACTGATAAATAATCCAAATACACCTCCACTTTATTTAAATCAATAATTAAACGTTCTGCTTGTTCCAAACTGACTCCACATATTTTGCTGCTCAGCACCTTCTTGATGCTTACGTCCACTTTGAAGTTTCCAAACCTTCGCGAAGCATGTAAATTCGCTTTAATATCGGCTAAAAACTGCACGCTCTTCTCTTTTTTCTTGTCAACAGAGGAACACGCTGTCGTACGGTCTTCACCTTCGACTTCATCTGAGGCTGTGACTACCTTACTCCACAGCGAAAGGAATGTTTCTTGCTCCGATTTCTCCAGTTTGAACAACCCATTCATATACTTTTTCGGAATGGTTGCTGTTTTCTTCTGAATACCTTCGCTGTTCATCTGAAAATAAAAATCTTTTAACGACCTTGATGATTCCTTTACAGAATTTTTGAAGACCATTTGATTCCTACTTCATCTCGTGTGACACGCTTCGCAACATTATCTGACCCAGATAATTCCTTTACAGAATTTCCTACGTCATCTCGTGTGATGCGCTTCGCAACATTATCTAACCCATTAAAAATTCTTTACAGAATTTCCTACGTCATCTCGTGTGATGCGCTTCGTCATCTGATAACTCGTTTGGTATATTTGATATTTGCGTAATTGTTTGTTTCAGACGAAGCTATTCCTATCTTGCTAGATATCCTTGTTTTTATCGCTAGAAAACTAAAAAATACTTACATTGGAAATTTTTTCTTTCTTCAACACCTTCTTAATCTCAACTTGTTTACAAATGTCTCCTTAACCAGATGCGCGACACTATATATATATTCGCGAATCTTCTCCGCCGAGTCTTATTATCTGCTGGAGGTGACGCATCTAAATATTCGAGAATATTCGAGAATATTTAGTGTGACGCATCTCTCACACCACAGGTGTTACGATCTGTCGGTAATTAGGAGCTTTGGATTTTTATTTAATAAAATCATCCCCTAATAAATGGAGTCCGCAAAGGAAGTCTTGAATACAATCAGAATGAATAAATACAATGAGACAATCAGGAAAGAAGAACTAGTTCTTGGATTGAAATATACTATTGTTAAAATGAGAATTGCTAAGACAAAATATGGTGATAAGTTGGTTGTAGTTATTAATCATAATGACAAACCCTGTGATTTGTTTATAACACAGAAATATAATGCCATTGCTAACGAATTACTTTTAAAGAAAAATCTAGTTTTGCAACCGATTGTACGCGAAAACAAGAACAAAGAAACATATGTGGATTTAGAACTGTTTACTCAGTAATATTTGAATAAAAAAATGAAAAATGTAAAAAAAAAGAAGTAGTAGTATATTGTAGTATTTTATATGTAGTAAAGGGTAATATTCTCATTTCTTGTATCCTTTATTTTGGAAGTAAGAAAATAAAAATGTTCTTAAAAAGGGGGATAATTTGGTAAAAAGGATGTTAAAATTTAAGAAATTGATGTTAAAATGGGGTTTTGAAATTGGGGGGATGGTGAGCTAGAACCCCCTTTATATAACTACTCTAAGCTTTTTCCATTTTTTCAGGGTTCTTTAAAACTGATTTTTTTTAATTTTTTTCATGGCTTTTCCTTCTGGTATTGCCTACAATCTCATCCATCAACTCTGGGAGTGCCCTTACCAAAGACGACACATCACACGCATATACAAATCTCAATATCCGATAACAGATGAACGCTACCCGATTATAATGACACTATAGCCCCTTTCAGTGTTACAATCGGCTACATAGTACTTATTTGTTTAAAGAAGTATGAATCGGCTTTAAATTCATTCATCCGTACAAAAGAGGCGATCAATATTGCGAAAGAGTAGTTTAAGAAGATTGAAATGAAATCCAAATATGGAGTTCACGATTGACCAAAACGAACCGGAACAAGAAATATAAAGCTGTCTAAACCCATGTTGCCAACATCCAAGAAGACCAAAGGTTTCGATTGGATCCCGAATGAGCGTATATGATGACTCTCTAATACAGACAGTCGGGTCTTGCAGATTCCCTGTCTTTGCCAGACCCCACGAAACAAAAGCATTTCCTTTAACCAGATTCACTAGGTAACTCCTTTCTTTCTTTAATTTCCGGTCTAGCCCAAATTACCACGGTCAAAAGACGTGTTTGTAGATATCGTGGTATCTGGTCAGTTACCGTGGTATCTGATATTCAGATACCACGGTCTGACCGGAGACAACACGTAGGCACAGCACAGAGCAACCGTACATTAGATACCACGGTAACTGCAAAAAACGACTAATTCTAGATCCAGTTACCGTGGTAACAGATACCATGGTATCTGCAAAAACGCAACTATTCTGATCCAACGTGTTCTTTCTAAAAACTTTCGGTTTACATCAGATTCTGATCTCATAATAACTCGGTGGTGAAACAAAGCACATGGATGGATTCAATTTTATTACGTCTATATCGATACGAACTGATGACCAAAGAAAATCGTTATAACTTAACACTTTACCTTTTTCACCTATATAAGACCCTGTATCTAACCCTGGATCCTCTATGCCAAATTCTGGATAGCCAAACCAAATGAAATATTGAATGTTTGAATGAAGCTCGGAAATCTACCAGTCAGAATTCTTTTAACATTGTAGGAGGTCAGGGTTAGGGTACCAGCAGTTATACAAAGAGCAGGGGTCTGAAATAGACTGGATCCACCGTGCTTTCTTACGCATAAACCGACACTCTACGGACTTTAGACAGAGCTTTAACTTCTCACAAACTTTCGTTTTTTGTCTTGTCTGGCGTGAAAACGAAGGTTCAAATAACGAGTTCAGCATGTTTCCTTATCACCAAATAAATTCTACATTTAGCTTGGAAATTAAGCTTATTTGCTCCTTATTTTATTAGAGTCCCCTGCGTTTTGGGATTTAAATACGCGAAAGAAAGACTAGCGGTCAGAAGTGCGTATGAGTTCTCCGTGAACCATGTTGTCTATGGTGATTTTCTCTCAATTTGCACGGCGCTGATTGTTGAGTGTCGTATAATTCGCATGTCGGCTATGTTTGTTCTTTATCTTATTTTTGTTTGTCACTCGCAACCATTTTGTGCTGTTGATGGGTATAAAACTAAACGGAACAGAGACATGTAGAGTAAATTACCTTGCAAAGGGCTTCTCATCCAAGACGTACGTGTTCTCTATCCCATCCTTTCGAATAAACTGTGCTGCTTTGGCTTCATCCAATACCACCATTCCTCGAACAGCATTGCTAAGATCACAGAGGGGATCCAGCCTTAGGACACCCTTGCCTTTCTGACTTTTCCTTGACGAGCGAGACCCTTTCGGTTCTTGGCTGGGGGTCGCCGCCACAAGGTCACCAGTTGCACTAGGTCGATTCTTCATTTCACCTCACTTCTAACAGAAACACATTACCAAGCCGACCATTACAAACGGGTTTCGAGATAACACTGAGATCAGGATGCTGCAGACTCGCTGTGTTGACTATGGTTACCATACTGGGACAGCTATACATCACATGCTTTGCGCTGGTATCTGCAAATAAAGAATAACCTTAGGCGTAGAAGCCAAATACTGATTTTGCTTATTAAAGCTTGCAGTGCAATTATTCTTTCGACCCATGGTATGAGAATGCAAATTCTAGAAGGCATACGGCTTGGAGTGATCCTCGAATTTAATAAGAAGGCACTTTTAAGGATGGACAAGCAAATACTCTTGATGACTATCTCTCCTTGCCGATACAAATCTCCGGCATCTCTGGGTACCTAGCGGAAGAAAGGCAGAAGTGGTGTCATATCTGCTCCCAAAAATCGCCGTGATTGGTTGACACAGGATTTGAGTCGTTGAGTTTGAGTCGTTACGGAAACGCTTACTCCTTCTTCCTGAGGATCACTGTCGTGTTTTGGACTTAGTCATATAGAGTATTGTGAATATGCTGCGAGGTACTAAAAGCCAGGCTTCACCTTCCAGAATTTACTCCCAATTCGCGTTTTCGTCAAAGAGGATCCTGAGGGTGAAGCCATCGTCAAAACGTCCATTACGGGGTGTTGGGCCCCACAGTCTCCCGAATCTGGAAGGGTGTCATATAGGTGACACATTAGACATACAGTATGCATGCAAATGAATGGGGCAGGAGAAACAGGAAGAGTAAAACGTCAGGGTTGTCACCTTCCAGACGTCCAGATATCTTGGTCTTCCGTACAGCCGACCGTTGCAGATTTGATAGTCAATTTTGCTATTCTTCAACATTCCCTAGATGTCCCCTTCAAATACCTTTTGCCCCACAATCACAGCTGTCGATCACTATCCCTTGCATATTATCTGATATTAATGCTCTTGATGACTATGATGACGATGAAGAATCGTCGTGCGCCTAGCGACGAGACGGAAGCGCCACCAGAGCTGTCACGAACGAATGCCGTTGATTGGCTTACACAGGATTTGAGTCATCGCTTGGGCGACGCTTCTCCTTCTTCCAGAGATTCATTGGCGTGTTCTGGACTTGTTCATATAGATAAAATATTGTGTCTCAAATTTATTGCCTCCATTATACCTTCTGCTTTCCGGAATCCTGGGTATTCAGTACTCCTGATGGATGACTAACTCTTCCTGCCGATGCAGAATCGCCGTGTACCTAGAAGAATTGTCACCACAGCTGACCTCAACAAAGGTTGTTGATTGGCTTAGACAGGGTTTGAATCATCATTCGTGACGTTTCTCTTTCTTCGCGAGGTTCACTGGTATGTTTGGGAGCAGTGGTTCCCAACCTTTTCCGTGCGTACCCCTAATCAAGGTTCGGAAAGGTTGCGTATCCCCTTTTTCACAACGTGAAAAATAACGATATTATCATGATAACGCATACAAATATGAACAAAATCAATGAGACACTTGAGGCTGCTTTGAAGCTAAAGCTTTTGTCAAATCTCGGTCAAATTTCAGTAAGCCTGTTTCTGTGTTTGGTTTTGATGTTCTCCGTGCTTTCATCATGCTGCATCTCAAACATTTTCGTTAGCTTAATTCGCAACCGAATGACAATATCACTTGCAATGTCTTCGATTCGTCTTGAATCAGTACTGTTTGACACAGGAACAGATTTTACGACAGTAGCCTCGCTGTTTTTGGATCAACACTTGCTTCACTGCCTTTCAGTAGGGCGTGTAATCAAAGCTGTCACGCACGTTGGGAACACCCCTTCCCCAAAAGTCGTCGGCCAGACGGTTAAAAAGAAAAACGCTGCAATTTCTCGTAAAAACAGCTTTTTTTTAAACAGTCGGTAAAAATGACCAGCCAGTGACTAAAAACTAGACCTACGCTGCATGGGCAACGTGAAGTGTTGCAGCAACCTTTTTTCGGCTTCGCCGACTAAAGTGTTGCGATGGCAACACTTTGGTTTTGTTTCTTCGCTAACGGTTAAATGCTGAATTTGTCAACCCATCGAGGTTTTCAAAATGGTATATTCCAGTCCATGAAGAAAAAAGCCTCAGCGTTGGAGAAAAAACAAAACAGAATATCGGAAGTAAGGACTAAATTGACTTTGCATCGTGACTTGTGGAAACTTGTAACATTATCTTATATAACCTTAGTTGGTATTATAAAGCTATCCATAGCATTTTAGTTCAAATAGATGTCCCTGTACTAATTATTGCCAAACATATCATTGTTTTACATTATCATTTGTATCTGTTGCGTTAACACTTAATTCTAGGTTACATGCAGTGAAAGACCATCAACATAGACCATTCTAGCATCTTACGAAAATGACAGTGCTTTAGCAACCGATTCTTGAACCACGACATGCACCAAACTTTTCTTATCATCAACAAAACATCGGAAAGAAAATAGGTACACTTCCTAGGAAAAGTCGGAAGTACCTCGTCGCCGAAGATGATTATGGAGTAATTGCCGATTGTTAGCTACAAGTACCTGACTTGCCTCACAGTTGGGTTCCGCCTACTCTTTGCTTGAGTGTGTACCCTACCACTAAAGTTGTCCAACCCCTCAAAGACTTAATTCTAAGTTACAGTGATAGACTATGGAGATTAGTTTTCTTACCCTCAGATTTATAGAGATCAAATAAAATGTGCACTAGTTTGCACTAGTTTCTAGGCCCTTATGAACCCCTTCTAGCAACCGATTCCTACTTACAAGTCCATCTCCCCCTGATAGACATAGTACTAAATTGTTTTCAGTTCAAATACACCAGAAACAAATTATAGGGTTAATAGGTACACCAACTAGCAAAACATTCAAGCCCCTCATCGCCGAAAATGATTATGGTTTAACAGTCGATTTCTGCTTACAAGTAAAGCAAAACAACAGAAAACCCGAAGTAGGGACTTAATTGACTTAGCACCCAGTTGAACTTTATCCTTTTCAATCGTAGACATAGTGACTCGTGAAAACTTGGAACATTATCTTATATAATCTAGTTTGTATTATAAAGCTATCCGTAACTTTTCAGGATCAAAATACCATAGATGCCACTCTGCTAATTATTTCGAAACTATGTCGTTGTTTTCCATTATCATTTGTATCGGTTGCGTTAACACGGTCGGAAACCTCTCACCGCCGAAGATAATTATGGTATAACAGCCGATTGTTACTTACAAATCCCTGACTTGTCTCACAATTGGACTCAGCCTATTCTATGTTTGAGTTCTACCCTACGACTAAAGTTAAAAACCCCTCAAAGACTTACTTCCATGTTAGAGTGATAGACAAGGGGACTAGTTTTCTTACCCTCTGATTTATAGAGATACAAAAAATGTGCCCCAATTTTCACAAGTTTATAGCCCCTCATGAACCCCTTCTGTCTACAGATTCTTACTTATAAGTCCATCTCCCCGTGATAGACATGTTACCAAATTCTTCTCACGATCAAATACACACGAAAGAAATAATAGGATTAATACGTATACACCAACTACCAACTTTGCTAACCCCTCATCACCGAAGATGATTATGGTATAACAGTCGATCGTTGCATACAAGTAAACTATATGTCTCACGATTGGGATCGTCCTATTTTTGGTTTCAATGTGTACCTCACTACTGAAGTTGTCAACCCCTCCAAACTTTAGAACTGTTGTATCTCATGAAGGAATTTTTGTACCAAAAAACGGATGACATATACTTTGATCAGCTCATCAAGATCTATCGAATGTCATTGATAAAAAAATTCTATCTGTATTAGTTTTAATATCAGCACTTAGAAAGGAGCAAAGGACAAGCTCTAATTTCTCTAGAAGTGAGAAAACTTGTAAAGTTTAAGAGGCCCGTTTGATATCATTTCTCTTCCTCACTCGCAAGTGTAAGAAATGGAATCATAAACTCAGCTGAACGAACAGAAATGGGTAGAAACAATAGATGGCAGCACTTTCGGACCCGTGGGAAAATGACACTTTTTTGTGTCTGTAGATTTTTCTAGTTATCACTCAAAGAAGATATATTGGCTGTGGGTCCGGGGAACGGTGGCACATATTTCGCACTTACAGATTTTAGTCCACCTTCAGTTTAAAACTGGTGCCTGTCTGCTTGCCTGCTAGAACGGAGCTTTCCACTCGAAAGCAGAAACATAGTTTGTAGAAACGAAAACTTGGCTGCATAAATTCAGACAGTTCTCTCTGGCATAGGCTGCACAACTCCACTGCACGTCACCCACAGTAGGCTCTGGCTCAATTACACGCAAAAACCATCCTTTTTGGCCCCAGGTTCTATGGAGCTTTCCGAAATGAAATTTCATATTCATCAATCCGGCATAAGGTCCACACTCTCCGTAGAAACCGCATACGGTAGACCCTTGCCGTCTTCTAGTAATAAGACGAAATCGAGCGACTAGGAAAAAAAAAAAAAGAGCTGGAAGCTCATATGGCACTTGCAAGGCTGGGTCAGAGGATGAAAGTAGGAATTCTTAAGTTCGTCAGTCTGTTGGGATTAGTCGTAAGCAAAACCCTTAAGACAAAACCCTTGGAAATCACAAGAACGTATCGTTTGGTAATGCATTTGGCTGTGATGATGCGCACTTTAGGAAGGCTAGAAATTGATCGTCTGTAATAAAAACTCTTGAACCAAAAATGATGATGAGCTCATCGGTTGAATTAAATGTATAGTTTACTCAAAAGTATCATTTGTACTTTAAGAAATCCAGTTGTAAGCAAAGCCCGGCTTGAGGCAAAGATTATCGAATCATGTCAAGTCTCTAATGTTTAAGCCAAGTTTCATGGTCCTAGCACATCTGGAAGTACCTTAACTCGTGATCACCGGAATTCCGGAGCCCCCCCCCCCCCCCTATCTAACTCCCACCGCAGTGTTCGAATCAGATCCAGTTCTGACATTGATGAATCTAGGGCTTGTGCTTGTTCTTCCCACCAATTTTCATTCCAATCGCTCCACTCTAAGTGTGTCACAAGATTTGCGGCTCCCCCCCCCCACAATAATCGGATCCGGTTCGGACTTCACATGAGACATCAGAGACACGAGGTCTTTCCAAATATCAAGTTTCATTAAGATCCGATCACCGGTTAAAAAGTCCCCCCCCCCCCCACGGTGGTCGGATCGGGGAAGTGACCATTTCCAAGTTATTTTGGTTGGGTCCCTGGTATGCTTGCCAAGTTTCACTGTCCTAACCCACCTGGAAGTAACTTAACTCCGTATCACCGGAATTCCCCCCCCCCCTCTCCAACTCCCCCCACAGTGCACGAATCCCGTCCGGTTCTGTCAATGATGTACCTAGGGCTAGTGCTTGTTCCTTTCACCAAGTTTCATCCCGATCCTTCCACTCTAAGCGTGTCACATGATTTCCGGTCCCCCCCTCCACCTCCCCCCCCATTCATCGGATTCGGGCCGAACTTGAAACGGGACATCTGAGACATGACGTCTTTCCAAATACCAATTCTCATTAAGATTCGATAACCCGTTCGAAAGTTATGCATGCCACTAAATTCCGGATTCCGGCTCCCCTACCTCCCCCCCACGATGGTCGGATCGGGCAAGTGACTATTTCCAACTTAGTTTGGTCGTGTCCCTCATACGCCTGCCAAGTTTCATCGTCCTAGCTTATCTGGAAGTACCCTAACTAGCAAACACCGGACTAACCGACCGACCGACCGACAGACAGACCGACAGACCGACGGAAAAGTGATCGGTATATGGCACTTGGCTGGAAGGCAAGTGTCATAAAAAAACGACAAAACCAAAGTGTTGCTCTCGCAAAACAATAACGTAACCCCCAAAAACTATTTTGGCTAGTGATGCCTCTGCTTGTCGTATTAGGCTTTCGGCGATCAAAAATGAGTGAGGCGAGATTTTGATCCTATACAGACTAAACCGATTTTGTTTCCTTTGCGTATCCGTTTGGGCACGCGTACCATCGGTTGGGAATCACTGACATAGAGTATATCTGGAAGACGAATAAGTAAGGTGTGGCTTTATATGCCAGTTGCGACTGCGATGCAAAAAACGCGCGAAAGGGACAACTAGTAAATGTTTGGGGATTGAAAAGCAGTTCTCATCATTGTCATGAAAATGCGGAAGAGTTGGCTTGACTGTGCTGAAACCCCAGATTCATTTCCCGGCAAGTGACAGTTTGTCCGGATTCACAGGAATCCGGCGAAATGGGAATTATTGTAAGTTCTATTATGCGTTTGTCCTGTTTTCGAGTTGGTATATGGATAATAAGACGACTGATCCACCTATGAGCTGCTGCTTATAGAAATTATCCGGTCGGGAATTTTGTCTACTGGTAAATTGTGATGACCGGAGACTGGTCTAAACCGATTTTTTTTTTTTTTTTTTTTAAGAATAATATCCTGTAATAAAACTTATTATATAGTGGATTTCGAGATAAAGAGCGTGTCTGTTTTCTGAATAACACCTTAGAGATCTGCTTAGCCTAAAGGGCTGAGTAGGGATAAATAACATTTACGCGATCTACCGAAGACTGAAAGTCTACACTTCCAGATTTTCTGGACGAAGAAGTCACTCAGATATTTCCAGGAACCTGAATATTCGTTGACTGATTAATTGAAAGAACCAAGGTGTAGCCGGCTCCTTGGTGAAAGTACACCTTGGTTACAGGATGAATAAGCGATTAGGCTTTCGGATACGGAGTCGCGCATTAGCCCCGTGAAAAAGTAAACCAGTACTCAGCATTAAAGTCGGAAGCCAGAACTATATGAGAATCTATATGAGTCCAAAAGTCCACATGAGTCCTACATAAGTGAACCTAGGAAAGAACGAGAAACGTCACCCGAACGATGACTCAAATCCCGTGTCAATCAATCAAAGGTGTTCTTTTTTTTTTTTTTTTTTTTTTTTTTTTTTTTTTTTTTTTTTTTTTAAATCCCATGTAGCTTCTTTTTCACTTGTTCTTGCTTTGGATTGAACCAAAACAAGTGGCTACGTCTCCACCTCCAACTCAGTGACGTTAATACAAAATTTACGTAAAAGTTTACCCTACTTTAACGTCACCTACACTTTCGTCATAAACCTATTATCTTTGTAATTTATCAACTCTAAATTTAAACTCTCCTTTCAAAATTTTAATTTTTATATTAAATAATCTCATCAAAACTCACTCTCTCATTCAAAATCCCTTTCTCCATAAAATCTAAACCTACAACCTAAATCCACCCTTTTTTCATTTTTCTAACAATATTAAATTTTATCTACCATATTTTACAACCATTAAATATATTTCCTTCTTTACTATTAATCTACTCATATTTTTAAAACCTGGCAAAAACCCAAAATATGTACAATTTTTCCACTTCGAATCAAGCAGTCAAATTTTATAGGTTCGATCAGGAATAAACAACCACTAAAAAACAAAAATTTTAAACTCATGCACTACCTGTTTCAAGATGCTCTACCGTCCTTAGAGAATCTCTCTTACAGTGGCAAAAAGTTACTTCAATGAAAAAACAACGAAAAACCTTAAAACTTATTCCTTCACTCACCTACAAAAAAACAACCAAAAACCAACAACCAAACTCCCGATTTAAAATCTCCTTCCTTTACAACTGTTCTTTGGGGACTGTGGTGACGCTTCCGCTAGGTACACGGCGATTCTTCATGGGCACGAAGAGTTGGTCATCAAGAGGTAAAGACAAACTTGATCAAGTTTGACAGAACAGAGTTGGGTAGAGCACAAATAAAGGCAAAGGCATTTTAAACTGTTTTAAATCAGGCCTAAGAGGCGCTGAAAATAGCCAAGCAAACCTGAAGTACACCAGGAAGTAACTTTACTCTTACGCTAGTACATCTAGCGGCCAAGAAATAACTACGGTAATCTGGAAGGAATTTTACGAAGGGCGTATACTCCCAAAATATTTCAAAACAAGGTTCACGACGGAAAACGTCCTAGACCGAAAAGGTCCCCGTCACGAAATTTTTACCAAATTATTATTTCCAAATTCGGTGATTTAACATGTTTATTAGTTCCCTTTTTATATCGAATTTGCTAATTCATCCAACTTTGATTCACTCAGCATCTATTTCTTCGCATTCGGTTTCGTCACGAAGTTTTCGGATTTCAAGCTTTTTTTTTCCATCTCTCCCTCTTTCTTGTTTGAATACCATCGCTTGATTCACCATTTTTTGTTTTTTGGTATCTTTGATCAATATCACGGCCCGACGAGGGCTAGTAATAGTCAGAAAAGCGATGGTCAAGCTTGCCCGGGGATTCTGAAAGGATTTCTATACCTTTTTGGGACCCCAAAACGTAAGTGGAGGGATACCTATGACATCACAAAAGTTGTCCGTCTGTCCGTCTGGTAGCACGATATCTATCGAAGGGAATGAGATATTTGAGGAAACTTGGTGTGAGGAATCTTTGGGTCAAGGGACAAGGGTAAGGTCAAGTTCGTAGATGGGCTCTATAGCCCTGCATTTAGGGGTGGGGGTTCAAAGTCAGGGGAAAACAAAAAATTTTGAAACAGCTAATTTGATAGTCCATCATGGGGTAAGAAGACATGCTGAACACGATGAAGAAAACCATTTTCACCATTGTGTTCGCCGGACAAACAGTGCTCTCGGAATCCGATAAAAACCGGAAAGTTGGTTAAAAGTAAAAGTTTCATTTGTAGTTGATTAAATGTTCGATTTAGGGGTAAGAAGATATGCTGAACACTTATGTGAAACGCATTTTCTTGGCGGACAATTAGTTAGCCTGGAATCCAGTCAAAACCGGAAAATTTGTTAAAAGTAAAAGTATTATTTGAAGTTTATTATATGACATATTTAGGGGTAAGAAGAGACTCTGAGTCTGTATATGACAAACATTTTTTTACCCGGACATATAATTCGTCCAGAATCTGGTTGTACCTGATTTTTTGTATAAGTTAACGTTTTATTTGAAGCTGATCAAGATAAGGATATACGCTGAATTCGTTTCTGAATCTTCTTTTTTTGCTGGACAATTAGTTCGCTCGGAATTCGGCCAAACCCGGAAATTTGGCAGAAGTAAAGCTGAAGGTTTCGGTCAGTATCGTCAAAATACATATGGCTTATAGAGGTGTATCTGAAATTGGTTTTCTCTGATAATTAGCCTGGCGAAGACTGGATCTGGCAAAGACTAGACCCATTTTTCTGGATCGAAGATTAGATTTTTGGGATCCCATTGAGACCTTTGGTCTTGTATTTTTTACCCCGGCACATCACCTCGACAGAACAGGCGGCATTGGGGATTCGCTGAAATAGTCCATACCCAAAACCACTTTCTGTCTGTCCACAATTAAACTCTCTACTATATAATTCGATGTGTCCTAAATGAGCTGGAAAAACAAGGGAAACGACTAAAAAGTAAAAACTAAAACGACGTGAAAGTCTCGCTTTTCAGTACAGAATTAATGGGGTGCAGCTAGTGAAGGGAATTCCAGTCCGTCACAGCCAGATCTTCACCACACGATAATATGAAGGGAAGATGTTCAGGGTTTCTCAGCCGGATGTTCTGCACGTTCATCACCTTAATTTGCACTTCGGAGCAAATAAGGACCATGATGGTCGACAGATCTGTTATGCTCTGGCTACTGTAGGTTTTCTTGTTGGATGGTATTCTATTGTCTTGTTCGCTTATAATGTTGATCTTAAGGTTGACTGCTTGACACTAAAGATGAAACACTAAGATTAAACAAAATGCGGACAGACCGACAGACAGACCGACATTACGATCGCTATATGGCACTTGAGTATATAAAAGCCATAAAACTGCCATAAAACTATCAACTTGTCCATGTGGATCTATTCTTTTACAGAGCGAAAACACGATCAGGGTCGGGTACCTGCAGACTTGAATTCCTGCCTGGATTTTTTGGCACCGTCATCACTTCCCAGTCACTTCCATATAGAAAAGTTGAGGTTTTCCTGACCAGGAAATCCTGATCGCTTGTTCGCATAACTGTTACCGGAAATCCAGTCTGGAATTCAGTCAGCGACAGGTCGACCTCTTATGTTTTGTAACGATTGGAAACATGGATTACTTGGTTCCTCCCAATTCTGTTATCAGCTTTCCTGGTTAGAAAGTAAATTTAATATTTTGATGGACATATTCAACACACAAACAATCAGTGAAACTACTTAATAACAGAAATGAAAGCCCCTGTGCAAGATTCCCAAACAGAAGAATATTCGCATATTCTGTATTCGCACAGAAGTTTTTTTCTCTCAACCTATATAATAGCCACTCTTTCGTACCGGAATCCATTCCAAAGACTTCTCTGTTTTAGTTGTTCGTGTAGAATATACAAACTTTTACTTAAAACACTAGCCTATGCAAAACATATATGGCAACAGGTAGTTCGTTCACTCTCCAGTACGGTGATGTCCATTCTTTCCCAGTTGCGATGCAATATTTCAGTATGGCGAGATGTTATTTTTGGGATACCTATGACATCGCAAAAGTTATCCGTTCGTCCGTCTGTAAGCACGATAACTCTCGAAGGGAATGAGATATTTTGATGAAACTTGGTATGAGGATTGTTTGGGGTCAAGGGTAAGGTCGAGTTCGTAGATGGGCTCTGTAGCCATATATTTGGGGGGTGGGGAAGGGGGTTCAATTTAAGGGACAAACAAAATATTTTTAAACAGCTTATGTGATAGTCGATTATAGGGTAAGAAGACATGCTGAGCACGATGGTGACAATCATTTTCTCGCCGGACAAATAGTTCGTCCAGAATCCGGCAAAAACCGGAAAGTTTGTTAAAAGTAAAAGTTTCATTTGAAGTTGATTAAATGTTTGATTTAGAGGTAAGAAGACATGTTGAGCACGATGGTGAAAACCATTTTCTCACTGGACAAGTAGTTCGTCCGGAATCCGGCAAAAACCGGAAAGTTGGTTAAAAGTAAAAGTTTCATTTGAAGTTGATTAAATGTTTCATTTATGGGTAAGAAAACATGCTGAACCCGATGGTGAAAACCATTTTCTCGCCGGACAACTAGTTCGCCTGTAATCCGGCCAAAACCGGAAAATATGTTAAAAGTAAAAGCTTTATCTGAAGTTGATTAGATGATATATTTAGGGGTAAGAAGAGACGCTGAGTCTGTATATAATGATCATTTTGTACCCAAACATATAATTAGCCCGGAATCCGGTTGTACCCGCATTTTTTTAAGTCAAAATTTTTTGCTGGACTAGTAGTTCGCTCAGAATTCGGGCGAAACCGCAAATTTGGCAGTAGTAAAGCAGGAAGTTTCGGTCAATCTAGTCAAAATAGATATGGCTTATAGAGGCATAGATAGGTAGATAGAATATCTGAACTTGGTTTTCTCTGATGATTAGCCTGGCGAAGACAAGACCGAATTGTCTGGATCAAATCTTAGATTTTTGGGATCCCATCGACACCTTTGGTCTTGTTTGCTTAGCCTCATGGTATTGGCTTATGTGTACGTCGAACCCAATACTCCCTCGATAATATCTTTAGCTCTTAACAGACCTTCATGAAATGCTCTATGTTTTCTAACGATTATCCAGAAATTTGGCGAAAGAAAAATACCTTCCACTATCCTAGCTTACCTAAATATCTACGGCCTTGTCTAAATTGCAAGTGGCAACAAAATTGTCAATTCGTTTTGATGAGAATTTAGGAAATTTTGCATAATCTATGGACAACTGGTTCAAGAAAGAGTTTTCGAGAAAACTGGTTCAAGACAAAATTTAGTCTGGGATCACATAGTGTTGCTCCAAGTATCCCATCTCAACACCATCTACGACCTATTTCACGTTTCCATGGCCTGTCGTCTATCTAAGCTACCAACAGTAATCTAAAACAACTGTATGCTTGGATTGTATACGAAATCCCATCATTTAAACTTGTGCTTTCTTACACATTCCACCCATGGAAGACATTTTGGCTTTTGGGAAGACCTCAGCATCTGCAGACCTGTTTTTGGAGCTTTGCTATCAGGTGGTTGTTCAAAATACAAGTAGACACAGTAGGCTAGCAGTTTGTTAGGTCTCGGATGCCAGGTAGCTGCTTTGTAGTTAATATTTGCTATTTTAAGCCCTAGTTAGTATCCTCATTTCACTTTATAGATAAACGATACAAATATTATGCAAATGTTCTTTTCGAGCTACAGTTCTCTAGGCAGGATCTACAGATCGTGCTAGTGTTAAGATTTAAGTTAAGTATAAAAGAACAAAAAAAACTGGCAGACAGTAGGGAGATTCCAAGTTAGAGGGTTCAGCTTTCTCGAATGTACAATGTACATAACAAGAAAATTGGTAGCACATTTCTAACTAGGTCTTACATCATTTCTTAGGTTATTCTTAACAACTGCTTGACAACGTGCTCCTTGACATTTAGGAACTAGTTAGGACCTGGTTAGGACTGACAAGAAATTACCTTTCACATTTTTCAGGCTAATTTCAACGCAAGGTAATGTACATTCAAGGTTGGGTACCTCAGTCTACCACAAATCCCTGATTTTTGAATACCCTATGCCAAACGCTGGGTATATCTAGCATTTGGCATAGCCTATGCCTAACGCTGGATACCCTATGCCAAACGCTGGATACCTGTTGGTAACCTAACCCTGACCTACCTCAATATAAAGGAGTTCTGATTGGTTGATTTTTTAGCTTCACTCAAATCATCAATATTTTATTGGGTCCCAGTATCCAGCATTTGGCATAGCCTATCCAGCGTTAGGCATAGGGTATGCCAAACCCTAGACATATCCAGCGTTTGGCATAGGGTATCCAAAAATCAGGGGTTTGTGGTTGACTGGGGTACCTCTGCTCTGAATGTTACTTGGGAAGGTCATTACTTCTGAAACTCAGTTTTCTCTAAATGGTAAAATGGAAACCCAGAACTTGGAAGTCTTGGAACACCTATGAAGTCGGAAGACAACTATGATGTCAGTCTGTGACATCTGTGTGTAAAGATTTAAGTACAGTAGAGGTATGCACTACCTTTGCTTTGTTACTTGCAAATAAAAAGAAAAATGGAAAAGAAAAACACTAAAACTGATATGAGCTAACAGCCAACTATTTCAGGATTTTCCTGGCACAAATTTGAAGTAAAAATTCAATTATCTTTCTTTGATTTTGAAGCTATGATTTTAGGCTATGAAGATTCAAAGTTAGTGCGTTCTCGGCTTTCGTCAGAAGATTCTGCCAACTCTAACAGAAAACAAACCTCCATCAGTACAGCCATACCTTGTAATAAACAAATATTTGGTGAGAGTATTTTCGAATAAAGGCCGATGACGATCCGAGATGGCGTAGTAGACACCCTGGCCATCTTCCTTTCTCCATTCTACCGTTTTCTTCTGACATCTCCCGGAAAAATAGAACGAGGGAACACCGAACAGAGAGCTAACGCTAGCCTGCGCTAGAACAGCGCTAGAAACTGCGTTAGCCTTGGACATTCACAGATGAAGAAGATTTGACATAGACAGATCTGGTTTATGACTTTTCTGTATTCATTCTTTTCTGTCTGTTCAGGTTAATACCAGGAATATTTTGGGTTTGGGACGAGTCAAAGAAGAAGTAGAACGGCAGATCCTCTCTGCCCTTTGTGATTTTGTGTCCTGAGCAGGACTATTGTCTTACATGTGATTTCAGAATCACTCGTCGTCTTTTATGTGGTTATCCGCCAAAATATTTACAAATCCGTTAGGATTGGTGGCGCAAAGCGCTAACGCCGTGCGTCTTCACCCTGCCAAAGCCATATATTCTTGCTAGGACTTGAGTACGATAGAGGTTTGTTACAGCCCATAGGAATAGTTCTTTAAACATTTATTCAAAAAATATTTACAACGGATACATCAGCTACGATTCTTCATCAGCAATATTTCGGCCCTTCTAGGGAAGGGTCCTTGTCAGGCTGTCAATCCTCTTGTTCAACTTCGGGGAAGGAAACAAACCTGGAATAATTACAGGTTTGTAATCATTACAGGTTATGTTTCCTTCCCCGAAGATGAACAAGAGGATTGATAGCCTGACGAGGACCCTTGTCAAGAAGAGCCAAAGTATCGCTGATGAAGAATCGTAGCTGACGTATGCTTTGTAAACATTGTTTGAATAAATGTTTCAAAATCAGCTTGGGCTCAAAGAATATGTTCTTTAAACAGTTCTTTAGGTTTATACCAGTCTAGTACACTAGCCCCATTTCAGGCACAGTGCTCAAACGTCTAGCACCATGCCTGGGTGCTAGACGTTCAAGCACTGTACCTTGGATTTCATGTATGGTGCATGGATTTCAGTATACAGTGCATACATAAAAAACACAGTTTCTGTCATCACAACTGAGCACCAGCTCGGACAGGGCTGAAATTACTACTATGAATTAGAGAAATCAAAGACAACCCTTTATATATTTTTCACAACAAAAACAAAAGGGCTCTAATGATGATGGAGATGAAAAACCTAACAGAACCCTATCTATTTTCCATGTATTCTCCCTATCTATTCCCCAAGAGCCAATATTCTGGTTGGCTGCTAGGTAGAAAAGGCAGAGGCAGGGCTGAGGCACAGGACACTTTGCATGCAAAACCCTTGACTGTGTAGAAAAGGAAATGCGGTTTTTCACATCTGTCATCAGCTGAGCCCTTTTGTTTTCGTTGTGAAAAACATACAAAGGATTGTCTTTGATTTCTCTAATTCATGGTAGTAATTTCAGCCCTGTCCGAGCTGGTGCTCAGTTGTTATGACAGAAACTGTGTTTTTGATGCATGCACTGTATACTGAAATCCATGCACCATGCATGAAATCCAAGGTACAGTGCTTGAACGTCTAGCACCCAGGCATGGTGCTAGACGTTTGAGCACCGTGCCTGAAAAGGGGCTAGTGTACTAGACTGGTTTATACCACTCTAAATCAGGGCTTGTTTTGAGCTTGTCAGAATGTTGGCAGTTTGTTTTGAGTGAGACAATTAGACAGTTGCGCGTTTCAACCTTGTCAGTATTTTCAGAAATGAACACATTTGGCTACAGCTGTCACTCCAAAATTCAGAGTGATAACCATATGTAGCCAGCTGTAGCCTAATAGGTGCATTTTTCAAATCGCTAGTGCAGGATTTACCACTACAAGCCATTTCTTCCTTTGGTTACAGGCAATCATTACAAACCTGTATGTACAAACCATGATTACAGGTTTGTATATCATTACAAATCTGTAATGATTAGGAAACAAACCTAAGGTTTGTTTTCTTCCCCGACGTTGACCCAGAAGATTGACAGCCTGATGAGGACCCTAGCCAAGAAGGGCTGAAATATCGCTAATGAAGAATCGTAGCTGACACATCCGCGTAAACATTGTTTGAATATATGTTTCAAAGTCAGCCTGGGCTCGAAGAATATTTAGTAATCACCTACTTGAAGGGAGCAAGAGTTCATCCTATGCTGTGAAAATAAGCTCAGTATATCAAGGAGTGATCCTTAAAGATTCTTTTTCAGATACAGCCTGGATACAGCAAAGCACTTCCACTGTTTATTTTGGAAATATATTGTATTGAAAAATGTCAGTTCAGCAGTGTCAGAAAGGTAAGTTACCACTATGCCAAGGAAGTGTGAGACACATAACTTTAGGTTTATATTTACGTTTGCTTTTAAAGCCTAGACTCACAGTTTACAATTACTTTCATTCATGGGTTACTTGTTACATCCTAAGAAATATCTTTCATCATGTCTGGGTTAGAAGCCTTGAGGCCAAGCTGATGCCTGAAATCTTGGCTGGTATTGATTTTGACTCGCAAGAGAGGGTGGGTTTATTTTGAACAGAAGCTGAAGATTGGATTAGGACTACTGTTTCCAGCTGAAGCATACTATAAAGATCAAAATTCTGTGCATTTATTTCCAACCATTTCAGACCACGCTTTATGTATGGGCAGAACTATTACAGATGCAAGAAAGTGGAGAGAAAAAGCGTAAAAGAAGCAAAACACAGACAAAAGAACTTGGGAGTCAGAAATGCAAATAACATGTTTCATTAGGAGTAAGGAAAAGGTCCATGAGAAAAATGCCATCCATACCCACACACATGAAGGTACCAATGTGATTTCATTAGTCTCAACAGGACAGAGGAGCTTGAAAATGGAATGTAATAAGAACCGGACTGGAAAATGTACTGACAAGAAACTGTTGCAAAGCGTCAAAGTTGATAATGGCTGTAGCCTACCCAGGACAAATTAAAGCACCACAGGCAAAAAAATTTTAATCCGCCTTTTTTTTCTGGTGAAATTCAACTGCTTTCCATGCAAATTCTAGCTCTAATATGGTTCGAAACTCCAAAATTCCAAGCCTTAAATGCCAATTAAATGACGCATCCTTTTCCAAATTATGAAGACTGCAAAATGCGCAGCAGTCTAAATTTTGAGGAAACACTGATTATTAAAGTGCCTTTTGTCATTCGGAATTAAACTACCAAGCGGATTCCCTATTTAACCATAAAGCTATTCGTCGAAAAAGTAGTGGCCATCCAGGGTAAAGTAGACACAAAGTACATTTAAGCTGAATTTACAGCAAACAAAGAATAGTTTCACGTCAAGAGACTTGCTTATTCCTGAAATACTGCAATCATCAGGTTAAGTAGCCTACAAGTTAGGTGACGAGCGATTGCCAGCTGAAGCTGAAAATGGTAAAGAAAGGGAGCTAAATAAATGCCACTTAAATTGCTAAACTCATTAACCGGGGTGACCCAAATAGTCGATTCGTAGCCTACTACCGAAAGACGAAACTAAATAAATAAGGAACAGATTGTGATCGGTATAACAACACGAATTTTGTAATTTAACTAAATAAAACTCTTGTTGGAACCACCTAAAACTACTGTATGTAGTACATTTAGTAATAGATACTGACTAATAGAAAGTCCGATGAGTTACGAATTCGGTAACGAACCAGAACCAGATGTATCTCATTAATCACCGAATTATGAAATGGGTGCCCGTTTCTACCGAAATTTTCGCCTTCTCCTTGGGAGAAAAATTTACAGAATGCCCAAAACGTAGGAAGGTGCTGCTCCCCCCCCCCCTCTGGACGCCCCTGTCCGAGATTCCAGAGTTTCTATGTGGTTTTTATCCACACTAATGGCAAGTCTTTGGTTTTGGCATTTGCCGTTTTTAACTTTTTTCGAAGCAGGTCACCCATATTGCTACCGAGGAGCTCATTGGTCATAAGTACAAGTTAGGCTATGCAAGTTTTCCATATTTCTCAACAAAGACATGGGAGCCGTAAGCTAAAAGCAGCTGAGACGGGTTTGTAGCCTTTTGGGAACTCGGCACAGTTTTAAAGGACTTGTATGTGTTAGAATATTGAAATTTAAACTGCCAGTACTGCGACTCGTGCTTTGATTGAAAATTCTGTTTCCTAGATATGGTCAAAGAGATGCTGAATTTTAACCAGCCTTCTACAAAGAGCACGAATGATTGGAAAATTCTCATTTATGATGCACATGCTCAGGAAATTGTTGGTAACCTGTTTCTCCAGAAGGAGTTGAGTGAGCTAGGTGTGCTCAGTCATTTGTAAGTACTTTAAATTCTGCGTTAAGTATTTCTCTTGTTGAATCATTGATTGTCGCCGTCCAACACAACCGAAGGGTAGAAAGCTGACCTACCAAATCGCTTGATCTTAGTTCAGGCTTTCGCTGGATGAAGTAATCGTTAGGTTGGAATTTACCCAGAAGCATATTCTTTCCATTGGAGACTGATCAAGCCGTCTCTGATTAATTTATACCCCGTCCAAGCACGACCGGTTTTGGAGCAGGGGGAGCCCTCTCCCCGTGCCTGAGAGATTCCTACCCTCAGTCGTATGTCTCGAGCTTGTCAGAATGACTTTTCGTGTTTTGAGCTTGTCAGAATGACACAATGGCAGTCAGGGGCGTCCCGAGGAGGGGCGCAGCGCCCCCCCCCCCCCCCTACGTTTTGGTAATTCGGTGAAATTTTCTCCGAAGGCGAAAAATTCGGTCAAAACGGGCGTCGCGGCGAAGCTGTGATGCCCTTTTCATAAAATTGTTTGTCCCCGCGTTTCGAAATTGGGCGATTTAACGTGTTTATTGATTCCCCTTTCTTTATCGAATTTGCTAATTCATGCAACTTTTGTCCACTCCGCATCGATTTCACCGCATTCGGTCTGTCCCTTCGTAAATTCGGTGATTTAACCTGTTTATTTGGTCGCATTCGTTAGCGAATTCGGTAATTCACCGGACTTTTCTCAAGTTCTTATCGGTTCTGTCGCATTCGGTCACTCCATTTCATAATTCGGTCATTAGTCAGATTCATTTGGTTCTGATTCGTGACGGAATTCGATAATTCATCGAACTTCAGTTCAGTCCGCTTCGGTTTCGCCACATTCGGTCCGTCCTTGCGTAGATTCGGTGATTTAACCTGTTTCTTTGGTCTCATTCTTTACCGAATTCGGTCGCATTCGGTCAGTCCATTTCATAATTCGGGCCGTAATCAGATTCGTGATCGAATACGATAATTCATCCAACTTTTGTTCAGTCTGCATCGATTTCGCCGCATTCGGTCCGTCCCTGCGTAAAATTCGGCAATTTAACCTGTTTATTTGGTCTCATTCTCTACCGAATTCGGTAATTCGGTCGCATTCGGTCAGTCCATTTCATAATTAAACTCGGTGAGATTCATTTGGTTCTGATTCATTACCGAATACTGTAATTCACCGGATTTTTCTTTAGTCCGTTTCTATTACTAGACTTGCCGAATCCGGTTGTTTTAGGTGGTTCTAACAAGAGTTTCCTAATTACGAA
This sequence comes from Branchinecta lynchi, assembly GCA_023053575.1. Classification (NCBI taxonomy): domain Eukaryota; kingdom Metazoa; phylum Arthropoda; class Branchiopoda; order Anostraca; family Branchinectidae; genus Branchinecta; species Branchinecta lynchi. The sequence continues at coordinate 12,004,360 of JAKZAP010000008.1, forward strand.
ATTCGGTTGTAATACCGCTCTCGATCTGTTCCTTATCTTTTTAGTTAGTTTTTCGGTATACTACGAATTCATTGCTTCAAACCAGTTACTGAGGTCGGTAATTGAAGTGGAATTTATTTAGCTCTCGTTCTTTACCATTTACGGTAGTTTCAGCTGGTTGCTGCTCATTTTTTTACTTCTTAGGATTGCAGTACTTCAGGAATAAGCTCGCCTCTTGACGTGAAAACTATAGCCTGCTTTTGTTTGCTGTAAATTCCGACGTATCCACTTTACCCTGGATCGCCCCTTTCGTTTCGCCAGACAACTCTGGGTTGAATAGTTAATGTTGGGATTGCAGAAAGGCACTTTTATCATCAGTGTTTCCACAAAATTTCGCCTGCGGCGCATTTCGCAGTCTTAACTAGTTAGACAAAGGTTGCCTCATTTAGTTGGAGTTTGCGGCTTGGAATTTTGGGGGGCTTGAACTATGGTAAAAGCTAGAATTTGCAAGGGAAGTAGTTAAACGTTGCCAGGAAAAAAAGGCGGATTAAAAAATTTTCGCCTGCGGCGCCTTAATTAATCATGGGCACAGCCGTTAGCGACGTTGTCGCTACGCAGCAACACCATTTTTGGTGATTATTTCAAGTTCTGTTGGCAAAACTGGAAAGGTCTTCCAAAGGTAAAAGGTGACTGCGTACTCATGAAAAAAATCGGAAAAGCGTTAAAACGCGCCAATTTTTCTCTTTAGACTTGTTTGTATATACTCTGCAACTTTTTAGTTTGTAGCGTCATGAAGGAAGCTCGCTGTTGTATTTACAATTTTGTTTTAAGACATTCAGGAAAAATTAAGTACCGATTCAGTCAATATTACCAGGTGGGCCCCCCCAATGAATTATTGCCTGCCAATGACCGTTTTAGTCGTTTGTTAAGAAGAGGCCACTAACAGGTTCACTACATCCTGTTACTCAGGTTTTTTTTTCTTGCAGTGCGTGTTATATGACGCTTCACTACACCCCAGCCCTGTTCTAAATTGTATGATGTTCGGAAGTCTTCCGCTCACCTTCTGAACATTTCCACTCATATCTGTCAAACTACGAACCCAAAATATACCTATAGTACCTGCAGAGTTTAAAAAAAAATTTGGCATATTTAAGTTGCGTTTTATTGGATTCACTTTTGTTTCGTCAAAGTTTGTAGTTTGGCTCTTGTTTTGTCTTACGTGCGTTTTATTGAGTTCTTGTTTCCGAAAAGTCAAACTACACCAAACTACGTCGGCGAGGTAGTTTGTAGTTTGAGCTCCGTAGTTTCAGGTTTGAAACTACAGCATATGGAATGGACAAATAAAACGGCTTTTAAGCGAAACTACGCCGAAACTACATCCAAAAAAACGCAACTTTAGTTATGTTTGACGGAGCACAAGTGTTGGAGTGAAAGCTGACTTATTCAGTTGGAATTTGTGGTTTCTTATTGGGCCAAGGGATATGTTTGTTTGTACATTTATTTCTCCCCGCGTAAGGAAAAGGAATATTCGGTAGTTGCAAAGAAGAACAAGACCAAAGGGTTTCGATAGGATCCCAAAGAGGAGTATTTGTCGATCTTTTCGATACAGATAATCAAGTCTTGCAGATGTTCACTCTTTTCCGAACCCGTGATCATTTATATCATTCTAACAGACAACTGAACAACATCCACAAAGTCATACTTTCCAGCTAAAAGCATATCAAACAATCAGGCTCATCGAAACAATCGTCTACATTCCGACAGGACTATCCATCCGTGACGAGAACAGACAGTGTTTCCTGATTCATAGTGTTCTTTTCGGATAGCCTACACCTACTCAGAGGCGTAATTACTAGCCAAAACGTTTGGGCGGGGGGGGGGGGGGGTAAGGCATATATCGACTGGCTAGTAATTTTTACCGACTGTTTTTGCAGAAAAAACGACTGTTGTGGCAGAAAAAAACGACAGTTTTGGAAAAAAGTCGACTGATATTCAGAAAAACCGACTGTTTTCATGACAAAAAAAAATCAACTGTTTTGACGAAGAATCCCCCCCCCCCCTCCCCCCACAGTCGTGACGCCCCTGCACCTTCCTCCTCCAACCAAGTTTTGAATTTTATTTTACTTCTTCGAAATTTCCGGCTGTGGCCGGAACCCGGTCAAACTACTTGTCTGGTGAGAAATTAAAGCTCATATCTGGATTCAACATATATTGTTAGCCAGTATCGATACTGCGATTGACCTAAATAATTTTGTACTTCTATCCAGTTTCCGGTTTCTGCCGGATTCCGGATGAACGAATTATCCAGCGAGAAAGTTCAGGATCACTCATGGATTCAGCTTGTGTTTTTGCTCCTATAAGGATATTCCGGTCGACTTCAGAATTTACTCCTGCCAAATTTCCGGTTTTCACCAGATTCCGGCCGTCTACATGTCCGGCGAGAACGTAAAGTTGAAATATAGATTCAGGATTTATTCTCGCCTCTAGATCGAAGCTCTAATTGATCAACGTTTAACTTCTGATCAACTTCAAATAAGACTTTCACTCTAACCTATTTTCCGGTTCTTGCCGTTTCGCGGCAAACTATTTGTCTGGCGAAAAAGGAAACTTCAGAGACTTCTATTCAACTTCAGATAAAACTTTTACTTTTACGAAATTTTTGGATTCCGGGTGAACTACTTGTCCGGTGAGAAAATGAGTTCAGTTCTGGATTTAGCATGCCACCCCCTTCCCGCCCGTAAATATTGGGCTACAGGACATATCTAGGAACTTGACCTGTACATTGACCCAATCGGTACGTCCTTCATAAAATTCGATCACGAATTGCCGCCAGACGCTCTAGAGGAACAATAACAATCACACGTGAGATCTGGGGATAAGTTATCTGACGGGTGAATGGGCGATTAGGCTTTCGCTTCATATCGAGTCGCGCGTTGGCCCCGTGGAAAAGAGAGCCAGCACTCAGCACTGAAGTCGGAAGCCTGAAATGACAAACTTGGTGACGCTTGACAGAACGGAGTTGGGCAGAGCAAAAAGAAGGGAAGCGGCATTTTAAACAATTTTAAACACGGTTAGGCCTATGAGGAATTGAAAATAGCAAACAAACCTAGATAAACGTACACAGAGAAGTAACGTGTCATTGTTTTCTTTGCGATAGCGCACCTAGTGACCAAAAAAGAACTAATCTGAGCGGAATTTTATGAGGGGCGTATCCTTACACCAAGTTTGAACAAAAATATCGCAACCCCTTCGAGAGTTATCGTGTTGACAGACGGACAACTCTTACGAAGTCTTAGGTATCCCTTCACTTATTTTTTGGGATCCCAGAAATAAGCAATACCTAAAGCCATTAATATATACAATACAAGTTCTAAGTTCGAAGACTTTGTGGGGCCCTGCGCAGACATATAGCGCCTTAGCTCGAGCATTTATTTCTGTTTTGGAAAGTCTTCAGTTTAGTGGCCGATTTTAAATTTGTGTGATATTCAAATCAGAATTCAGGGTCGTAGTTATGAAACTGAGGTATTTCTAGGAACCTTCATTCAGAGAGGGAGCAAGCACCAGAGACTCCAGTTATCTACTTTTGCGAACCGACGAGAAACAATATCGAGCGGATTATTGGAGACTTCAAAGAAGCGCTCTACCTCCAGTATTACATCAACTTTACTAGCTCTGTGTCTCGACCTCTTCTTGAAGAGCTTGCCCAGGGAGCTGTTGAAAGTGGTGTGTCAGAAGATGTCATGCAGGTATCATATCCCCTTTACATGACCTGCTTCTTCCTTTTTCATAGTTCCTCTGATACTGTGATCCAGGAGGCATCTGGTATTGAAACGGCTGATATCAGGGCTGAGGGGTGAATCATTTGTCTCCACAATTGTTTGTTTTCTCGGATTGTCCAGTTGAGTACTTACTTTGTACTTGTGTCAGGACGCAAGCTGTGCAGCTCTCCCTGGCGATAGCAGCTGACGGACCAAGGTATGCAATGAATCTCGGTGTTCTGTGAATGGCATCGAGATTTGGTGTTGATTGTCCAGTTGAGAAGTTATAATGGCCCGGTACCAGCCGTAATACTAGTCGCCTGCTGATATGATCCTACCTTAAATCGCATTGTCCAGCGACAAAGGTGCCAATGCTCCTGTTAAGTCGCTGGTGGTGTGATGATTTTTTTATTGAATTTTCTGATTGATTTGTAGACAGACAATTTTTTGGTTATAATAAATGATGATTCTAGATCAGATCTACTAGCAGAAATACACACATGGGCTTTGCCAGTTGGTCTCTTGCTACGGAAGGGCTTAGTGTTCGCATGCCTCTTGGGATAACGGTGATGTTAAACTAGTTGATGCTTATAAACAAGCGTTCTTTTTTCCATCTTTTTTTCTGCTTTATGTCTCATTTTTTCATCACACTTGACCTGCAAAATCCTGGTTATGGTTCTAAGATTCTGTATTTGTTCTTCCGGTACCAACAACCGTTTAATAATCCGGAATAGACTTCTGACTCTGACTAATTCTCTAGGCATAGTTGGAGGGTTTGGGATCGAATGCGTCCCCCAGCCACCTCCAAGTTTGCCTTTCTTTTCCGTCTGGCAGCTTCGCTAGCTTTGCGTAAACAAGCGTCCTTTTTTCTGCTTTAAATCTCATTTCTTCTTCACACTTGACCTGCAAAATCCTGGTTTTAAGATTCTGTAATATTCTTCCGGTACCAACAACCGTTTAAGCACGAATCCGGAATAGACCTCTCACTCTGACTAAGTCTCTAGGCATACCTGGAGGGTTTGGAATCGAACGCGGCCCCAGCCATCTCTCAGTTTACCTTTCTTTTCTATCTCGCCGCCCATTCAATTCCGTTCAATTCATTTAGTTCCTCCAGAAATCGGAGATCAAAAGACATGGTAAACGCATACATAACTGGCCAAAAATGTAAAACGACAACTATCACATAACAAGGCCGTATCGCATAAACTTCAAAATTCAAAATCCAAACATGAAATTTAGTTTGCTGTCCTAGTTTAGTACACCGTCACTCTCAGAAGAATGTTTGTGTTATGACCCTTTTAAGTGCGAAAAGTTGATGCATAAAAGATTCATGACATCAAATGTTGTTTACATGCCTTATGAAGTTCGAGAAAGGATAAAACTGAAAAGGACTGTAACAGGAGATAAGGATGCGTGGCCAGGTGTTAAATATCAAAATTGTGATGGTGTACTGAGCACATATGTGTATTTCGTATTCATTCCTAGAATGACGAGAAACCAAGTATATCGGCCACGTCCGGCTACGGTTTTTATGGCACTTGAGCTTACTCAAGTGCCATGTAGCGATTGTAATTTCTGTCCGTCAGTCGGTCTGTCGGTCCCGGTTTTGCTAGTTCGGGCACTTCCAGATAAGCTAGGACGATGAAACTTGGCAGGCATATCAGGAACTGGACCAGATTAAATTAGAAATGGTCGATTCCCCGATCCGACCATCTGGAGGGAGGGGGAATCCGGAAAAAATAGGAAAAATTAGATATTTTTAGCTTACGAACGGGTGATCGGATCTTAATGAAACTTGATATGTGGATGGACTTCTTGTCTCAGACCCTCCATTTTAAATCTAGACCGGATCCGGTGACATTGGGGGGAGTTGAAGGGGGAAACCGGAAATCTTGGAAAACACTTAGAGTGGAGGGATCCGGATGAAACTTGGTGGAAAGTACAAGCAAAAGTCCTAGATACGTGACTGATATAACTGGAACGGATCCGCTCACTTTGGGGGACTTGGGGGGGGGGGGGGGTAGAAGTCCGAATTTGTAGTGATCCCGCGAGTTCCGTGCTTCCTGATGTGCTGGGATGATTGAAATCGACAGGCATGTCTGGGACCCGACCAGATTAAATAGCAAATCGTCAATTCCCCGATTCAACCATCTGGGGGGGGGGGGAGGAGTGGAGGGAGGGTGAAGCCAAAATTTGAGGTATTTTTAGCTTGCGAACGGGTGATCGGATCTTGATGAAAGTTGATATTTAGGATGACCTCGTGTCTCAGACATCTCACTTTAAATCCGGACCGGATCCGACGACACTGGGGGGAGTTGGAGGAGGGAGCCGGAAATTCTGAGAAACGCTTAGAGTGGAGGGATTGGGATGAAACTTGGTGGGAAAAACAAGCACAAGTCCTAGACACGTCATTGACATAACCGGACCGGATCAGGGCACTGTGGGGGAGTTGGGGTGGGGGTCCGGATTTCTAGCGATCCCGCGAGTTCGGCATACTTCCTGATGTCCTAGGGCGATGAAACTTGGCAGGTATGTCAGGGATCCAAACAGATTGACTTGAGAACAGCCGTTTCCCCGACCCGACGATCGTGGGGGGAGTGGGTGGATGGGGAGTCCGGAGTCTAGTGGCGTGCATAACTTTTGAACGGGTGATCGGATTTGAATGAAACTTGTCTGGTGAGCTATCAGCTCGGACGTTCAGTGTCACGTCCGGGTCGGGTCCGATACCTGTGGGGATGGGGGGGGGGAAACTCAAGAAAATCTAAAAGCAGAGGGATTGGGACGAAACTTAATGGATGGAACAAGCATTGGGCCAAGATGAAATTGACGGAGCCAGATGGTTTCGGGGCTCTTTGGGGGGAGTTGGAGGGGGTTTCCTGGAATTCCGGTATTCGTGAGTTAGAATAGTTCCAGATGTAAAACGACAACGAAACTTTGCAGGCATATTAGCGACCCGAATTATCTTGACTTAAAAACCTGACACAACATACCCCTGGAAACTTCCGTTCCTAGATCCGAGCATTTTTTGGGGAGCAAGAGAAGAGAAATATGGAAATTGACTTCTATATGCAAACGAGTGGTCTGATTCGAGTGAAACTTCATGGGTGATACGAATCGATGGCCTCGACATGTAAAACATGCGTTCGAACCATATGCGACCACGATTAGGGGGATTGGAGGTGGGGGGACTTTTGACATGCACAAAAATCAAACGGATGGACCGAATGGGATGCAAATTCGACAGTGCCGAGTTTATGCGGCCTAGATTTGTTATTTGGCGTCCGGGCCGGATTCGGCCAAGGTACGGGGGGGGGGGGGGGGTACTGGAAACTTGCAGATAGGCTATGCTCCAATTTCAGTAAAACTTGATGGACAGGAACAGGGAATTCAGAGATTGGGCCCGAACCGGCTCCGACAACGTTGGTGGGAGGGGGGGGGGTACCGGAACTTTCCAAAAATGCTCAGATTCGAGTGAAACTTGATAGATGGTGTAAAAGAAGATGCTTTAGGTGGTCGATTTCTTTTATTCCAAACCAGACTCGGCCACGGTAGGTGGAGATAGAGTGAGTACCGGAAATCGTGTAGCACATCTAGGGATCAAACAAATGGATTAATTGGGATGAAAGTTTGAACAGTCATGTGCATTTGCTACAGACAATCGAGACGATGCCGGAACTACTCAGAAATTAGTGAAACTAAATATCCAGATCCAGATAACCGGTTTTACGCATCTGTAGCATGAGACGCGAAAACTCTTTCGGAGCATAACGAAAACGGAAAATAGTGAAATATGGCAAATGCAAAGATTAGTGAGGTGTAGTTCTTGTACAGCCTACTCGTACAAGTGCCATATGAGCTCGTAGCTCTTGTTTGTATAATAAATGATTGATGATTGATTTGAACTAACTATGTAAAGGATACTAGGGAGTACCACTGCACTGCAAGTTCAAGGTAAAAAACTGAAGGTATGTCAACTACATAGCAGACGTCTACTTACTTTCAGGTATTTTGTCAGTACGTCAACTTTATCAGCCCGGAAGAAGATCTCTTTACTTTGCGACTGACAACCAATGCGGACAGCCTTGGATACTACAGTACGTAATGTCCTCATTTATTTTATTTATTTTTATTTATTTAGCTTCGACTAAATAAATAAAAGACAATAGTTCTAGAGCCATTACACATACACCACTTAAACACAACAGCAAAATACATTTTAAGATTACGAGCCTTCTACGCAGCACGCGTAAAGTTCGCGGTTCCAAACTAACCAAACAGGCAACGTCAGTCGCATATGGGGACTCGAAAGAGTCACGAGCATGGGGTTTCGAGAGCAAAGAATTCGAATCTGGAGAGAAAAGATAGCCCGACGCCGAAGTTCCCTGAAAGAAGGAAGGCCTTCACCCACAAACATGCCAGACGCACTACAGTTCCACCATTAGTTCAACCATTTCTTCTTCGATGGATACATTTAAATAGTAGCAGTCCGTGCGTTCAGTCGTAGTCGTAGCACTGAGTATCTCTCCCAGGTACTTTCTAACATGCTGTCATTATCTTAAACAAGACTGAATGTACTTCCAGTCCCTGATATATTTACTACAACAGCCACTTCAGCCTAATAAAAACAAATAAGCTCTTGTGGCATAGATAATTGCAGAACGGATTACGGATCAGGACAGGCCTTATTAGACAGGAAGATCAAAGTAATGTACAATTTATTAAAATTGAAAATAGCTCTACAAGCGTGAGTTCTGGATGTGCCATTTGTAGACCCGGAGCGGATGCGGTCGTTGCTTGGGCAGTTGTAGAATGTTCCGAATCAAAAGTGCCGAAGAGCTAGTGGACTGGTACCGATTTGGTAGGCAGAAGTAAAAAACTTTGGAAGCTAATCTTCTCATCACCACCAGATCCGACTTCTGAGGTATCTGGGACAGAGAGCCCCTTTGAAAATCAGCGAAAACGGGTTTTTCGCACGTCATAAGAAGATGCTCAAACTCGTGGATTTTTTTTTTTTGCAAAAAGATCCCCGATTTTAAGATGTGTAGTAGAAAGAGTGCTCAGTGGTTTCGGCAGCCTACTGCAGTGTGGTAAGCGCACCAGCGTTCATGCGGGGGCGGTCGCACTGACTGGGTCATAATCTGTCAGTGGCATCTTGCAGGATCGAATTAGCATATAGGGAATCGCCTTGGGTCGGTATCCTGCTTGTGGATCCTAAAATTGGCTTGATCGCCTTGGGGGGTTGACGCCAACTAAAGGGTTAGTCTGTTTTCTTATCTACGGACAGATAGCAAGATTCTAATATGTGCATCGAGATTTTCTACAGAACTCAGGTAGAGGCCTGGGATTGGTCGGTGGATTTGATCGCCTTCTCTCTTTCTGTTTGATCGTTCATCTGATTTACCTTTTGTGAAAAGTATATTTTTTTAGATCTACACCGGTCTGGAACTACTGAAGAGCAAATGGAGGAAGTTTTAGAGTCAATCGTGGATGGGCTCTTTAGTGTATTCGCGACAATGGGTAAGATTGATTTTATGAGAGAATAGAAAATATAAAAACCATCACATTTACTTGCTAACATATGTTTATACCTACTTGCTTGCTACTACGTTTACATTATTTAATGTAATAATAACAATATATTGCAAAAACAGTAAGGCCACAAAGCCTCTACAAAATTCTTTTAAAACATGTACGGTCGTACATTTAAGAAATAAACATTTTGTCAGTTTCTCTCTTGAACTGGCTCAGTGACAAATTCAGCATTTACTTTTACCCCTAGATCGAGTCTATAATCGACTACAGGAAACCTTTTTCTTATAGCAGATTTCCGGTTTCAGGCCGAAAAGTTGGATTAGCACAACTCTTTACCCCAGTACCGAGTCTTCTTCAGAAACAAATTTGAACTTCAACCAAATATCCGGTTTAAGCCGGATTGCGGGACTATTTGACAACAAAGTTCAGATATGGATTCAGCATGTATCCTTACCCCAGTATCGAATCTCTAATTGACTTCAGGAGCAATTTGCTGTTTCCTGGGTCAGGTGGTTCCAGTGGAAAGGCAGCCGATTTCTGAAGCTCCGCCGACTATTATACATATTGCTATTATAGTATTGCATTCGTTACTTACATCTTACTAACAATGCACACCGTCAAGATGACAGTTGATAGATTTTGTCTGATTGTACTACGTTCGACTGGACTCCTGCGGCGCGCATCTTCAGATCGAACTATTTATGCCGGTTTGTACTAACGACACCTACTTGCTGTAAATGCGATCGAAAGGGTCTGCTCCTTCTCCTCTAAGCTTGAAGATAGTAATAATGGCGAAACATATTTAACGGTCCTCACCTGGCGCAATTTTTCTCAGCGATATGAAGAGAATGGATCAGTTATCTGACAATGACTGCAGGGGCAGCTCCAGCAGCTAGTTCGTAGCCCTGTGGATTGTGAGGGAATGCAGTTTGGACTTAAAAAATGAATTTCGGGTCTCTTCTGTTCCCTCTTCGTACTTAAAGTTTAACTGAAAAGCAAACTTATGTTTGTATAATTTAGTTGAATGCACTGAGTTATTTAGATTCTGCTAAGAGATTTTTTTATTTTCCACTATCTGCTCTAGTAGTGAGGTCCAGAATATCTACGGCTGTCCCCACAGAGCAAATTCTACTATAACGCGGAATATCTGAATCTGAACACAAACGCGGCTTTTTAGTGGGCGGGGATAAGCTTGTTGAAGACTGCTTAGTGCCTGAACAAAAAAGTTTCAAATTTTTTGTTCGTCAAGCATACGACATGGGTAGTACCACAAATCTGATAGGGAAGTTGATTATTCATGAATAGAGGAGCAACGAAGTAACGCATTTTCATCGGGTCTTCAAGCCTCTTTAAGTGAAAAGGTGAGGGGTAACAAGACTGTCCCATCTCTGCCCTTTTCAGTTAAACTTTAAACTACTGTGTCAGTCAGTCAGTGGCCTTACGAACTGTTTGACGCTCTAAGACGGAGTAACTGTGTTCGAAGACAAACTATTTACTATCTCCATCCTTCCACCCTTTCTCAGGAACTGCCCCTGTTATCAGATGCCCTCGGGGAAATGCCGCGGAACAGGTGGCAGAAAGGCTCAATAAGAAAATTAAGGAAAACACCAAGGACACCCCCAACTCTCTCTTCAATAAAGATGCCGGTACCGTCGCCCATTTCAGGTCAGTCTTTTGTTTTAAATGTGACGGTCTGTGCGAATCGAGACTGTAATTTTATCCATGTTTCATCTTTGCTTTGTTTGTCGTGAAGCCGCTATGGCATTCTACGTTTTCTAAGATTCTAGCTTGAAAAGCGAAGCTTATCGACATATGTACTTCAACGCTTCTTCTTGCCCACTTTACATTCTTGAATGTACGACACTACATTCTTTTCTGGCTGATGAGTGAAACACTGTATATTGTGTTTGTTGTGTTTTATTTAATTATTTTGTTTTATTTTAGATACTCCGCTTACAAATGGCGGGTCAGAAATAAATTACTTACTTACTTGCCATGGTGGAAATCTGGTTAGAAACGCCGTTGAAAGCACGAAGGCCGATCATAGATAATTTTGAATTTTGTATGCCTATTTTTGCATGCGAAATCTCAACAGACTGCGTCTGCACGTAGCTTATGAGTCAGTTACAGATGCCATTGATAAAAGTACAGCATCATTTCATGATGTTTTCTTCGTGATTTACCTTAACAACGACTTGAAACCTTTAACATACCCACACAAGTCTATCGCTTTCAGCGTTTGATCGAGTGTTTAAAATGTGTCGCGGATAGAACGACAATGTCCCTGCTGAACGAACAAAAACTCTTCTGAAGTTCAACCGAGATGACCTGGGTGAACATGAATTCAAGCTGTGGGACTGACTCATCTCAAAAAGACATTGGTGTTGGGAATCTACCGGTTTTGCTTCACACGTACTTTGAGTCCTCCGCGCCTTTTCCTTTATACCATGCCATCTAGTGTTTTGGGTTTGTAAGTAAAGTCAGTCTGTAAAGCGCTGCCAGGTCTGTAGTCTGACTACTATGGACCTAGACCCTAGACCTAGTCTTCCCAACAATTAACCGTTGGTCTTTCCTGAACTTACAAATGAGCTGCTAATAACTTCCGTCTGAAGTGTACTAACAGATAACACGAGGATGTGCAGTTTCAACAGATAACACTCAGGATGTTATGATTTTGCAAACGTGACGCATTGACCGTGATGCAGATAAGTAGATTATTCTAAAAAATTAAATTCTAATTCAATTTATTTTCGGAACCAATAGAGCGGTCAAGCCGATTTGGTGGTTCTCGTCCGTATTAACGCTAATTACAATAATCAGTTCTAAACAACAAAAAAGTAATTAACAAACACCGCCAGAAAAACATTTGCTGATGTTTCTGTTCATCATCATGATATCGGAAAAGTCAGCAAATGCTTTTTCGGCTCTTGTTATATGCATAGTGTTCAATACATAACGTTCGCAAAATCGAAGCAGTTAACATCCCAAGTGTTATCTGTTGTAACTGCGCATCCTTGTGTCATCTTTTAGGAGACTTCTGACAGTGTTAATAAGTGTCATAACTCAAGCTGTAACGAGGGATTCCGTCAGTGCTTTAAAGAATTCCTCGGACAATCTCCATGCCAAAAGCATTAAAGGGAAAATTAGAAAAGAAGAAATTTTAATTATAAAGAACTGTTGTAGATTCGTCCGCGTGGGTATGGCTCACCATGATGATTTTGTCGTGCAGGAAGCTAGTAGATTTGTTTGTTTGTTTTGTATTTTGCCATGGCCTGTAGATTTTTTTTTAAAAATAGATATAAAATCATGTCATATAATGAACATTGTTTCAGATAAATTTCATAGAGGCTATTTCTTGCCTTGTATTTATTATTATGTTCGTTCATCCGTATTTTCATTGCTTTCGTAGCGACGTAAAGGGTTGACGGGCTTATTTATCTCTTTGTTTTGACACTAAATGAGTTTCATTTTTCTCTGTGGGGGGGGGGGGGGTCGAAAGCGAGGAATGCCTTTGGCGTTGTGACTCTACCATCTGCCCGTCCACGATCAGTCTGTGACATTTGACGAAACTGGAAATAATCATTCCATTGATAATATTTGTGTGTGGGCCAGAGCAAAATAACACTAGTGAGTAGCGTCGAGACCTATGCTTTCTATGCGTCGGAAACGGGCTTTACTCGTAGCACCGCCCACTACGCTGACGACATTTAAAGTGAGACTAACTTGCTGGTTTAGAAAATTGTTGTGCAGCAAGCACTCTGCACAAATCGAGGAAACATGGGTGGCTGTATCTTTTTTTTTGGGGGGGTGGGGGGATTTATCGGAACCAGTGTTAGTACACGAATAGAACAGAATAATACTAGGGTGTAGCGCCAAGACCTGTGCTTTCCGTGCGTTGGAAACGGCCATACTCATACCGGTGCCCACTAAGCTTGCGGCATTTAAAACGAAACAAACCTGCGGGCTTGGGGATTTCTAGTAAAGCTAAGATGTGGTCTGGAAACATCGAGGAAACAGGGGAGGTTGTATCTTTTTCTTGCTTTGCTTTTTTTAATTAATTTATTGGTGCCAAGGCAGGTACACGACTGATTGAGGTTCAGTTGGGACGTTCTCGATCGCTAGTGGAGCTAGTGTCGCTACTATTTGAGTGTGTGTCACTTTTTTCGAGTCTTGGCACTATTTCATAGTGTTAGTTTTTGCTGTACATTTTTCTCCGTTTCAGTAGGAACGGCGTGTCGCTAGCGGTTTTAGTGTCGCTGCGATTCGAGTCTGTGTCACTTATTTTAAGTCTAGGCGCTACTCCCTAGTGTTATTTTGCTCTGATGTGGGCTTTATACCTCATATATTGGGGTGGATGCTTGAGGGCTGGGGAAACTGTAGTTGAAGTGTCAAACTGTAGTTGAAGTGTCCGGTCCGTATTCCTTTCCTTTTTTAGGCGACAATAGTCGCGAGCCTATTCCAAACTACGGTGAACCATCTTCCACCGCAAATCGGATAAGTGTTTACACGATTACAGAACAGGAAAAAATGTTGCTAGGCTAAATAAGGTAGCAGATCAGGATCAGTTTGCTGTGAACTATGCAAATTGTTACTAGAATGAACGGAACATAGACACAAAAATCGCACTTGATTAGCCGACGTACAAACCATGTTGCGCCGTGCACGTCTTGTGGAAGTGGCATCAGGTGCAGCATCACCCTTGTTACGGCTTTCCAGTTAAAAGACACCTGAACAATGAAACCATACTTGAACACATCATGGAGAATGCATTTACAGACATGGCCACGGAGAGCATTCTTCTCCTGAGCGTGACGTTTTCAAAATAGGGATGTTCGTTTCTGGAGGTTTGCACATGCGGACTCCAAGACAAAAAGCGCAATTCATTCAAATCTTGTACAACGCTTGCCGGATCGTATTGTAATTTCTTCTAGATATACGTTTGGTCTTAACTGGTTAAAAATATTCCAGAAGAAGGGTTGATTGGAGACATTTGTTCATTTCTAAAATTGTTCGGTACTGAAATACGGACAGATGCAAAATGGAGCAAAAATCATAGATTGGAAACACTACTTCGTATTTGGATTGGGTTTTCTGCAGGCAATGTTAACGGAAGTCATACAGATAGGGGTGATACTTGGTACTCTTCATTCAGGTTTCCTTTAATTATTTATTTATTTACTTCATGTTATTCTTGCTAAGATAATTTTAACGAATGTGTGGCAGTTGAGGTGCCCTACAAGACCTAGAAGCCTAGAAATCAGCAGAAAAATGCAAATCGTTGAGAAAACTCTTTCTGTTTCAGCCAGCAGAGGCCTCTACTCGTCATACTGGACCGAGACATAGACATCGCATCCTGCCTCCATCATACGTGGACATATCAGGCCTTGATTTCGGACTTGCTGGATTATAAATCTGGATTGGTGATTTTAAAAGAAACAGATTCTGATACGGGTGCGGTGAAAAAGAAGTTTTTGGAGCTAAATAACGATGATAAGATGTGGAGTGAGCAGAAGGGAAGGTAAGATAAAGTCAATATTTGTTTCTCATACAAGATCTACCGCACGCCAGACTCCTGCTTGTATCTTGCCGATTGATTCGTCCCTGTAATTCTCTACAATCACACAAAAGGTGACATACATCCTCATTCATTTCTCTACGCATAAGGCAGAAGTATTAAGGGTCTTGCCTCTTTTATCCTCTTATACTTTCTTGCTGCACCGAGCGAAAATCCATCAGCTCTCATACTTATTATCAAACCTAACTCTTCCCTACTTAACCATGCCCTAAATTACCCCCCCCCTCCATTTATTTTGCCATAGCGTACAACCTAAAAGATGCACGAAACCTGTTTCCGTGGTAGGTCAGAACATGTTTCGAACATAAATCGATCGGCAGTAAGAAATCAGAAGGTCAGGCTCCATACGACGAAAGCAGGACATAACTACTCTTGCCGCTGCAGATTCTCATGTTTTCCTTCGATTCCTTGTTCTCTGATACCAGGATAGTTGGTTACAGCCAGAGGCGTTACTAGCCAAAATGTTGGGGGGGGGAGAAGAGGCATTTACCTAGTGGCTGGTAATTTTTACCGACTTTTTCTGCAGAAAAAACGACTGTTTTCAACAATAGAAATGACATTTTTGAAAAAAATCGACTGATTTTCCGAAAAATCCATTGATTTTCAGAAAAACCGACTGTTTTGACGAAAAATCGACCAATTTTCAGAAAAACCGACTGTTTTCATGAAAAAAAATCAACTGTTTTGAAGAAAAATCGCGGCGCTTCGGGCCGACTCGGTATTTTTTACCGACTAGCCGACGGCTTTGGAGGGGGGGGTGCCCCCCCCCTCCAGTCGTGACGCCTCTGGCTTACATCACTTTTCGACCCCGGTTGTTTTTATTGTTGTTGTTTTGCAAGTTCAAGTTCTTTTTAATACTAGCCAAAATAACTAAAACAAAATGTTAAATAAAAACATCACACAAAGAGCCAATTTTGAAGAGAATAGACTCGATGTCCCAAGGGCAAAAGGACAGTAAAATGTCACACTTCTTCCTATGTCCCACAGGTATTTATGTTATGACAATAAATTTGTGGAGGTTTACGGTACCGTATCAGCCTCCAGAGAAGATGGTACGCAGCCGTATCAACCTCCGCAGAAGTTCATCGAGCACTTTTCCTCCACTACTGAAAAGTAGAACCTGACTTCCAAAAAATTAATAAAAGACATCACTTTCAGAAAGAAAAAGAAAAAAACACTAACAAATCCAGGAAAAATCTGAAAACATTAGAGAAAAAATGTTCAAAACTGAACGAAAATGTTTCCTAGCAACATCAATTACATTTCCTAATGAAAATAAAACCTGTCAACTGAAACAACGTTACTTCTAGCTTACTTCAGCTTATTTCCTCTACACTCCAAAAGGCAGGTATTGAGCAATTACAACAGTCTTTCTTCTTGATGTTGCTTCCGTTAAACAGTCCATTAATAAAAACTTCAGTGTTGCCACTTTTTGTGATCGAACCTGTGACTTTTTAGCTGGAAAAAACAATGACATTCTGGCACCTACGAAACTTGGTCCTTTTCAGCAGTTATCAACGAGAAATCTCGCTTTATCATCTTCATGATTAAACGCCTCAACTTTATGCTTGTTTTTTTAATTTACTGGTAAGGAACCGGTCGCAGTTCTTGATCGCTTTGTCGAAGAAACGAAAACGTATGACAAATCACAGAATGCTGCAACCGATTGCAACATCGGTTTAAAGTAGATTGGATAAGATGGTGTAAGATGGTGTTGGATAAGGATTCTATTGTTATAAACTAAAATGCACGGGTCACAACAGTAGTCATTTTCCAATTTCTATACAGGGCTAGAGTTGCCATTTCACTAAACGAAAATTCACTACAAAAGTAGCAAATAAGTACTACCAAGCAAAGAAGATTGAGTAGGCTACTACCTAAACAAAAATTTCGTTTGAAAAAGTTATAATAGTTACCATACCTCCATCTCGGTTCATATCAGAATAACAACCTCAACGGCCATTTAAATATATCAACCTCGCCTTCGACTCGGTAGATATTTTTCATAACCTACCTCGCCTTCGGTTCGGATAGGTTATTTTCAATGACCGTCTCGGTGTTATTTTCCGATATCAAGCTCGATGTTTGAAGTTAAACTTTTAATAACATTTTTTGAACAGATATGAAATACATATCTTCCTATGTCTCACAGTAAGTTACATTATGTCATTTACTTTTGTGGAGGTTGATACGATATCGTAAGATCCTCCAGAAAGGCTGATACGAAGCCGTATCAGCCTCCGCAGATGTTCATGGATCACTTTTCCTCAAATACTGAAAAGTAGAATCTGACCTCCAAACAATAGTTTTTTTATTTTATTTTAATACTCTTTATTATACAAACCAACTTTTACATGCTAAACTACATGAACACACCTTTTTTAACCGTCTTAACATACTTTATACTTGTAGCTGATACTTCTGACTGCAGGAAAGCCCGAATGGGCCTGTGGGGACAGTAAAAAAAAACATTCAGTTTACATTAATTTTCACATACTTTTTGGGATCCCAAAACGCAAGTGGAGGGATACCTATGACATCGCAAAAGTTGTCCATCTGTCCGTCTGTCTGTAAGCACGATAACTCTCAAAGGGAATGAGATATTTTGATGAAACTTAGTGTGAGGATTCGTTGGGTCGTCGGACCAATCAAGTTCATAGATAGGCTTTCTAGGATACTCCATTATGGGGTAAGAAGACATGCTGAACACGATGGTCAAAACCATTTTGTCATCGGACATGTAGTTCGGCCGGAATCCGGCCATAACCGGAAAGTTTGTTAAAAGTAAAGTTTTATTTGAAGTTTATTAGATGTTTGATTTAGGGTTAGGAGACATGCTGAACACGATGGTGAAAATCATCAAGTCGAATCCGGCCCAAACCGGAAAGTTTGTTAAAATTAAAAGTTTTATTTGGAGTTGATCAGATGTTCGATTTAGGGCAAGAAGACATGCTGAACACTTATGTGAAAACAATTTTCTACCCGGACATGTAGTTCGCCCGGAATCCGGCCAAAACCGGAAAATTGTTAAAAGTTAAAGTTTTATTTGGAGTTGATTAGATATCCGATTTAGGGGTAAGAAGAGATGCCGAGTCCGTGTGTGACAATCCTTTTTCTACCCGGACATATAGTATGACCTGAATCCGGCTGGAGTAGGAAAATTTTTATAACTTAAATTTTTATTTGAAGTTGATTAGATGTTCATTATTGGGGAAGAAGATACCCTGAGCTCGTTTTTGAGCTTTCTTTATCGCCGGACAAGTAGTTTCGTCAAAAACGTCATGACTTATAGGGGTAAACTCACATGCTGAATCCATATCTGAACTTGGTTTTGTCAGCTATTTGGCCTTAATCTGTTTCTGAATTTTAATAGCAAAAATGTTCAAGGAGTCTGGCGAAGACTGGATCTGGCGAAGACAAGACCCAGTTGTCTGGATCACTCATTGAATATTTTGGATCCCATCGAAACCTTTGGTCATGTTCAAAAAAGAGAAGAAAACCGAAAGAGAAAGAACAAAAACAAATAAATAAATAAATAACAAGACCAAAGGTTTCGATCCCAAAAGTTCAGTATTTGATCCAGACAATTGGGTCTTGTCTTCGCCAGATTCAGTCTTCGCCAGTAGACTCCTTTAACATTTGTACTATTAAAATTTAGAAACAGATAGCTAATCATCTGAGAAAACCAAGCTCAGATATGGATTCAGCATGTGTGTTTACCCCTATTTTTTTTTATTTTTTTTTTATTTATTTTTTTTAAAATAAAATTTCACAAGAGATCTATAAACATTAAATTAAATTACAAAAATTAACTAAAAAATTAAATAAATTAATATTATCTCACAAAAATTCATCTATATTTATATCCACATTCAATCTCTCCTTTAACACTTTCCTATTCATTCCTCTCATTCTATTCCATACAACATCAATTTTCTTCATGATTAACTCATCTCCATCCATATTTTCCTTATCCTTCCACATAAAATAACAAAAATTCGAAATAAAAAATGTCAATGTCCTACTAATTGGATTCATCTTAACATTCTCTAATTCTTGAAGCAAAATTTGCTTACTAATCCTCCATTTCTCATTATATCCTCCAACTTCTCGAACAATATTTTCCAGTATACCTACCATTCTTTCTTTTCCCCTACATTCTAAAAAAAATGATCTAATGTTTCAGTCTCACCACATAACCTACATTGACCAGATGAAATATGAGGCTGGATTCGGTGTTTTCTTTCCTCTGTAGGTAGGATATTGTGTATTTGATAAAACATGTGCTCCTTTACTTTCGGCTGAAGCAAAGATGTGTTCAACAGTATGGTTGCATTCAATAGTTCCTCCTTACTCATTCTTCCAGCCGTGAGAGTTTTCGTCAGTGGTAGATCTAGCTTTTCCTTATAATAAGTCTTCATTTCATTCTTCGCTATCTGTTTCTTTTGAAAATCAATAACTCCCATCTTTTCAAGTTTTTTAATTGTTTTAAAAGGTTCTTTCAGTGGATTCGGGCACTTCTTTTCATCACTTTGCCATGCTAGTAAGACTGAATTTTCTCTACACATTATTCCTTCAGCTACAGCTCTCGTAAACACCTCCTCTGCTTTTGAATTTATGTGCATAATCTGTAAACCTCCTTCTTCTTTCGTTAAGAATAGATCTGTTATTTTTAATTTAGGAGGGTATTTACCTTGCCAGATGTATCCGTAAATTGTTCTTTCAAATTTTACCCGTGTTGCTGCTGGCAGAATAAAAACATTGGACGTATACCATATTATCGGTAGACAGTATTGGTTCACATATTGCGCTTTCTGGAAAATCGTCAGACCTCGATTCTGTCCATATTGAATTGCGGCTATGAATTTACCTAGAACACTCTGCCAGTTATGCTGTACAGTTTCTCGCTAATCCTTTCAGAATACGACTCCGAGGATTCTAAGCTCATTTCTGACAGGTATCCCTTGCATATGGTCAACTGCCTATTCTTCAGTAAGCATAAGAACTTCACATTTCTCTCTGTTTAGTTGAAGTTTGAAGATTTCGCAATACAACTCAGTGCATGTTATTGCTCGTTGGAAATCCTCATCATCGAAGGTAAACGTGGTGACATCATCTACAAAACCTTTTGCTTTTAGCACCTCATCCATTAACTGGATACCTCGGATCTCCATTTCTAACATCCTGAGTAGTGAGTCAAAATATATTTCAAATAGCAATAGACTCAGGGGACACCCTTGTCGTATTCCTGTCTCGGTTTGAAATACGTCGGAAACCATTCCTGCAAAGCATAAAATCAGCTCATTTTTAGAGTATAGAATTTGTATCCACTCCACAAATTTGTTATCAAACCCGTAGAAAATCATTATTATATACAAAAATAGACGTCTTATTTTGTCGAAGGCTTTCCGTATGTCCAAACCCATAATCCGTATTTGGAGTTCTCTATTTATCTTCTTTTTTTTCAACAGCAAGAGAAGGTCTCGTACGCAATAAGGATATCAGACGTTTTCCTTTTATCAATGCCTCCTCTCTGGTTTTTACTTAGGATAAATGGGAGGATTTTCTTTAATCGATTAGCTAGCACTTTCGACAGCAGGCGATAATCACATTGTGTCAGGCTAACAGGCCTCCAATTGTTAAGATCCTCAAGATCCCCCTTTTTCAGAATAAGTTTGATGAGTCCTAAAATAGTCATGTCTCCTTTCCCTTCCAAAACCGCATTGAATATACAGCTCAGGGTAGGGGCAAAGGTGACTTTGAACTCTTTATATAGTTCATAGGGGATTCCATCAGTTCCTGGAGATTTATTGTTCGATGTTTCGTTTACTGCGTTAAGTACTTCCTCCGGTTGAACTTGGCTACAAAGCATTTCATTTTGACTCTGCGTCACCTTTTCAATTTGAATCTGAGACAAGAACGCCTTTAGCCTCCAAATATTATTTCTGTTTCTTCATTGTCTTTTCTTAATATATTTTCAAAGAAATTTCGGGTTTCTTCTATTATTTCTGATTTTAGGGTGATCAATTTTCCAGTATTTGTTTTAATACTACTTATACTCTCTTTTCTTGCTCTCTTCCTTTCTCGGCAGATGAGTGTTGTCGTAAGCTGTTCGTGCTGTATCTGTTGATCTAGTTTGGTTCGTGTTTTGATGCCCTCCGCTACTTTTTCGTGCAAATGTTTGATGTTGTCCTGGATTTCGAAGTACTCGTCGTTTACCTTCTTCCCTTGGTTTATTTCAAGTTTCAGCTGGTATAAACTCTGTAGAGGTGATCCAAATGTTTTTTTTTGCATTTCGTGTTCATCTTTAGATATTGCTTTTGCCATCTGCTATCGCTTTCTTTGCACAATTTTCCCAGTGATTGACAATCTGCTCCCTTGGTATTTCTTTCATTACGTTTAAGACCTCTGTGACGATTTGTCTCATTCTTTCATTTTACAGAACTTTCACATTCATTTTCCAAATGTGACTATTGTTACACTTCGCATGCGGTTCTCCAGTCCTTTGCATATGCATAATAACTGCATTGGGGTCCGATAGTGGTGTAAATAAATGTTGAATGTCTCTTACCGTTGCTAAAATATTTTCTGTAACGTAAACTCTGTCCAATCGGGATCCGCCCCCTGTTGATTTCCAATTTATCCTTGTAAAATCCCTCGATCTCTTCAACTCCCACCACACATCCTTTAAATTAAGTCCATTGACTATTTCTTTTAGAGTTTTTGAAGTTACATTCGTTGCAAGGTCTGCATCTTTCTTGTTAATCACACAGTTAAAGTCTCCAAGTAGAACAGTTGGTAAATTCTCTGCCAGAAATGGTGCAACCTGACTTTGGAAAAAATCTTCCCTTTCTTTTCGTTTACCAGACCCAGATAACAACATTCAAATTGCTTACCTTGCAACCAAATGTACGGCCAATTCCATCAGTTTTTACGTTTTAAACTCGCGGAGATTTCTTAAAAATTATAGCTACACTTCCTGATCCCTTCTCTGTATTTGTTTTATATGAAAATTCAGGCTCAAAAGAATCAAGATCATCTGTGTCAACTTCTTGCAGGAAAGCTATATCTAGATTATTATCAGTAAGAAACCCCTATAAGTCATATATGTTCTGAGGAAACAGATCATAACTTCCTGCCTTACATCTGCCAATTTTCCGGTTTCGGCGGAATTTCGGAACTACTTATCCGGCAAAACTAATTCAGCTTATCTCCTTGCCCCTATATCCAACATCTAAATTTATAACAAATTTTTCGATTTCAGCCGGATTACGGGCAAACCATATGTCCGGGTAAAAATTGATTTTCATATACGGATTTAGCATCTCTTCTTACCCCTAAATCGGACATCTAATCAACTACAAATATAACTTTTACTTCTAGTTTTTGCCGGGTTCCGGGCGAATTACTTGTCCGGGTAGAAAATGGTTTTCATGGTCGTGTTCAGCATGTCTCCTTACCCCTTAATCGACTATCTCATCAGCTGTTTACAAATATTTTGTTATATTTTGTCTGTCCCTTAATTTGAACCCCTCCCCCACCACTAAATGTAAGGCTACAGAGCCAATCAACTAACTCGACCTTTCCCTTGACCCAAAGGATCCACACACCAAGTTTCATCAAAATATCTCATTCCCTTCGACAGTTATTGTGCTCACAGACGGAGAACTTTTGTGATGTCATAGGTATCCCTCCACTTACGTTTTGAGATCCCCAAAAACATTACTTTCAGTAAGAAAAAACAAAAGAAGCACTTCAAACATTAGCCAAATAGAAAACAATAAATATTAAAAAAATAAGAAATTTTACTCTCTTAAACAACCAGCCTATGGCCTAGGTCTGATTTCCTTAAATCAGATTTCCTCTGAAAATACAACGTGTCAGATGAAACAACGACTTATTATCCCTTGCTTTTCAAAAGCTAATTATTCAGCATTGATCAGGGTCATTGTTCTCTCATTTTTTCTTGCTTTTCTCAAGAGCCAATACGTGGTGGTTTTGTTATTGTGAAGTGTTGCCACTTTTTTCCGACGGAACCTGAGTAATATTCTGGCGCCCATGAATCTGGGTACTTTTTACAACCTATTAGCGAAAAATCCCGCTTTATCAGCTTCATAATTATATGCCTCAACTTTTTTGGTCTATTTTTTCTATTTACTAGTAAGGAACCGGTCGCAGAATTCTGGCTCGCCTTAACGAAGAAGTGAACATATATGCCGAATTGCAGAATTTTGCTATCGGTGGCAACACCGATTTTGACAGTTGCTGTAGTGGGTAACTGATGTTAGCTCTGCTACCGTTAGATGGCATCCGCATCGCCAAAGATGTAAAAGACTGTATCAATAGTAGGTCTATAGTAGGCTTGGGTTGCTACTCACTGAAATAAAATTCTCTAACCCAGTAGTAAACAAGACCAAAGGTTTTGATGGGATCCCAAAAATCTAATATTTGATCCAGACAATTGCGAACGAACATACTTGTCCAGAAAAAAAAAGGTCAGAAACGAATTCAGCGTATCACCTTACCGGTATAAAGAACATCTAATCAACTTCAAGTAAAAGTTCAACTTATAAAAAAAAATCCAGTTTCAACCGGATTCCAAACGAACTATATATCCAGGGAAAAAAAATTAGTCATACACAGATTCAGCGTGTTTTCTTACCCCTAAATCTGTCATCTAATCAACTACAAATAAAACTTTTGCTTTTAAAAATTTTTCCGGTTTGGCATGATTCCGGCCGAACAAGTTGTCCTGGTTTAAATTCTGTCCCCATAAGGGTTCAGCATGTCTTCTTACCCCTTAATCGAACATTTAATCAACTTAAAACAAAACTTTTACTTTGAACAAACTTTCCGGTTTTGGCCGAATTCCGGGCGAACTACTGGCCCGGCGAGAAAATGGTTTTCACCATCGTGTTCACCACGTCTTCTTATCCCTAAATCGAACATCTAATCAACTTCAAATAAAACTTTTACTTTTAACAGACTTTCCGGTTTTGGCCGGATTCCGGGCTAACTACTTGTGCGGCGAGCAAATGTGTTTCACCATCATGTTCAGCATGTCTTCTTATCCCTAAATCGAACATCTAATCAACTTCCAATAAAACTTTTACTTTTAACAAACTTTCCGGTTTTGGCCGGATTCCGGGCGAACTACTTGTCCGATGACAAAATGGTTTTCACCATCGGGGTCAGCATGTCTTTTTACTCCATAATTGACTATCACATTATATGTTTAAAAATATTTCATTTGCCCCTTAAATTAAACCCCTCCCCCACCCTAAATGTAGGGCTACAGAGCCCATCTACGAACTTGACCTAAACAATCCTCACACCAAGTTTCATTAAAATATCTCATTCCCTTCGAGAGTTATAGTGCTTACAGACGGACAGACGGACAACTTTTGTGATGTCATAGGTATCCCTCCACTTACGTTTTGGGATCCCAAAAAGTAGAAGAAAACAAGGCCCACCTATAAAAACTATTATTCTCGAAAAAGATGTAGATGTACAGGGGCGTCACTATGGGGGGACCCCCCCCCCAAAGGTCTTGAGAAAGTACACTTGTTTGTCGGCGCGGAGCGTCGGTCTACTCGTCGGCACACCGAGTTCTTTTTATACGCAGGGAATAAAATTCTGCAAATATTTGTCGGTCAAAACACAGAAGAAATCGAATTCTGCATGCTTTTTGTGGGGCATCGGTATTCTCTATGGCATATCGGGTACTTTTTATGGCACTTCGGCCAAGTGCCATAGAGCGATTGCAATTTCTGTCCGTCAGTCGGTCTGTCGGTCCCGGTTTTGCTAGTTCGGGCACTTCCAGATCAGTTAGGACGATGAAACTTGTTAGGCGTATTAGGGACCCGACCAGATCAACTTGCAAACAATCATTTCCCCAGTCCGACTTTCTCCGGATCCGGGAGTCCGGAGACTATAAAGCAAAAGCGGAGCGAAACGTAGCAAAAATAGCCCTGCCCAAATGCGGGATCGACGTGAAGCCAGGGTTCTATTAGCTATTAACATGCATAACTTTGGAAAGGGTAATTGAACATGCGTGAAAGTTGACATGTGTCAAGGACAAGTGTTTCGGATATTCAGTTTCAAATCCGAACCAGCTAGTTCGAGCACTTCCACATAAGCTAGGACGATAAAACTTGGCAGGCATATCAGGGACCCCAAATGATAAGGTTGGAAATAGTCACTTCCCCCATCCGAGCACCGTGGGGGGAGTGGAGGGAGGGGGAATCCGGAATCTTGAGGTATTTATAACTTTTGAACGGGTGATCGGTTCTCGATAAAACTTGATATTTAGAATGCCTCAGACGACCCACTTCGAATCCGGACCGGATCCGGTGACTTTTGGGGGGAGCTGGAGGGGGCAACCGGAAATCTTGGGAAACGCTATGAGTGGAGGGATCGAGATGAAACTTGGTGGGAAGACACCTAGCAAACACTAGATACATCATTGACATAACCGAGCCGATTTGGGCACTGTGGGGGAGTGGAGGGAGGGGGAATCCGGAATCTTGAGGTATTTATAACTTTTGAACGGGTGATCGGATCTCGATGAAACTTGATATTTGGAAATACCTCAAGCCTCAGACGACCCACTTAAAATCCGGACCGGATCTGGTGACTTTTGGGTGGAGCTGGAGGGGGCAACCGGAAATCTTGGAAAACACTATGAGTGGAGGGATCGAGATGATACTAGGTGGGAAGACACCTAGCAAACACTAGATTCGGGCACTGTGGGGGGAGTGGAGGGAGGGGAATCCGGAACCTTGAGGTATTTATAACTTTGAACGGGTGATCGGATCTTAATGAAACTTGATATTTGGAAAGAACTCGTGCCTACTCGTAACAAGTGCCATAGGAGCTCGTAGCTCTTGTTATACGCAGTCAATACAGAAGAAACAAAATGTGTATGCTTTTGCCTAGGTCTTGTCGGCACAACGGGTTATTTTTACACGTACAGAGATCAGCTTCTGTACAGTTCAGTCGATCAAAACACAGAAGAAATCAAATGTTGTAGGTTTTTTTTCGGATAAACGTTTCTATAAACGTTTATCGGGCGCATCGCGAAAGTTTTAAGTTTCGCGGCACATCGGGTTCTATTTACATGTAAGAAATAAAGATCTTCACATGCTTGTCGGGCAAAACACAGAACAAGTGTCGGGCGCCAATTTTTACGGAAAAAATACAGATTTAAAAATTTCCCATGCGGCGCTTAGTTCAACTTATTCTCGGTATAATCGTTCGAAGCTTCACTTTTCGAATGTGTCGAATGTGTGAATTTAAATATTCGAATTTATATTAAAGGAACAATCTCAACTGATAAAATTAGTTTTACACAAAATGTCTGCGGCGCATTTTGTAGTATTCTCTATTTGGAAGATAGGTGTTTCATTTAGTTGGCGTTCTAGGATTGACATTCTTGGGGATTGAAATACGTTAAAAGCTAGAACTTAATGGTAGGTATAGCAAAGGTATGGTAGGGTATAGCAATCTGTTTCCGGAGGAAAGGCAGATTAAACAAAATTTACCCTGCGGCGCTTACTTTAACTTGTTCTGGGTACAGCTGAAATGAAAAGCCGAATATGTGAACTTTAATAAGGGGGTGAGGGTGGGTTGGTATCGCTTCCCCGTATCCTGAAATCTACGAACCTCAAATGTATCGTGGATATTGGTAAATATGTGACTAAAGGATTTAGTCTCAGGAATGAAAGTTTAGCTTAGTTTACGTAGCATAGTATTTCTAGCGGTGTAGTAGTTTATTTGTGAAGTGTAACGTGTATTAAATCTTGTCTTGCCTTTTGGCTCAGTAAACAAGCGTTATTATACGAAATTGCATTAGAGGAACAACCTTACTGATGCATTACAGTTAGTTTTATACCGGTTGTATTCTATGCTGGTGGGAAATGTACGCCCGGCAACGGCGTGTTTTGTCGCCAAATATTTTAGTCCGTGGGCATAAACTGCCCCCCCCCCCCACCCACCCAGAGGTAAAAGGCTAGTGACGCCCCTGTAGATGTAAAAGACTGTGTTGATGGAAACAGAACATAGGTTATTTTAGTAGGTCTATAGTAGGCTTGGTTTGATGCTCACTAAAATAAAACTGCCTAACCCAGTAGTAAAAAAGTGCAACAAAAAAGTTCAACATAAAAAAAATATTCTGTTCGAAAAAGTTATAATAGTTAACGACACGAATTTATTAGGTCAAATAAGACCCCATCAGTAATTTATAAAACATATTTTCACTTAAAATGCTTTACAAAATATTGACGAAAAGAAGATCTATACCGGTTAGAAGCTGATGGTTTGCAGGGCTCGAAGTAAAACATACCGCCATCTCGGTTCATATCTGGATAACAACCTCGATCGGCCATTTAAAGTATCAACCTCGCTCGATACATATGTCCATAACCTACCTCAATGTTATTCTCTGATATCAACCTCGAAATCGGAAGTTAACCTTAATAACAACTAGTATTCGTAAGGTAATGACGATGTTGAAATTTTTCACTATCCGACTCGGACAAATTTGGAATAGCGTGAAGCAAATACTCTATATGACTAAGTCCAACACACGCCAGTAATTCTCAGGAAGAAGGAGCAAACGTGTCCGTTACGACTCAAACTCAATGACTCAAATCCCCAGTCAGCGCAGCTGTGACACCGTTTCTTCCGTTCTTCCGCAGGTACTCGGAGATTCTGCATCGGAAGGGAGAGATAGTCATCAAGTGTATACACATCCCGATTTTCGCAGTCGGATGCGAATTTCCTCCGCCTCTCCGAACTTTTGACGTATCGCATTCAAGTTTCCCCGTAGTGACGCATGCGCATGCGAAATCTTATTGGACTATGTGTGCGTAAACGTGTGTATTGCAGTCGGAAAGCCCAGAAGGGCCGTGATCTAAAAATCAAATGTGAAGCAGATACTAACTACACAACTGAAAACACCTTTGAGGCACAAGAAGTACTGTAGAAGTCCGCTTTTGTGGTCGTGAAGCCAACATTGTCTTAAAGGACACCTACAATTTACTCTTCAACTTACAGTATTGAAAAATATTTGAATACTTTAAAACTATGCTGTGCTTTCAACAAAATAACCCACGGTTTTGGCCGTTTTAAGCCTTTTGCGAGACCCGTTGACTTGTAGCGAAAACAGGGAAACAATTTACATAACCATTTTTTTGTATGGAAAAACTTCTCGCAGACAACCGTCGACAGCGTGATACACATTGAAGGTAGCAAAACGCGGCAGGTGACAAAACCAGCGTGGTTTTGTTAGAGATAGAATGTACCGTGCGAAATTGGGGTCTCCGGGTTTAGAAATATATGGAGTAGCTATAGAAGCAGGTTGCAGTAGTATTATAGGTAAAACAGGTCCTTTAAGTTGTTTTTTATTCCTTAGCCCAACCCCTACTTCACGCATTTTTCCCAGCTCACGTAAAGTTTATATGGCGAAATTCTTTGGGATTTGGGAATATCGGGGTCAGTTTAGGTCGGTCCTGATTGGCTCTTATCGCTCACTCTTTTCAGTTACTTTTTTGCTTTGTTTGAATTTGAAGGTATTCTTGGAAATAATATGTATGATTCAGCCCGGAAGCACTTATGGTAGTCCCTTGCTTTTTGCGTGTCTGAGAACGCCGACGCAGATTCGTGAGACCCAATCTCCCAAAAAGTTATCCGACCCGTGATAATAGTTCGGCAGCGGAACTGTAAATTACCCCCATAAAAACTCTGAGGGGGTGGTCGTGTCATTTGTCGGACTCTCCCCCAATTAACCAGGAATTTGAACAGCCGTGATTCGGTTTTCCCCCGTTTGATTGACTGCCTTAACCATTCTTTCGATGTTTGTTTTACATCCCATCCTTTCCTTCAGGGTAGCGAGATAAGACCCATCCCTGGAGAGGGTGAATGGTAGGAAAGGTAGGAGAGTGACGGCACCAAATGATAATGTGGTGAAGTTTGGGCTGTTCGGCGTTGTTAGAACTTGGTTCTGGAAGTCGTGGTTCGAAACCGGGGAGACTAGTTTTACTTCGCTTTCATGTAGAATCTGAAAAATCAGTGCCAAAGTGCGCCCTCCATGCCCCAAGTGGGGCTTTACGTATTCGATCCCGTTCCATTTCAAAAGTACGACCGATCCCCAGTGTGTTGCAAACCGAGTATTTTAGAGTCATTAATTGGAATACTCCGTTATATACTATTACAATGGAAGATATGTGAGATTGGAAGTTGCAATAACAAGAATGTTGATAGAATTAAACAGCAAATTGATCTTTATATTTGTCTTCTTTTCTGTTTGAACTTAAACTGAAAAGCCAGTGAATTTTGTTTTTGTTGTATCCTAACACCCACTTATTTGCCTCTGATGAGGGATTTTTAGTTTTTCACAATAGGCTCTCGTGATGACATTAGAACGGACGGCGTACCAACTAGACGAAATTCACAGTTAGAACGCACAGTTCGGATTTTAAAAAGAATGTATTTTTTCCTTCTGTAAATTGCGAACGACAGAAAATCAAAGACGGTGCTAAATGCTAAGTAGTTCAGAAGATCCCCAAAACTTGCAGACTGGCAAGTTTGTTTATTGACAGCGGGCCATTTGGTGCCGTTATTAATCCTAAATATTTAAAGACCTAATCGAAACACTGTTTACCTTCTGTTACTGATCGCAAGCCACCAGTTTATTTAGATTTGAACTTGATTGCCGGGTTGCTTTTTTTGCTCGAGAAAAAAACATGCAGAACGTCATCTTTTCGAGATGACGAAATTGTCCACGTTTGATTAGCAAAAAATTATAATGCTTAATTGATTATTTGTGTGTGTGTCTTCACAACTAACACACTGGTCTTGGTTTTTTAATTGCAGTTTTAATAAACAGTTGGAGCGTTAGATGGAAATTATTATTTTGATTCTTGTCTCTCTACGTATTATTTTGTTCTTGTCTCTCTACGTGCCATAACGGCTGTCCCGGATAATCGGCTGGGATTTAGTCCAGACGGAATTATTTCGAACCTAGGATTTTTTAATTTTGTTTAAATTTCCTAATAGTTTGAGAGTGTTTTTTTGTGGTTTGGAACATTCGTAGTGGCAGTAGGGTTGGTTATCATTGCGTGTGTGGTAGAAAGACCATTTTTTGTGTGGTCCGCTTTAAAATTGCGTAGAGCTACC
This sequence comes from Branchinecta lynchi, assembly GCA_023053575.1. Taxonomy (NCBI): domain Eukaryota; kingdom Metazoa; phylum Arthropoda; class Branchiopoda; order Anostraca; family Branchinectidae; genus Branchinecta; species Branchinecta lynchi. The sequence continues at coordinate 12,034,381 of JAKZAP010000008.1, forward strand.
TCAAGATTGGAAGATCTATCACACACATACAAAATCGTTGTCCGGGAATTTTGAAGCGATGGACTAACGCATTTTCAAGGCTGTTTAAGTGAATAAATGAGTCTTAACTAGATTTTCGTATTTCACCCTTATTCGTAGAATAAGACATTTATTTCCCTTGTCGCTTTTAGCCTACAGCAAAGTAGCCTGCAAACTGCAGACATCATTGTTAATCTTTATCTACTTTCCTTTGTACAGTATGATAACTCTTCGCTTGGGTATTGAGAGGTACGGAAATGTCTTATAGCCTCTGCAACCTGTGATTTTCGGCAGTGACCGAGGTGGAACACACATATCAAAAACTCTGGGTAAATTAGTGGCATCTGGCCCGATTCTTTGATGGGTTTTCGGCACGACGGATAATTACTAGGCGCTGTGTCGTTTCTACCCGGTTTTGTTTTTTTGTAGTCATTCAAAGAGATCACACGACACGACTTATTCAGGAATTGATTTGAACTGACAGTTGTTACTGCTAAAGTTCGGTGCCTACGCACTCTCCTGACGGGTGTACCCTAAAAAGTATAGCAAACTCATAACTGCAGGATTGACCTGTATCGTAATCGGGGAATAAGATAAGAAAAGAGAATTTTTGTTTGCTCTGAAAGCGAAAGGCCATGGCAAATGCATAAAAAATAACGTAAGTAATTACAAACATTTAGAAAGATTACAAAACATTTACAAACATTATCCCATAGACAAAGGGATAATCTACAGTTGTCAGTAGGCCTACTGAAACACTGAAAAAACGACCCAGGAAATAAGTTCGATCCTTCCAAAAACATCCGAAATTTGATGTGGATATTCTGATTTCTTGTCCGGTTTCTAAATTTGGACTCGCGTGTGAACCGAACAATCTTCATTCGAGAAAATATCCTGATGACTATCTTCGACGTTTTTCGGTCGAGGTCTATTATCATTGAGTCTTGTAGTATACTGGTCAGTTGGGACGTTTAGACCTCGTTTTCTGTAAGGATGTTTGGAAAACGGGTTTCTTTATATCAGTTTTATTTATCTCTGTTATTTTTATTATAAAAAAAATGAAAATAATGTGGCACACATGCCTTGGTTTCAAGTGTCATCCGTTGATCGCAAGTTAGGGTACTTCCAGATGGGCTATAAAAATTAAACCAGATTAAACTTGCTACTCCCCAGACCCGACGATCCAGGAAGCTGAGGGGAGAGGAAATCTGGAATATTGAGGCATGCATAACTTTCAATCGAGTGGTCAGATCTGAATGAAACTTGATATTTGGCAAGAGCACGTGTCTCAGATCTTCCGTTCAGATCCAGGCCGGATCCGAAAAATATGGTAGGAGTTTGATGAGGTTACCAGAAAATAAACAATGACAGGTGCGTTTCTTCCAGTCCAGCGACTGCCTGGCGAGTAGCCTACCCTTGCCAAGAAGGGCCGAAATATCGCTGACGGACATCGCAGCTGACTGCGTTTTTAGTCGTAACTTAACATGTGTTTAATATATAGCTAATATATTTATGTTCTTAGCCATAGTTTGATATACGATTCCCTTGTCAGCTTCGGCTAAAGGAGTATTTATGTCGCCGGAAATCTTGTGGCATGCTTAGAGTGGAGGGATCGGGACAAGACTTGGTGGAGAAACGCGCATCTGCCCTAAAGATATCATTTACAGAACCGGACTTGGTTCCCGCACGGTGGGTTGGGGGGGGGAGTTGGAGGGGGTACCCAAAATCTTACAGGTCTCGACTAGGTCCGGCCACTTTGGGGGAGAAGATGGGTCCCTAGAATCGAGTAGAAGGCCTAGAGTAGTCTGATGGGGACGCAGCATGGCGGACTGGAAGAAAATATAGATCCGGACAGTGTGGGCGGAGTTGTTGGGGGGGGGGGGTGCTTGTCGGTAAATTTAAGTCTTGGAATCGGTACGGAACTTGCGGGCATGAGGATCAGCACCGGATCCGGTGACACGAGAGTTGCGTGGGGAAACTAGATGTGACATGCCGTAATGGTTAGACCTGCAATTTATTAATCTGGATCGGATCCGGCCATTGCGGAGGAGTTTGGGTTCTCGGAAAAGCCATCCGATCTTGACGAAGCGAACCTTAGCTAATATACAGATTGCTCGTTATAATTTGTCAGTTGAGTCCCACCCTGGGCTATGATTCTGCAGTAGTAGTTGGTATATGCTGTTGGTTGTTGTGATCGTTCTTTTTTATTTATTTTCCGTTTCTTCTTTCTTGCTTTGTCTTTTGTTGTGCTCCATCTGTTTTTTAATTGATGGGTAATACATGCATTCATTCATTCATACATCCGAAGTACTCTTGCAAGTACCATATGAGCCCATTTTGTTCCCTTTCAGGCTTTTCATGTGTAAATATATATAATATAGCTATATATTGTCAAGGTGTTGTCAGAGAAGGTTATGTGTTCAGTGGTATTAAGTTATAAGTCCCTCGGTCAAACCACTCGGAAGCTTGGCTATAATTATGCCTTGCTGGAATGACATCATGCCATTGACTAGTCAGCGAGAGTAAAAAAGAAGAATTTCTTCGACAGTCGAAAATTATAGCTCTTTTTGCGGTCAGAGTCCGGGTTTTTAAACCTGTGACCCACCCGCCCTCGTTGAACTATATTTGCCTTTTTATTAGGCAATTGAAATGGTTTCTGTAGGCATAGCAAGCATGGTTCAAAGTACTCGGGTTTCGTGCTTCTTGTCTCGGGCTTGTCTGAGAAGAATTGTTTCTTTGATTTTGTATTTGCGGCATTTCTTCAGAGGGGTTGCTCACTGTACCAGCTGGTATACATCAAGAAATATTGAGGTGTAGTTTCATTTTGTTCTTAGATATTAGAAAACAAATAACCATTAATCGTTTCGGTTTGAGATTTCAGGGTTTGAGTCACATAATTTATGTGGGAAGTAGTTGAATGCTGCGAGAATAAAGACGGTCTAGGTGCATTACCATATACTGCCTGTAGTGCTTTGGACTGAACAAATAGACCCTTTCTCTCGCGAAGCCGGGGATTTTTTCGTCTTAAGACGTGCTTCAGACGCTTTCAGTTCGAAAGTTCTCAGCGCAGGTTCTAAGAGTAGCTGAATTCTACTTAGGAAATGTGTCTTGGAGATGGCTAAATTAAGTTACGGTGTCAAGTCCCTTGAAGGACCCCTGGTACCTGTAACACAAATCCAGTTTAATTTCATAGCAATCGATCAATCAATCAATAATTTTATTAGCCCATATAGAAATGGCACAAAACGTGCCCATACTCACTATATGAAAATAGAGGAAGAAAAAGATCAGATTAAACTAAATGACTACACAAACGCACTATAATACGGATCGCTCCGGTCTAGAGAAGTGTCAAACTCGGCACGCAGTTGGGCCACGGCCACAAAGGGTTCGATAACGCCGAAAAGTCGCGTAACTTTGTGGTTACGAGCCCAAGGGGGAAGACGTGCAGGTACTTAGCGTACTTATAGAAATTTACGAATTGTCCTTAAATCAGTTATGCTAAATAGCTTCCAAAAAGGAGAGGGCTAGAATGTGGGGAATTGTGTAACCTTGCCATCCGTTCTCATTCACGAGACTCTGCATTTCTTTACGGTAATTCAGTTGGGCAGTGGCTCTGACTGAAGAACGCCGCAGGTGAGATACTTCTGTTATAATGTGGCAATTGTAAATACAATATCTAACGTCAAGCGAAAAGTTCTGCATCTCTTACTATTTCGGTATTCCGTCAGCACACAGAATGATTCGCCGGCACATTTCAGGCTCCCCCCCCCCCCCCCCCCCCCTCCGACTATCGGATGATGGTTATTCCCTTTTTTATAGTAAATCAAACAGAAAGGCATTGTTATTTATACTAAACTAGACTTAGCCTACTGATTAGTTAATTTTCTAAAAGAACATTTGGGTTTCTACCATCCCCTTTCTTTCTTATCAGGACCGTAAATTCGGAAAAGGTTTTATAGCCTAAATATTTTTTTATAGTTCTATACCATACGTGGCTGAGGTTCTTCAGCAAGAGTTGGACAGCTACAGAGAAGAGGGAGAGAAAGTAAAGAAACTGAAAGAAACAATGGTGAGTACCCGTCTTTTGATACTCATTAACTATATTGCTGATTGCTTAGTTTTCGATTTCTTCAAGCTCCTATCCCAAATCACACTCTGAAATTGTGTGACATTATAACAGATAGAGTAGGGCCGAAGGGGCGGGCATTTTTACGGAATACTCTATAATAATAATAATAATAAGTGTATTTAAAAGACCGCAATAATACACATTACAAGGGAATATATATATGACCAAGTCCGAAACACGCCAGTGAACCTCGAGAAGAACGAGAAACGTCGACCGAACGATGACTCAAATTCTGTGTCAACCAATGTACGGCGTTCGTTGGGGATAGCTGTGGTGACGCTTCAGGCTCTTCCGCTCGGTACACGGCGATTCTTCATCGACACGAAGAGTTAGTCATCTAGAGTATGTGCATTGGTCTGTGAACATAAGTTACCCTCCCGTGCAAGATCCGGCATGATTCTGTTTAGGTATAGTTATAATTATTCTGTTGCACCAACGTTGAGATAATGTTGATTCATGTTTTGTTAGTTCTGTGCCAACTTTTCAAAGTTGGGGATATAAATTTGATTGAGTCGTGTTCTCAACTGTTTTCATTTTATTAGAAAAAAAAATACTAATGTCACCAAAACCGAATGGAGCCAAAACAAGACCAAAGGTTTTGACGGGGATCCAATAATGTCATATCTGATCCAGACAATTGGATCTTCTAGATTTCCCGTCTTCGCTAGACTCCTTGAAAATTGTTGCTATTGAAATTTAGAAACAGATTAAGGCCAATGGCTGTCATCTGAGGAAACCAAGTTACGATATGGATTCAGTGTTTGTGTTTACCCTTCTACGTCATCTCTACTTCGACGAAACTGATCAGAACTTCAAGCTGCCTTACTTCTGCCAAATTTCCGGTTTCTGTCGGAATCTGGGCGAACTATTTGTCCGTTAAAAAAAGCTGTACTAACTCACTCTTAAACAGCCTTCTGCAAAAGTTTCGTAACCCGATCGCGTCTGTCCGCATATCGCGAGCTAAAGGCCACCTCGCACTGCGTGGTGCTTTACAACTGAGCTATGCTTACAGAAAATTACACACGACTGCGGCTGTTTTTAGCCATTTTCCATGCCCCTTGCCTTGGATGACAATCTTGGCAAATTCGCATAACCGGTCTGCTGGCGGGAACATCTCCTCGGAAAGAATCATCGGGCTCCTGATAGGTCACGTAAAAGAGAGAATTTGTAGCAATCGTGATAATTAGTTTATTGCTAATAGTGGAGATGTTGTGAAGAATTTATATTATAATTTGAATTATAATATAATAATGTTTTAATGTGAAGAATCCCTCATAATGTGAAGAATCTCGGGAACGAGAATGAATGAAAATACGAATGAAGTAGAGTGAATTACTATCATAAGTACGACGTGTCCTTTAAGCTACTTCCAGAGGGGCTATCAGCATGAAACTTTTGAGGCGTTATGAGGAACTGGCAGATTATTGTCAATCCTCGGGCCTGACCACCCGGGGAGGGGGGATCCCGAATGTCGTGGGTATACTATATACCATAATTCTCGAATGAGTCGTCCGGTCTGGGTTAAACTTGACAGTTGGTAAGATCACATGCTCGAAATGTTCTTTTTATAGGGGTTACCACTCCGGTTACCACTGTGGGAGGCGTTGGAGACGGTTCCGGAAATCTTGTGACATCCAAAAGAACTCTCCATCGAATGATCCAATCTGGATGGAACTGTAGTACGTCATCAATGTTCGTTGGTAAAGGAATTGCCGCCTTTCCAGAAATTAGGTGTTTTGGGGATACCAAAACGTGAGCGCAGGGATACCATGACATCGCAAAATTTGTCCGCCCGTCTGTCTGTGAGCACGATAACTCTTGAAGGGAATGAGATATTTTGATGAAACTTGGTGTGAAGATCCTTTGGGTCAAGGGAAAGGTCGAGTTCATAGAGGGGCTATATTTAGGGGTGGGGGTTCAAATTAAGGGACAAACAAAATATTTTAAACAACTAATGAGATAGTCGAGTACGGGTAAGAAGACCAGCTAAACACGATTACGAAAACCATTTGCCTGCCGGGCAGATAGTTCGCCCGGAATCCGGCTAAAACCGGAAAGTCTGTTAAAAGTAAAAGTTTTATTTGGTGTTGATTAGATTTTCGATTTAGGGCAAGAAGATATGCTGAACACTTATGTGAAAATAATTTTTTCAACCGGACATAATAGTTCGCCCGGAATCCGGTTGAAACCGTGAAATTTGTTCTAGGTTAAAGTTTTATTTGAAATTGATTAGATTTTCGGTATATGGATAAGAAGATACGCTGAAGTCGTTTCTGAACTTTTTTTGTTTGTTTCCGAACAAGTAGTGCGACTGGAATTCGGCCGGAAATTTGGCAGGAAGTTTCGATCGGTTTCATCAAAATAGATATGAGTTATATCCCCATGCTGAATCCATATCCGAACTTGTTTTTTTTTTCAGATGATTAGCTATTTGGCCTTAACCCGTTTCTAAATTTTAATATTAAAAAATGTCCATGGAGTCTGGCGAAGATGGCGAACACAAGACCGAATTGTCTGGATCAAATGGTGAATTTCTGGGAACCCGTCGAAACCTTAGGTCTTGTTCTAAAAGTTAGCGTATCCTAGAGTCTCGAACCCGTTGCTGGTTCTCTTGCCTAGTGGCTGGGCCGCATATGAGGCTGAAAATCTCAGTGTAGCTGTCGTGTGGGAATTTGCTTATTTGTAATTTTTCCTCGGGTTGAGTTCCAGTTTAGCCTTTGGTTTTGTGTTGTTTATAAATGAAAAAAACTTGGTAGTTGGCAAGCGCATATTCCCTATGTGTTCAGGTGACAGGTCGGGACGGGATTCGGCCATTTTGGGGGAGTTGGACGGGGTTTTCGGGATTCTTGCCCCAGGCTTGAAATGTTGGGGCCAGGACGGAACTCAGCGGCAAGGTTATCGTAAGCCCTAGATCTGCCATTTAAAGATCCAGACAGTATCTAATGGCAGAGGAGCTAGAGGGGTGGAGGCAAGCTTGATAGGCGACATGCCAGAATCTCTGGATCTGGAATTCCGGATCTAATTTGCCACTGTGGGGGAGCTTGAGAGGGGGTAGAGAGCCATCGAACCTTGACTATGCTAACTAGACTTGCAAGTGCCATATGAGCTTTAAACTCTTGTCAGATTATAAAGACGTGCCAAATCCCGTGTGGCCCGGATATCCAAACAGTTAATAACTGTAATAATAATAAAGTGCACGAAAGGCGCGGCGCTCTGCAAATTATGCATTTCAAAGAACGGTTAACGAAAAGAACATGCGTCTCTTGGCCTCCGCTTTCGAGCTCCGTAAATACTAAGTACAAGACCGTGCATAACATCTATCCTACATAGCGCCATGGGGTTAATGTACCCAGTTGCAGAGACGTGAGAATGCAGAAGTTTCGCGTACAGTGATAGAGTCCGTTCGGGTCGGGACATTCATAGACGGAGCAAGGATAAACGGCGAGGAGGGAGAGACCGGTATTCAACTACACAATAGTATTATAAGTTCCTGCTTTCGACCAGTTCGAAAGTCTGATCAGCTGGGCCTGAGACTCACCAGCGAGAACGACTGCATTGGCTGGAAAGTTTCGGAAATTTTCTTTTGATTATTTTCAGTTACGTGACTTCGGTTACGTGAAGTTCAGGTTCTGTTTATCTTACAGACAGATGGAGAAGTGGATTTGAACTCCACAAACCGTCAACTCAGCACAGCTGTGTCGTCTTTGCCTCAGCTTGTCGACAAGAAACGACGGATTGATATGCACATGTCAATTGCTGAAGGTAAATATTTCACACCTGAGCTCGTAACCGACGGAAAGTTTCCTATCGGAATGCCAGTCCTCCAGGCGGTACCTAGCGGTATAAGATTTAACTTCGGATCCTTGACAGTCATCCTGTTACCTCCCTCCCCTCTTTCCGCCGTTCCAGCTAGTACTACCGTACCTCAACTGCCAAGACTTGCTTAAAACAGTTTTCGACCAATCCGCAATTCTGTTATGCGCACAGTCCAATAGATTTCCCTGCAGGATTAAAAAACTTCAACTTTTCCGCACAAAATCGGTCATGGTGCCGAAGGTTTCAGCAGGGATTTCAGTTCGCCACTGCACGACTCAGATCGTCTATCTGTAGCGTATCCACGGAAGCTCCAAATAGAAAGGTAAGATAAATGGCCGCCACAATCTTCTTGGCCACCATTTGAGCCAAGTCTAGATCTCCTTAAATTATTGCCCCTGCCCTTGGCATTTTTTCGTCATTTTTCTAGTCATTTTTATTTTTAATGTTTTGGATGTGGATGTATTTGTTTTGAAATCAAGAGACCTCGGTATCTGAATTGCAAAGTTAATTATTCCTTCTCATCATTTTGGTGGAATAAAAGCCTTTATTAGTATTATTATATTTCTCCGGTCAAAAAGCTTTCAGCTGGAATATACAGTAAGATACACCTATCCGCAGCTGACATCGTACAGAGGAACTTCCTCGTTTCCGATCTTCTGCCTTAATGCATTGGTTTGGATTATATTTGCCCCTTTGTAATCGCTTGTACATGCATCACCTATTATTACCGGACCTACCTTCTGTTTTTACGTATGGTGATATTGTTGTTGTTGTTGTTTGACGTCGGCTCTCGCGTCTCTATGGCTTTTTTCCCTTTCCTCTTTTAACTTTTTGACTTTTAAATTGTCTGATATTCGAGATAATGATAATGGTTTCCAAATTTTACTTACAGTATTTTCGATTTTTAAAAGATATGGGTTTTTCTGGTGATATGGTAGCAATAGGCATGTATGATGTTACTAGTTGTATATGGGAATGCTGATGTGTCCTTGCTGTGTTGTGCAGATGACCTGTTGGGCTAAAATAGTCAGCGTTACTTCTGTTGAATATACCATTAATAATCTGATAATTTTTCAATTTTTAATAAATTTAATAACTTTACTTTCACCCATCAAGAAGTACAAGATAGACGAAGTAGACAAAATAGACGGAGTAAGAGAAAAGCTATCAATGCACTAAAAATCAGGTGTTCCTTACTCCGCCTTCGTTTTTATTTGATGGTTCACCGGTTATGCCAATAGACGAGCTTACGTACGTACGGTTACCGGCCGTTGGTAAGTCAGCTCAAGTTACACGTAATCTTCTCGTTAAAAGTACTGGACACAATCTTCGGGCTACATATATTGGTTCAACTAGGGCAATAATAGGCTGTACAGACCCATATCGTATATTTGTCCTTTTCGGGGACATTGTGAAACGATCAGTAAATTTTTGCCAAATTTGTTCTTTTAGTACGATAAGTATATGCTTCAGTTACTTAGTTGGCGTACTTAATATGGCCAGCAAAATTACTGACTACCCCTGGAACTCTATATTTCCTTTTGTTATTTTTGTGGTATTCGTCAGACTATGGCTTGTGTTTCAGCGTCTTTCCATTGTTTGTCTTTGTTCTCCTTCGTATGTTCTTGTTTACTTACATACATCTGATTTTGTAGCAACGGCCCTTCCTCTACTCTGGTGTTTAAATGTTACTCAGGAATAGGCTACCACCTATTTTATTCAATTCTGTCCTATTTCAGATTTAAATTTAAGGACAAATTTGGCGCCTAAAATAAGGAATCAAAGCAGTATTCGGAGATCAATTCTGTTAAAATTGTTAAAATTAAAATACATTAATTTTTGTTAGTCTTGTAGTGTTTTGGTATTTTCGCCAGTTAGCTTTTAAGAAACAGTGTGGTTGAAAAAGTAGTGGCTTAAACCTACCATGATCCAGCAAATCGATGAGGAACAAATACATTTCTTCACCTGTTACGTTCATTAAAACTAAGGAGTCGCATGAAAATTGCATTTTAGGCGTCCGCATCGTGAAGTATGCGTAAACCTTTTCCTTTCCCGCCAAACCATGTCGATTTTGCAGCCAGAATTTGCGAAAGTCGTGCCGAATTTGCGAAATATCGTCAGCCCCCCTCCCACAAATTTTTTGTTCCAACCAATTAATGAATTTTCCTCCATATCTTCTTTCTTTAATTGATCCTTGTCTTTTGACGGCTTAGTTAATTAAATATGATAACAAGTTAATTAAATTATGCTAACTGGTTCTCGCCGGTGAAAAGGAGTCCCGGTACGATTCGCTTTTCCCATCTTGGGGTCAAATCGAGGCGGCAGTGACATGGTCAAAAGTTGTGAAAAACATACTTTTTCAGCTATCCTTGACAAGATCAAGAATCGCCATTTGGACGTATTCTTCGAGTCAGAGGAGAAGCTAATGACCAAATTGAATTTGGAGCGTCCCGTTTACGACATTTTATCAGACCCATCTATGGGAACACCGGAAGACAAAATCAGGCTGTTTTTGGTCTACTACATTTGCATGCCGAGCATTCCACAGGTAGGGTGTCCATTAGGTTTTATTTCCTTGCATCTGTCTCTGTCGTTTTTCCTTCTGATTTTTAGCCCGATAAGACCCGTTGTCCCTGATTGAGGGGTCGATTTGGGCTTATCCTGGGAAAAAAGCGGATTTCACTTAGTCGCGATGGGAGATCTTTAACAGTCAATAAAAGTTTTATGTGAAAACAGGAAGAGACGTGCTTAGCTGGGGTTTTGTTTGTGCTGGTTTAGGTGGTTAACTTTTGACAAATCGTTACTACTTCACTGTCAGAAGTTTCATATCAGGTAACACAATGATGCGCTGTTTCAAAAGATAGCACTTAGAATGTTAGCTCTTCTGTTTTTAAACGTTATGCGTAACAAGCATTGCCAAGAAGAGCCTAAAAGCATCTGCTGACTTTTCCGATATCATGATGACATGCAGAAAAATCAGCATATGATTTTTTGGCGGTGTTTCGGCTCTTTTTGTATGCATAACGTGTTAATGCGTAACGTTCGATAAATATAACAGCTAACATCCTAAGTGATATCTGTTGAAATCGCGCATCCTTGTGTTATCTCTTATGAAACTTCTGGCAGTGTCTAGGTCAAGCGCTTACTTTCAGTGGCTTGTCCAACCCTTAGGAAGTGATGCGTGTCGCAATATTTGCCCCCCTCCCCCCTGACTCCATTCTTAGGATAATAGAATTGATACCGTGGGACCAGGCAGACAAACGAGTTAGCTATATATATAATATTTTGTCAAGTATGTTCAGAAAGCCAACTGGCTACATGGACACTTTCAACATACAGCAAATACCAACACAAATTTTTGGTCCTATTTACGAGCTCACAGTGTCAATGTCCGATATCTGCCGAAATTCCTCATTGTTTTCTTGTTGCTTATTTTCCCAAGAAAGATCCCACTAGACATGTAGCTTAAGTGTTTTTCAAGATTCCAGATTAATCATGTAAAGTCCCTTATATGGTAAGCGATGTTAAGCTGCCACTGCCATTTACTACAAGTTAATATTTTTATTTAGGAAGAGTATGAAAGATGCCGAGAAGCATTGACTGCCGCCGGATGCGAATTAGCCCCTCTGAATTACATCAAACAATGGAAGTAAGTTTGTCTGCGCCCCCCCCCCCCTCGACCTCCCCCAAATACTAGCTTTTTCCGCCATGCACGATTCCACCTTGGATTATTCTGTCCCACCTTAATAACTTTTCTTTTGCATGCGCTCAGATGGTTGTGTTTTAGTTTCAGAGCCTAGTCACACTGGGCTCATTTCCTGGCTTTTTGGGTTGCAAAAGTAGAAACAAAAAATAACAAGATACATCTAATTCGGAATGTTGTCGTTTTAGATTCAGGAGATCAATTAGAGCAAGACGGTGTCTATAATAATGTTACAGGAACCCTAATTGACCCCTAAATGCAGTCTGACCATTATCCCCAAGTTGCCACAAAGCCCATCAAATCTCACGTCCCCTAGAGATTTTCAGTCGTTTGTCAAATAGGCCGCGTTTTGAGCCCAATGTGACTAGGCTCTCATATTCGTGTGTGAGTTGTCTGTTTATAAGGAAGATGGTGGCAGTGGCGTGTGGTAGATGGCAGTCGTACTAAAATTGCTTTTGGTCCGCCATCATTTCCCCCTTATGGTCCATTTACACACTGCGTAAAATCCGAGCGTATTTTACGCACGTTTTGAGCTTGAAAAGATTTCTAGCAATACGAACGTTTTTGAATACAAAACGGACCGATTTCTCTATTTACCTCCGTATTACTAGAAATCTTTTCAAGCTCAAAACGTGCGTAAAATACGCTCGGATTTTACGCAGTGTGTAAACCCACCATTAGGCGGGAATTTAAACGCATTTCCGCACGTCCTCAGCTGCTATATTCAAACAATGTCTAAAAACGGATAGTCAACTACGGTGCTTTGGCAGCGATGTATCGGCCCTTCTTGGCAAGGGTCCTTGTTCGGCTGTTGCTGGACTGGGAGAAACGAACCTGAAATATGTCTAAAACTCTGCATCTAAATATTCCTTCAGCCCAAGCTGACTGCGAATCATATTTGACAGAGCAAAATGGGCATGTATCAAAAATATCGCTGCCAGAGCACCGCAGCCGACTATCGTTTTTAGGCATTATTTGAATATATGTGTCCCAGCAAGCTTGGGTTCAAAGATTATTCCTCACCTGCAAAAGTTTCAATGCGAAAACTTCTATTAGTGACCTTAGCAGCATCTCTGATTCTGCCGCTAACAGGTAAAGGATGCAATTGTTTGCCCAGACCCGCAGCTTTGAAGTTGAACACCTGTGATTAGTTTACTATTCGACACTCGGATTCGCGGCTTCTTACGGACGAGTTTGAGTCGTTGAGCTGAAGTTGTACTCTAGCAAAAGTATTTGTTTGCAAACTTCGTTTGTAGGTTTATGCATGTTTGCTCGTTCTGTAGAAGAATGTGCTGAGTCTTGTGTGTTTGACAGACGCACTGTGCTTGAGAACGTTGTTGTGTTTTAATTTTCCCGGATAAAGTTTAAATTTCTTTGCGATCCAGAATATCCTCATTTTGGGCTGCTGAAGAGAACATTCAGACCTTAAATCTTTAAGGGGTAAAGTAGAATCAAGAGTTTAACAGGGAGAGAAGTTTACTTCGGTGCGATTTGTTTATTGTTCTTCGAAACTGTTTTTAGAATCCAAGTTATAGCAAAGTCAAGAAAACTAGCTCGAGAAAGCCAAAAAAAATCCGGCTCATCCTTGAATACTATCTCTCCCTGCCGATGCAGAATCTCCGGGTACCTGCGGAAGAAAGGAAGAAACGGTGTCAAAGCCGCGCTGACTCAGGATTTCAGTAGTTGAGTTTGAGTCGTTACAGACACGTTTACTCCTTCTTCCTGAGAATCAGTGGCGTGTTTTGGACTTTAGTCATATAGAGTATTCGCTATACTCAGCTTTGCCAGGATATGTTGCGGCTTCGGGTGTAATACTAAGGCGGGTCTAAAATATCTTCCGAGTTACATATGTGTTTGCGTGAAAGGTTTTTGTTATCCAGCATAGCTTGTTTGAACATGGCTTACGGGCATTTCAAGCATAACTCTTACTAAAAAATAATCTTTCCTGAAATAGCTCAGAGATATTTTTTTTTTTCGAAAACACTATTTTCACGTGAATTTTCTTGTTAGCGCTTGTCGACTGTATCTAGCCTTCCGATTATCCGACGCGGCGGTCGGACGCAAAATATTTGAAGACTTAATGCGCGGTGGTTAAAACATGGGAAGACTAAGCAAAACAAAACAGAAGATTGACCGGATGGCTTACGATGTCTTCCTAAATTTAAAGCAGCACTTTGAAGCCTATCATGTCCTGATGCGTGAAAGAGTTGTCGGCGAACCTTGAAACGTTTGGCTTAGTTTGCTATGAATGAATGAATGAATGAATGAATTTAATTCCAAAAAAGCCCAAGGGCCATGGCGGAAAACATAAAAAAAAAAAAAAAAAAAAAAAAAAAAAAAAAATAACAACAAACAAAATATCGTACACTCCGAAACAAACCAAAAATCAACTTCTATAAAAATAGTTCACGGTGGGTCATAGCTATCTTCAGGAATCTACCCAGCCTTCGGAGATCACCAAAACACTTACTTCCCATAATCGAAGTCAATTCCCTTTCATCCCAAACCTCCCGGCCAAACACTTCCTTTCTTAATCCTTTCAACTCCTCGCAATAACACATCAAATGTACCGCATCCTCCCCCTCAACACCACACATCGGACAAAAATAAGGACCAGTACCTTTCCTCTCTCGACCAATATACTTTCTCCGCATCCCCACTGGAAGAGCGTCCGCCCTAAGACTCACCATATGTGCTTGGCAAAAATGGGCTAGGCAGAAAAAGTGCTAAAAGTCGTAGGTAAGAAACAACAACGAAAGACGGTGATTTCAGAAGATCAGAAGACTACAAAAGTCCATTGGGAGTTAAAGATAAAATAAAACGCAGAATAAGCAATAGGGGTCATTTAAGTAGCAATTTGGGGGGAGGGGATTATAGAAACGTACCGGACTCGGGAGTTCCAATCCCTAAAAGAATAGAATGAAGTCTTATTCGAGGACTGTGTTCTTGCATTCCTTGAATTTTGTTTTGCAATTTTGCCCTCGTCAAGCTCTTCGGTAGAACAAGCTCGCCTCGCAAAATCAGCACCTAGACCTACTCGGACTAAAGAGATTGTTTTCGTGGGAAACTTCTTCATCCCTCGATGGAAGACTTTTCGGTTACCGAGCGCTGCCCTTTACCGATTACGATAATTCAGTACTAACTGCGAAAGTAGCAAAATTCCTGTGCGGAAGGTGTTAACTGACCATTAGTCTGTCCCTGAAATAGACCACGCTCTTTTTCACATGCTTTTTATTGAGCATAGTCCTTAGCAATTACATTTCTACATTCTTTTCGGCTGCTTAGCAGTTGAAAGGCGCAAAGCCTATCATCTGTTGCACATTCGTGTCTTTTAGTGGTGATTTTTCGGTACGTCTAATAATACGACTGGGGTGTCTGCTAAATCAGACTGATAATAAGACATTCGTAAGTTAAAGCGGCTTGACACTTCAGCTTAGCATGCAATCCGGCGGTGTTGCAGTCGTTCTATGCCGGGGGTGCTTTTGTTTTACCGTATGGAGGATAGCGTTGCCCTTTTAGGTAAGTTCGGTAGTTTCTAGTTAGCTTTGTGCTACTTTCTGTGGTTGGGTTCTGGATAATCTTCTAAACTGATATATAGCGCACGTGGTGATGGCAAGAGTCGGTACTTTAGTGCACATGCTTGGTAAAAGTGGCATTTTTCGAAAAGTGGCTTACAATGCTACTGAGTTGTGGCTCCTTCGGTTTCGCAGTTACGGGGCCACTAGAATAGTAATTTATTCACTCACACTTTCACGGTTACAAAACAAAAATTGGTGAGTACTGTCATAACATAAACATTTAAAAGCACGTACAAATGGTCAAAGGCTATTTAAAATTTCAACAATCTTCGGTATAAAACTATTTTGGTAACGGCTGTGTTTGGCCGCTACTGGTTGGAATTAATGTCAGATTCTGGAAGCAAAATCGGTGTTTAATTTTGTCCCTGGTTTTATTTTCCTCAAAGGTCAGGTTTCGTGCCCCTCGAAGCGTTCGTCTTGAGATATAGTACTTATTGGTCCTCAGCCACTGCGTCCCGTAGTGCTGGAATGGAGGAGGTTCATACAGTTGGAACACCTGCGACATGATGCCTGATGTTTGACCCAGTCTTGAGACATAGTGAATTGTAAAGAAAATAATCTGAAAAATACATTGAATTTAAATCAAGTATATTAGACCAACGTTTGTTCAGGGTTGTGGTCTAATCTCGTTGTCATACTCATTTCGTTTTAGGTCTTACTCTCAGTCACACAGTTCAGTTTCGTCCGACTTTGGTACGGCCGTGAAGGCGGGGTCCATGTTCGACAAGTTGGTCAAAGGTTCTGCACTGGTGATGAAAGGAGTGAAGAGTCTTGTAGTAAAGCAACATGTAAGCGTACTTGGCTTGAAACAGTGTAGAAAATAAATGCTTTAATCTTAGACTAGCTCTTATGTAGTTGTTGCGGGTATAAATGTCTACTATTGAATCAGCGTGACCGCGAATTCTTTCGGATGTAAAATTTCTTCTTATGGTTCCTGTGTGAGACGGTATAGTTCCACTAGAACCGCTTTTGAATGGGAACTAGTTGCTGCTAATACTAATACGTCTGTACAACACGCACATTCGGTAAAAGAACAACAGTAAAACAGTGTATAATCTATTTCCTCACGTTGCAATCTCTGTCGTTGACGGGAGCGAGAGCTAAGAATCCGGCAGAGCCATGTCAAACATTGGTTTATACACGGCGTTCGTTCTAGCGTAGCCTTATATGTTCCTGGCGTAATGACGATCTACTAGAACGTTTGAGAACATAGCTGGAAAAGAAACCGAGTACTCAAGATGTGAGCTACGACCAAGTATGGATCGTCAATGACCTTGCTGGCTTGGAAGTATACTGAAATAGACTGGTCTTACTTTATGTACTAGTATTTCGTTAAAAGTATTTTTCTTAAGTATGATTCCTACTTTTTTTCAGAATTTGCCTGTGACTAGAATAGTTGATCAACTAACGGAACTGAAGCAGTCGTCGGAAGTAGACGATTACCGGTACTTTGACCCCCGACTACATAAACCAGTGGATTCAGCGACGTTTAGACCTAAGATTCCGTATCAGGAGTGTGTTGTTTTCGTTCTTAGCAGTGGAAACTACGCTGAATACCAGAATCTCTTAGATTATGCAAAGGTAACAGTGGCTTTTTCAGTGTATTACATTTCGCGTGTCAGGTATATGTCACTTAAAAAGCAACTCAGATAGAATAATCACGAGGACAGAATAGATTCAGGTCAACGATGTCAGAGTCTCTCGCAGCTGAAAACGACTGTTAGCCTGTATAAGGCCTTGAAGGCTAGCTTTGCTGAAGCTTGTCTTAGGTTTATCGTTCACTTTAGGGGAACAAGGTCTTGCAGCTCTGCACTATGTCTGTGTCACTAAGTCTCCCACATATTTTCAACCTGAATGACAAGTTTTAGGTCTGCGTTATCTTCAGTAACACCGGCCACCATACTTTTCGGGAAGGTCTGTTCCACCTTTTGTCCCAGGGTTACGGGTTGGCGTTTTTGGGAAGTACTTCGTAATATCTCCACTACCTGGTGGTCGCTTCCTTTTATGTAGGCTACTTCTTGGTTCCCTGTCTGTACGTACTGTAGAGTGAATTTTGCTGATCGAATAACACAGTGTTTTCCCCACTCTCGCTGTTCGCCATTTGGAATAGCCGTTATGCTTGTGATCTTACAGGGTAAAGGAACATCTGCCATTCAGAAAAAGATAACCTACGGAACAACGTGCTTAGAAAACGGAAATCAGTTTCTGAAGCAGGTAAGGAACCTAAAGAGTTTGCTTATGTTTTAGCGTTTCCATTACGTCACTTTCTCCATACGTGTTTTATGGCACTTGCAGCTTCGCTCAAGAGATGCTTGAGCTCATTCGCTCATATACTGATCATTTTTCCACTGTGTCAAGTGCCACTGTCCTCAAATTACGTTACTGCCAGAAGTGATAGGTCGGCGAACTTGGCAGGGACCCAACCAAACTAACTTGGAAAACGTCGCTTTCTCGATCTGACCATCGTGGTGGAGTGGAGCGAGTGGGAATCCGGAATATTGACGTATTTATAACTTTTGAACGGGGAATCAGATCGTAACTTGATATTTAGGAAGACCTCGTGACTCAGAAGTCACACATCAAGTGGATGATACTGGGTGGGAAGAACAAACACAAGCCCTAGATACATAGTTGGCAAGACCGGTTCGGATCCGATCACTGTAGGGGGAGTTGAGGGTGGGTTCCAAAGTTCCGGTGATCCCGAGTTAAGATGCTTATACATGTGCTAGGACAATGAAACTTGGCAGGCATATCGGGGACACGACAATTTTAACTTAAGAACTGTCGTTTCTCCGATTTGACTATAATCCGGAACCTTGATGCATGTCCAACTTTTGAACGGGTGATCGGATCTTAATGAAACTTGATATTCGGAAATAATTCACGTCTCAGAAGTTCATTTCAAGTGCGGACAGGATCCGATCAGTTTGGGAGAGTCGGTGGGGGGGGGGGGGGCGTTAATTTCATGACACGCTTAGAGTTTAGCGATTGGGACGACACTTGGTGGGAAGAACAAGCATAAGCCATCAGTGACGGAACCGGACCGGATTCGGGCACTGGGGGGAATTGCAGGGGCGGAGTGGACTTCCTGTGATCGCAGTTTCAGGTACTTCCGGATGTGCTAGGACGATGAAACTTGGTTTGAACAACAGACAAGATTGGCTTAGAAGTTGTCACTTCCCACATCCGACCATCCCTTAAAGTACTCATCTTAAATACTTTTTAGCAAAATTAAATAAGATAGCAAAATATACATTTTTACGAGCCCCATGAGCCCATGATCATTTTTGACTCAAGGGTTTTGCTTGCAAATGATCACGAAAGTACAAAAATACTTTTGAGCAAAAATACATTTTCATGATCCTGATGAGCCCATCATAATTTTTGCCTCAGGGGTTTTGCTTATAGATGAATTTCTAGCGCCCTTGAACTGTCCATCATCACAGACAAGTATAAACATAAAATACTTTGTACCAAACGGTACATTTTCATGATTTTCAAGGGCCCATGAGTATTCTTATCTAAAGGGTTTTGCTGACATAGATGAGAACAAACTCACGAAGTGGCAAATTCCTACTTTCATCCTCTGACCCAGCCTTGCAAGTGCCATATGAGCTTCTAGCTCTTGTTTTCCAGCAGTATTGCTATTACAGTTGATACAGTCACAAACAAATTCAAATCACCCGGTCGAAGGGAATTACAGAATTCGGGGGTAGGCTACATTAATTTTTCTGTTCGTTCTTGCTTCTGCCCTGAGTTTTTATTTTTCTTCAAATGGTCCCTACACACACTGTTCAATTGAGGAAGAGTTAAATCGCTACTCAAATTATCTTTTTCGTTCCAGCTCACACGTCTTGGTGGAGAAATGTGAGAAGTACACTGAAGATGTTCAGTTTTATTGTTGCTTTAGGAGTTGCTTTTGGTATGAACTTCTCTTTTTATTCGGTTATACAAATAAAGTTTTTATTCGGAAACCTCTTGAAAGGTTCGTCCCGTGCTTACACCGGCGTCATCGGTTTGGAACGACAGATTTCTTAACGTCTCCTCTCATCCGTTTCCATAATCTTACCGTCATATTCAGCATATCTATGAATGGTCTATACCGAGGCTGCTTGTATTCATCTGGTCAAAACACTGATACCAGTTATGAGCTGATCAACCAACATTGAGCCAAGTTGTTTCCGACGGGACCACCCAGTCGATGTAAAAGTCTCGTTTTTGGCCTGAAGTTGTGAATGACTTCGCGTGGTATGCAGGTGCATAAAAAATGAAATATCGGTTGTGCTTAATAGTGATGGATTTTTTGCAAGGGTACTTAGCTACTGGTCTTCAACAACGCTCATAATTGGTGGTTGAGAGAATTTTTGCTTTCATCTTCGAGATAATGGCTGTTGCTCCGTTTGCATTGTGATTGTCTGTTTGGCAAGTCCAAGTAGATGAGGGAGAAACTCGTTTTTAAACTAACAATTTTTTCGCACTTTTTTAGAAAGAAAAATAATGGTAGGTTTGTTTAGGACAATTAGGTCTTGTGTTTGTGCATGGGAACTTCCCTTCTATTCCCACACTGTTATTGAGTAAATTGTGATGTTCAGTATGTTTAGCCTGCTACTCAATACTCCCATACAGACCGACCTACGCCCCACTTTGTGTGCGCTGATGGTCCAGTGTTCTAAACTGTTAACTCCACTGGTATAATCTAACTCTGCGCACACTTAATCAGATCAATTTTAGAAGGTGAACGGATCGCATCACTTTTCAGTTGAGTTAGAAGGTTCCCGTGCACTTTTTTGCGGTTTTGACCTCCTGAACAGACAAATTGGAATCGGAATCCGCTTAAGTGAATCCAGCCATAAAACTCCTTGTCATTGGTCCCCAATTTGTCACGGTCATCCTACTATCAGCATGTTTACTTATCGTAATTGTGTCTCTAATGGAGTTGAGAACTTGAGCTATTTATTGGCCACTCCTAAGAGCTCTTGTTGAAGTGGTAGTGCCCGATTTTTTGTGAGCAGTTGAAGAAACACTTTCAACCTGACTGCTCCACTCTGTTTATCTTTACGATCCAGCATCCATCCCCTCCTGATGACGTCCCAGAAATAGCAGCATGGGCTTTAGGGTGTTATTAAAACTAAATGTGTATAATATCATTTATTGGCACAAAAAGCCTGAGGCCACTGTGAAACACTTAAGGACACGTCGTAGGACTTAAAATAATACTTCATTATAGTTGTGTAGTATTTCCATCCATTCTCGTACCCGGGAGTCCACATAAGTGTGTTCTGTCTCCTTTTTTAGCAATACACTAATTATTACGCTTGCCACATTTGTTCTCTGTACGTGACGGGTTGTAGTTTTCAAGGAGCTCATTCGTCCGGAGAACGGCTATGCACCATTTTGCCAGGATTGTCATCCAAGGGAAGGGACATGGAAATAGGCCAAAACAGACGAATCCGTGGAATGCTCTGTAATTGTAGCTTAAGTGTAAAGTGGTCAAGTATTTTCAAACATCTGAGCAGAAACCTTATGTTGTGCGAGGTGTCCTTTAAAAGTTTAATAAGAAAAAAAAACTAAAAGAAAAGAATCATTGAATTACAAAACTTGTCTGTGAGCCAAAGCTACGTTGAGGAAGGTGATGAAATTATACGTGTTTTTCGCAAATGCAAAACTTTCATCCTGTCAGGTTTGCTGTTGTAAAAGAAAATTAGGAACAGATTCTGTTTTTTTGTGTTAAAAGTTATACGTCGCAGTCTGAGCATGTGCTGCCATCACGTGACTGTTGATGAAGAAGGACAGTCGTTTAGATAATTTATGATAGGATGTAACTGAAACTAGAACGAGCTGTTTGAATGAGAAATTAGTCATCGAATTTAATTTAATTTAATATAATTTAAGTATCACCCACACAATACACGAAATAAATATGGTGGAGTAGGAATAAGTAAAAAAAACACAAAAAAGGAAACGAAATATACACAAAATCAACGTAAACAAGACCAAAGGTTTCGATGGGATCCCAAAAATTCAATATCTGATCCAGACAACTGGGTCTTGTCTTAGCCAGATCCAGTCTTCGCCAGACTCCTTGAACATTTTTACAATTAAAATTCAGAAACAGATTAAGGCCAAATAGCTAATCACCTGAGAAAACCAAGTTCAGATTTGGGTTCAGCATGTGTGTTTACCCCTATAAGTCATATCTGTTTTGACGAAAACTTCCTGCCACTTCTGCCAATTTCCCGGTTCCGGCCGAACTCCAGAACTACTTGTCCGGCGAAAAAAGAAAGCTCAAAGACGAAATCAGGGTATCTTCTTTCCCCAGTAATGAACATCTAATCAACTTCAAATAGAAATTTAGCTTATAACAAATTTTCCGATTCCAGCCGGATTCCGGTCGAACTATATGTCCGGGTAAAATACGATTGTCACACAGGGACTCAGCATCTCTTCTTACCCCTAAATCGCTTATCTAATCAACTAGAAATAAAACTTTGACTTCCAACAGTTTTCCGGTTTTGGCCGGATTCCGGACGAACTACATGTCCGGGTAGAAACTTGTTTTCACATAAGTGTTCAGCATGTCTTCTTGCCCTAAATCGAACATCCAATCAACTCCAAATTAAACTTTTAATTTTGACAAACTTTCCGGTTTGGGCCGGATTCCGGTCGAAATACTTGTCCGTCAAGAAGATAGTTTTCACCATCGTCTTCAGCATGTCTTCCTACCACTAATTCGAACATCTAATCAATTTCAAATAAAACTTTTACTTTCAACAAACTTTCCGGTTTGGGCCGGATTCCGGGCGAAATACTTGTCCGTCGAGAAAACAATTTTCAACATCGTCTTCAGCATGTTTTCCTACCCCTAAATCGAACATCTAATCAACTTCAAATAAAACTTTTACTTTCAACAAACTTTCCGGTTTTGGCCGGATTCCGGGCGAACTACTTGTCCGATGACAAAATGGTTTTCACCATCGTGTTCAGCATGTCTTCTTACCCCATAATCGACTATCACATTAGCTGTTTCAAAATATTTTGTTTGTCCCTTAATTTCAATCCCCTCCCCCACCCCTAAATGTAGAGCTACAAAGCCCATCTACGAACTTGACTGGTCCGACGACCCAACGAACCTTCTCACCAAGTTTCATCAGAATATCTCATTCCCTTCGAGAGTTATCGTGCTTACAGACGGACGGACAGACGGACGGACGGACGGACGGACGGACAGACGGACAGACGGACAACTTTTGCGATGTCATAGGTATCCCTCCACTTACGTTTTGGGATCCCAAAAACGGATAAGACAGTGGTGAGGGGATAGGCGCGCCTAAGCCGTACCGGAGAGTTTTCTGTGTAATATATCAGGGACTGAAAATTTGCTAACAAGAATCCAGTTTTTTGTCCATGGTGGAAGATACAGAAGAAATTATATAATTATTATTATTATATTTATTCTTCCTAACGGCTACTTATGGTATTTTGACAACCACAAACTATTTAATTATTTTAGAAATAGTTTAGAGCAACCCTAGGAGGGGCTTTGCTTTCAGACTCAATATCTTCTAATCCACCCACTGAATCTCAGCTTTAAAGGATACTTTGCCCTAATCGCACTACATAGTGTTTCTGCTAAGATGTTCCAAGACACTTAACTACTTTAAACTTAGCTATGCTTAAAAAAAATTACACAAGGCTCGTAAGTACATTGCGTCCTTTAAAGTTTAACCGAATAGGTAAGTAAGTAAGTAAGTAATTTATTTATGACCCGCTATTTTGAAAAGGCAGAGTAAATGCAGAAAATAAAGACAATAAACAAAACTGAGGTCTGAGATCTGACAGTCTACTTCCCTTATTTACTTAAATAGGCCGGGAAATCCGAAAAAAATGCGTTACGTCTTCTATCGACGGAACTTATTCTTTTGGATTTTTTGTACCTGTATGTGCCTGTCCTTCAATGCTCGTGCTTTTCCTTCCAATGCCAGCCGCTACAATGGTAAGCCATTCCAGAAAAAGAACACATTTAAGACAAAATGTATCTTATCATCACTTTGCTACCCCTCCAGGGGAGTTAGCATGCGTAACCCATGGAAATGCAGGCTATTGTTGAAAGTCAATTTCTCGGCGTCTGGATGGATTTTGTGCTGTCGTGCCAGTAGCGCACATTCTGAACGTTCTAATTATAGCCCCGGGCAAACAAATACAAGTCCCTTCAATGAGTCAAAATATTTCAGTGTATTCAGATATCAAATGTAAAAATAAGCTGCATTTTCAGTTAAACATTTAAAAAAAAAAATTCCTTCCAAAAGCTAATCAGGTGAGCTCAGAAGAAACTTGCCTACTATAGTAAACTACCAAAACGAAGGTTCAAAGCATCATTCATGGGACAACATAATAATATGCTTCCTGTCGTTTCGCCTCCTTAGCGTACAGACATGGGTGTCCGAATTTATTTTGGTGCATTAACAACCAGTGAAAAGGACTTGTGTCAGAAAGTCCTTGTATGCAATGTTTTTATCATGTCCTGTGGAGTGACGGATGCACAGTTTTCTATTAGATTACCTTCCAAGTAATATTTAACTAGATTTATTCGCTAGATTCCGAAAGGATCTTTTCTTTCATTCATTGATCAAGTAACCTTTTAATTGTCAGAAAGAGATTTATGTCTGGGATAAAGGTCGGTAAAGATTTCGTTTCACGCTTAAATATCCACCTGTTTCCATTTGTACCGTCAATCGGAATCCTTGAAGTTTGGTCGACTCGTAAGGATTAATGACAGCTAGCTCCTCCTTATTTTGACCTACAACAGGTAGTGCAGTAACTTCAGCTGACCAAGAGGTGCTAAAATGCTTGTGGTCGTGTTTTGTAACTTCTCCGTTCGCCTGTAATAATAATAATTTAAATGTGACCCACTGCACAAAAACAATGTGAAGATAGTGGAGTAAAGAAGAGAAAGAAACAAATAAATAACAAAAAAAAAACACTAGTACAAGAAAATAGACACAAAAATCAATAGAACAAACGGATGAGCCCGTGATATGAAGTAAACTGTTTATATGCCTGTCTAGATAAGTTATCATGAAGATCCTGGAGTTTTGCCGTTATATCGGGAGCTTTGTATTTTCGCTTCGAGTTCGATACGATATTGGCAAACAAAGCAGGTATTTACAGTATTTGTAGTGAGATCTACGTAGTTTACATATGCCACTCTTTTTCAATAGAATAAAAGTGCCAGAAAGACAGAGTACGTAGTAATTGCAAAAAACTGAATACAACGAAACCAAAGCCTCTTAGAGTATCCAAATCTAAATTTTTGACAAGCTTCAAATATTGCAGACTGGCCAACGGAAAAAATATTTGTTAGCTGTTAAACCAAGCCAGCGAAAATTTTGAACACAGGTAGTGGATGTATTTTGGCACGGTACCATTGAAACAAATATACTCGCATTTGTCAAGGTTCAAAGTAAGTTCAGTGTCAAGGAAACCTTTTTTAGCCCTTTGAACTGTACGAGAGAGGGAAGATTTGTCTCGACTGATAAGGATATATCATCTGCGTATGCAACATAAGAAACGTCAGTAAATCCCGTAAATTACGTTCGAGAGATCTTGGCAATAATCTAAGTAATACACATCTTGAAAATATAAGGTGACAACACCCCACCTTTACGTACGACACAATGGACTGCAATATTATCTAGCAGGAGAGACCCATTTAGTTTTAAGCGTAAGTGTAAATAATGGAAATATTAACACTGTTTGCAGAAAGTGAATACAAAGCTTGGCTATGAACAATGCTATCAAACGTCTCGAAAATATCTAGCGAACAAAGTTGAACGTGCTCATTTCGTTGGGAAGCTTGACATAGAACATTCGCACTACCCTGTTTGCGTGCGTACAACATATTCCTTGCTTGAAGACGAATTGATTTTCTCCGTAAAATGAGCTCTCATTCATTGACGGAAGTAAAACATTAAAATTCTTGCTTAGCGTACACGTGACAGTAATGGAGCGATACGAAGCAGAAGCATCATTTCCGTGTTTCAAATCTGATGTAACAGTTCCAGAGAAGAAACTTTTGGGAACGATAGAACTAACCAAACACACTTGAGATAATAACTGCAAATGAAACATCAGATCTTTGGAATCAGTCCGAATATTTTGAACGGGGCATGTGACAGGATACGAGGTAAACAACTGTTAAATACCTTACTCGAATGCACAGAATGATTTAATTTCGAAAAAAAATTGGGAGTTGTGCGACAGTCATCGAGACGAAGAGGTATTATATATAAGACGGTTTTTCCTGATATGCTTTTTGTAAGCAATCTCTGTTATTCTCTTTCATACCCCCTGTCGTCGTGGGATTCGCTAGACATTGAATAATGAAGATACTGCACTGCCCATGGCTTAGCGTCTTGGTCCACTACTATTGTTCCAAATCTGTATCCTGTTGATACAGTGTACATATGTGTGTTTATTCATCCATCATAACGTTAAACGTGTAGTACAAACAGAAAACAAGAAAAGAAGTACAACTATATTAGTTCTAGTGCAGCTGGTAGGCATAATTATTAATCGAAAGATTACTAACAAAACTGTTGTTAGTAATGTTGGGCGATAAACTATGTCGATATAGAAAACTAACCCCGTAGTTGGGAAAGACTCCGAAGCCATCCGGAGTTAGAGCAATATGTTTTTGTAATTGACTTTGTATGTTTCTCGCAGTTTTTAACAAAGATTATCTTTTTCCTTTCTTAATTTTCGTTCTTAATTTTTTTTTTTTTTTTTTTTTTTTTTTGCGAAAACGAGAGGCTTTGAGAGCGAAGTGATCCCGGAATATTAATATCAATATGTTCGAAGATATCGAAAGATATTTTCGTTGGGAAGCTTGACATAGAACATTCGCACTACCCTGTTTGCGTGCATACAACATATTCCTTGCTTGTCGATCCTTGCAATATCGAAAGATCGCCCAACACTAGTTTTTATCCTGCATTTTTCAGCCAAATGGCCGCGTGCGGCAGATATGTGCAGTCTCTTTCGCTTATGGTTCAGCTTCTTTTCCTGTGTCTCAAGTCAAAAATTTTCTATCGGTCACTTTAAAAGTTGTGATTAACGTTTAAGCTCTAAAGGTTGTGCGTTGCAATTTCGATAATGAATACAGCGTAACAGCTCAAGATGCTTACAAATGGCCTTATTACAGTCAACGCGGTTGTTTTTGTTGCCGCACCTCGTCTAGCGGAAATAAAACTGAAAAGTATAGAGTTCTAAATCAACCTTACAACAGTATTATGTATGTTCTGTCAGCAAGTTGGAAATAACTTCATAGAGGCGTTCTTACGCGATCCTAGTGTATTTTGCTCGAAAAAGTGTTTTCTCGGCCGTTTATGTGGCCCGTAAGTATGTTTCCGCGACCAACAAGATTTGTGTGGCCAGTTTTGTTGCCTGAATTCGACAAACAAGTGTCGAGGTGGCTTTCGGCTTTGTGTCCCGAATTTTGTGGGAATAGTCCGACCGCCAGGTCCTGAAAATGTGACACCCCCCTAACCCAAACGGTACAGTAGGTTTCAAAGTGGATTCCGACCAAATCGAACACGCTGATTCCGAATATGCCGGGAACTGGTTCCGGAAACGATGGCTTAAAGTAGAAATGAGGTTCGATGCTCTTCCATATTATCTCCTCTCTATAAGAAGTATCGCTCTCAAACACAGTAGGTTGAAAAATGGCTTCCGAACAAATCGAACTCGCTGATTCCGAATATGCCGATAATAAATTCCGGAATAGGTGGCTTAAAGTAGAAATGAAGCCTGATGCTATTCCATTATTTCTTCTCAGTAATGAGTATAGCTATCAAACACAGTGGTTGAAAAATGGATTACAACCAAATCGAACCCGTTGATTATAAATATACCGTTAATAAATAAGTAGACCTGAAACCTGATAAGTTATTCTCCTCCTCGGAAACAAGTGCCATCATCTGGTATAGTGTGCTACTGTCGGCAGAAAAGTTGTTCTAACCAAATTGAACCCACTGATTCAATGAGCCAGGAATAGACACTCGTTGATTAAGGATGTGATGCGAGTCTGTTGCTTAATAGCCTAAGTTTGCTGGAATGAATCAACAACTACAGGGATTACAACTGGTTCAGATAATATGCTCGTGTACTGAAATGTTGCACGAAATATCTAAAGCACAAAAAGACTGATTTGAATGGGACACACAAATATCAAACTTTGCCAACCTTGCTTCACAAAATCAAATTCCCTTTTCTTCATCCGAGACGACAGAGCACCTGCCCCCCCATACGAACATTTTCGCGGCAACAATCGAGGTAGTGTAAAAACGAGGTCTAGTACCCCTCCTGTACGTAAGAAATTAAATTGTGCAAACTTCGTCGGTTCCACTCGAGAAGTTCAAGTCTTGTCGGTACAACAGGTCAATTAACGTCCATTCGTCTTCACATCAGGTTCTTTAGTACCATTTAGTTCTACCATTTACCACAAACCTGCATTGTTCACATTCAAGTAACTGTTCGCATAATAAACACACCAGACAGACTGAGCTGCAACCAAGGCCGTTTCCATGGGGGAGGGGGGGTTGACCCCCCCCCCCCGCCCGAAACATACAAAAATCATAATTTGTATAGGCTTTTCCCTCCGATGTATGTGTTTTTTGTACTTTGTTGTCCGACCAGCAGGCAACCCCCCCCCCCCTCCCGAAAGTCACCCCCCTCTCGAAATTCCCCCCCCCCCCCCCCCCCCCCCCCGAA
The DNA here is from genome assembly GCA_023053575.1 of Branchinecta lynchi. NCBI lineage: Eukaryota > Metazoa > Arthropoda > Branchiopoda > Anostraca > Branchinectidae > Branchinecta > Branchinecta lynchi. The sequence continues at coordinate 12,062,396 of JAKZAP010000008.1, forward strand.
ATAAATTCGGGCCTGGCTGCAACCATGGGTAAAAATCATCGTATTACCATCCCAAGTTGAGCTACATTATTTCCCCTGTTAATAGTCAGAAATCAAATATTTTGCCTTTTACGGCGTTCTCTGGGTAAGTAGCAAGAAAGTCTGATCTTTAGTTGCTTTTACTGCCATGTTTGTTTCGCAATTTTATCTTCTCTTCCGTGTCTTCTCTGTAGGGTTAACTAATTAGCGGCGATTCTTGCTTATGCGCACTACCTGTTGAGCAAATCTCAACTAAAATAGGTACTTTTCGAGAAGGGGTCTAACACTTCCAAAAAGCAAGTATAAACAAAAACAAAAAAGTGTTTTTAGGAGTTAAGCCAGCGTCGGATACCACCGTTCCAAGCATATTCTGAATCAGGATTTTTTGGCCTACAAAATGGTATAGTCAGACTGACTGTACCTTTTGGGTCGGGTGTTTTCAAAACTAAGCGTCTTTTGACGAGCTGGCGGTCGGACTAGAAATTCAAATTTATCAGCAAAATAATGTCTAAATAATAAAATTAACTACTTTGCCATGCTTAATATTACTGAAGTTTCTTTTTTAAAGGGCGTAAGCCCTTTTGACATCTTATCTATTGACATCTTATCTTCCTTCCTTTTTTTAACTTCAATTGGCTTTGAGTCTTGCTTGGAGCTAATCCCTTTCCACCTTTCTTTTCTTCTTCTCATGGCTAGTGGACGCCTTCGATAGCACGATTTTCATTATCTGTTCATATATCGCCACTTATTTATATATGAGGAGTTGGATGAATCTGATTTTGTTTTCGGACATTCGAAAGTACCAAACAGATGAAACGGCGTTTCCGCGACAAATACAAGTGTTAAGCCCACAATTGTGCAACGAAAAAATAACTTAGATTTTAACAGGTGATATATGGTGGCTATATGTATCTATGTATTTGTACCATGGCACATAAATAAATATCAAAAAGCAAAATGACCAAAGACTCATGTTAAAAAAGGAGGGGGCTAGGTTTCTATAAGAATTACCCCTCAAACACTTTGTATGGGCCTTGGAACGCTATGGAATGTTTCTCCTAGATGGGCCATAGTGGCAGTGATACAGAGAGGACTGGCACTTACAGCCTGGTCGGAGTGAGCGTTCTTCCTCGGCAACTGCCTAGTCGTGACGACTCTCAGTTATTGTATCTACCCTTTTTATGGCACTTGCAGCTTCGCTCAATTGCCATATACCGATCACTTTTCGGTCGGTCGGTCTGTCAGGCCACTGTTCTCGAGTTAGGGTACTACCAGAAGGCCTAGGACGATGAAACTTGGCAGATATATCAGGGACCCGACCAAACTGACTTGGAAATCGTCACTTCCCCGACCCGACCACCGTAGGGGGAGTGGAGGGAAGGGGAATCAGAAATCTTGAGGAATGTATAACTTTGGAACGGGTGATCGATCTTAACGAAACTTGATATTTGGAAAGACCTCGTACCTCGGATGTCCTATTTCAAGTGGCACTTGAAATGGGACGTCTGGGGGATCTGATGATTGTAGGGGGGGGGGGAATCTTGTGACACGCTTCGAGTGGAGCGATTGGGATGAAACTTGGCGAGAAGAACAATCACAAGAACTAGGTACATCAGTGATATAACCGGATTAGATTTGGGCATTGTGGTGGAAGTTAGAGGGGAGGGTCCGGAAATCCAATGATCGTGAGTTAAGGTGCTTCCAGATGTGCTAGGACGACGGTACTTGGCATGATTGGCTTAGAAATAGTTATTTCCCCGACCCGACCATCTTCGGGGAGTGGAGGAAGGGGGAATCCGGAATCTTTAGGTATGTATAACTTGTGAATTGGTGATCGGACTTTGACGAACTTGATATTTGGATAGAGCTCGGGTGTCCCATTTCAATTCCAGACAGGATCCGTTGAATGTGGGGTGGGGAGTCGGAGGGGGAAACCGGAAATCTTGTGACACGCTTAGGGTCACAAGCGACTGGGATAAACTTGGTGGAAGAACAAGCACAAGAACTAGATACATCAGTGACAGAACCGGACGGGGTTCGGACACTGTGAGGGGAGCTGGTGAGGGGGGGGCGGAATTCTGGTGATCGCGATTAACGTACTTCTAGATGTGCTAGGGCGATGAAACTTGGCTTGGACATAAGATACTTGATAGGATTGGCTTGGAAATTCTCACTCCTCAGATCCGACCATAAAGTACCTGTAAACAATAATTTTGAGCAGAACATACATTATCGTGGTTCCCGATGAGCTCATCGTTTATTCTTCAAGTGTGTCCACTACAGATGAATCTCTAGCGCCCGTAAAGTGAGCATCAGCACAGCCAAATGTAAAAATAAAATAATTTTTACGAACGGTACATTCTTGGGATTTCCAAGGACCCATGATAATTTTATCTCAAGGGTTTTGCCTACAAATGATCACAACAAACCCATGGATTGACGAATTACCACTTTCATCCTCCGACCCAGCCTTGCAAGTGCCATATGAGCTTCCAGCTCTTGTTATTATTATTTTATAACTCCCGTTTCTCAACGATTCTTTGAATTGTCATAAAGAGATAGTTCATAACCAGCTAGGCGTGCTATACCTAGAGAAAGATGCTCATCAGTGTCCGCATTTGAAAAGTTGGGTTGTTTGTTCATTATAAGGCCGTCATATCGTCCTTTTACTCGATTGTGGACCCGTCCTCGGATCCAACTTAATCAAGACCTGACTCGATCGATCTCCTTCCCTCTTTGGAATTTGCGCGTGCTGTTTAAGTTGAAAAACATGTTCACAAATGCTTTTATCAGTGCTAGGTTCATTTTTCAAGTCAACCGCCACGGTTCCCCTCGTGATGGGCATTTTACTTCATGTCAGAGGTGGTCCTCTGTCTTTTCAGTGATTCCACTATGCGACTTATCGACCTCCTGCTTGCTTGATGTTTATTACTAAACGGTATGCTGCAGTGTTGGGACAATGAGCTGCTACACGCCTGATAGAAGGGCTGGGAAGCGCCTTAGTGGCTTCCTAGCTGTTCGTCACTTTCTGTTGGTAATTCGGCATTTCTCTTTGGTTCGTGGTTTTATTACCCCGGGTGGTAATTCTAGTGTCCCATACCTTTCATATTTCGCTGCTTGTCCGCCTTTTCGGCAATTCTTCCCTCGGGTAGCCTGTGCTTCCACTTGTCAGGGACCTATGAAGAAGAAACTCGTGATACGTATTTGAGACCCGACCAATTCACTAGAAAGGGTTTCTTTTCCATTTTGGATGATATGGAGAGGTATCGCGAATTTGACTTATACATCTGAAGGGGATAGGGCCAAACTTCTCCACCGTACGCTTAAGGAGGGTGCTTGCGAGCTGGAAAGCAAGGTCGGAATCACTCTCCAGTGGTTTTCGTGCTGCTTCGGAAAGTTGATGAACTTTCCGCCTGGTATTCGCGATTTCGAAACCGAAGCAGATTTTTGGAAAGTTATTCCATCAAGTTAGTGGAAAGATTTTGAAAATGTGTGGGAAAAAACTGATGACTTCAATGGGATGGGAATTGACGGAATGTTCATTGAACCATATTTATTCTAAAAGGTTTAGAATTCAACATTTTTCCGGTGACTTCAGCTTTCCATGTTTTCTCGCGATCTATCCAAAGGGATAGTCGAAAGTAGTTCCAGCAATCGCTTTCCTATAGTTTTTGATGCGCTTCGCTCGCTGTAAAGTGATTTCGAATCTCGGTAAAACCTCCCTTTAATCAGCCACCATAATATCGAAAAGTTGTTGTCACTTGTTCAGATCCCCACCAATAATAAAATGGTAAAGTTAAGCAGGCGTTCATATCTGTCGCACACAAATTATCATGAAAACGCATTAACCTCAGAAAAGTGCCATATGAGCTCTTATCTCTTGTTCACAAGGTGTTACTGTCAAGAGTCCAACTCTTATAAAAAAAAGTACATTCCAATGAGAGTCAATTTGTAACTTTTGAAGTTGCTCATATGAATAACAATGTCGTAGCACGTGTGCATAATGTGGAACCGAGAGTCCATATCTGTAAAAGATTGGTTTTCACGTCGTCCCTTCGGTTTCAAAGTTGTACTGTGGAAATGCTTGACCCACCTCCGGCAATGTAAAGTGGTTTTGGCATTTTGCTATAGACCTTTAAAGTCCTTACCTAAGCTTGGACATCCAACCCAGTTTTCAGCGTTTGTTTCATGCAAACCCACCCAGTGTTATGGGTCACGGTCAATGCAAGACAGATTTCAAGCAATAAATATTGTCATTCGAAATAGCATATAGTTTCGACCATACTTCGAATTATTCCCAAGGATATTGCAGGTTGATATCCGAAACGCATAAACATATTATTAGCCTACTAATCATTCACTGGTGATTCGTCATTCCAATTGAAGAAGTTTAAGAATCCTGGTGTCTTATCACTACAGAATGTAGAAACAAAACAGAGAGCGAAGGAGTCAGATCTTCTGCAATACTCTATATGACTAAGTCCAGAACACGCCAGTAGACCTCGGGAAGAACGAGAAATGTCACCCGAACGGTGACTCACATCCTATTTCAACCAATCAACAGCGTTTGTTGGGGAGACCTGTGGTGACATTTCCTGCTCTTCAGTAGGCACGCGGCTACTCTTCATCAGTTTCAAGAGTTATCAAGGGTATTAGCAAACTGAATGAAGGGAATGTGTGCTGTTTATTCAAAGGCAGGTTTCATCTTCCATATTTTGTCCTTATTCGAGACATCCGGTTTTCGTGAAGAAGGATCTGGAAGGGGAGGCCAGGCCGAAAATGCCTTAAAGTCCGGGGTGCTAGACACTCTAGATTCAAGAAATCTGGAAGGTTCCATAGAGGCAAAACAATTGAACAAGACCAAAGGTGTCGATGGGATCCCAAAAATCTAATATTTGATTCAGAAAATAGGGTCTTGTCTTCGCCAGATCCAGTCTTTGCCAGGCTAATCATCGGAGAAAACCAAGTTCAGATATGCCTCTATAAACCATATCTATTTTGACGATACTGACCGAGACTTCCTGCTTTACTTCTGCCAAGTTTCCGGTTTCGCCCGAATTTTCGAGGAAACTACTAGTCCAGCAAAAAAAGAAAATTCAGAAACAAATCCAGCGTCAAATCCCTATAAAGAACATCTAATCAACTTTGAATAAAAGTTTGACTTAAAAAAAAAAAACTCCGGTTACAATCGGATTCCGGACTAATTATATGTACGGGTAAAAAACGATTGTCATATACAGACTCAGTCTCTCTTCTTACCCCTTAATCTGTCATCGAATCAATCTTTTGCTTTTAACAAATTTTGCGGTTTTGGCCGGATTCCGGGCGAACTAGTTGTCCGGCAAGAAAATGGTTTCCATCATCGTCTTCAACATGTCTTTTACCCCTATATCGAACATCAATTTCAAATGAAACTTTTACTTTCAACCAACTTTCCGGTTTTTGCCCGATTCCGGACGAACTACTTGTTCGGCGAGAAAATGGTTTTCATCACCGTGCTCAGCATGTCTTCTTACCGTTAAATCTACCATTTAATCAACTTCATATAAAACTTTTACTTTTAACCAACTTTCCGGTTTTTGCCGGATTCCGGACGAACTATTCGTTTGGCGAGAAAATGGTTTTCACTGTCGTGCTCAGCATGCCTTCTTACCATAATTGACTATCACATTAGCTGTTTACAAATATTTTTTTGTCCCTTATTGTGAACCCCCTCCCCAACCCCTAAATGTAGAGCTACAGAGCCCATCTACGAAATTGACCTTACCCTTGACCCACTGAATCCTCACACCAAGTTTCATCAAAATATCTCATTCCCTTCGATAGTTATAGCGCGCACAGACGGACAACTTTTGATGTCATAGGTATCCCTCCACTTACGTTTTGGGATCCCAAAAACCCAATAAATATCTAACAGCTGGAGTAAGGAGAAGAAGGGAGAGTGATTGACAGTTTTGACAGAAAAAAAAAGAAATTTAAAGGGAACATCCAGGAAATTTTTTAAGTGTGGTGATATTAGCTATCATCGTTATCATGGAAATACAGAAGGGTTGCCTTGAACGTGTGGAGGCCCCTGATATATTGGAAGTCTGGAAGGTGAAGCCTGGGATTCACTATTTATGATACTGTGGTGGAAGAAAGAGCTTGCAAAGTTTAGACTTCGATGCCGAACAAAACGTAGACAAGGCCAGAGCTGTGAGCTCTTGAGCTGTTGATGGTTGTTCTGAATTTTCCTTTTCCGAAAGTAGATCAGTCGAACCTGTGATAGCACTGTAAGAAAATTTTTTTACAGTATTTGCTACTTGGATTAATCTTGTATCTACTGAGATAAGATTATGTCTAATTCGGATTAATCTTATCCCTGTAGATAAAGGATTGAACCCAGTAGCAAATAATGCAGTTAACTTTAATCCCTACTCGGAGAAACTTTTTACAGTGAGGTACCGATTTTGTTCTTGTTCATGACTAAATATCATAAAACAAAAGCGGATAGGTCAGAAGCTCGTGTCATTCACAACTGTTTGACACAACTCCGAAGAAAAAGAGGACAACACGCAGGGTATCTAGGTGCAGGGGCGTGACTAGGGGGGGGGGGGGACTCCGCGGCACATCAGGGTCTGCAAACATTTGTCGGGCGCACCCGGGAAGTTTAAGACTCGTCGGCACATCAGTTTTACTTTCACATGTAAGAAATCAAGTTATGTACAGTCTCGTCGGGCAAAACACAAAAGAAATCAAATGCTGTATGGTTTTGTCGGAAGTCGGTGTTCTCGTCGGCAAATCGGGTTCTATTTACTCGTAAGAAATCTAATTATGTGAGCGTGTGTCGGGTGCATCCCGAAAGCTTAAGTTTCGTCGGCACATTGCATCGGCTTTTATTTACACGTAAGAAAAAAAGTTCTTTACAGTCGTGTCGGTCAAAACACAGAAGAAATCAAATTCTGAATGCTTTAGCCGGGCGTCGGTTTTATTGTCGGCACTTCGGGATCTTGCTATGCGTAAGAAATCAAGTTCTGCAAACATTTGTCGGGCACACAACGGAAAGTTTAACTCCTGCCGGCAGATCAGGATCTTATTATAGGTAATAAATTAAATTCCGTAAACTTGTGTCGGGCCAATTCCGAAACTTTAAATCTCTCGGCAAATCTACATTTTTCTACACACAAGAAATCAAATGACTGCAAAGTCTTGTTGGACGAATACCGAAAGTTTAAGTTTCGTCGGTTAATCGGGTTTGGTTTTACACATAAGAAACCAAATTCTGCAGAGTAGTTTAAGTCTCGTCGGCGAATCGGGATCTTTTTTGTATATAAGGAATCAACTCAGATTCTGTGACCTGCTGTCGCGCCAAGACCAGAAGTTTAAGTCTCGTCGTTAAACCTTTTTTTTTTTTTTTTTTTTTTTTTATGCATCGTCAAACAATCTTTCGTTTCATTCCGTCCCTTGTCGTAAAAATTCGGAAAACCTGTTCTCCTTGTTGTGTTTGTAGGCGTTTGTCTGTTCATACCCATAAACTGCCCTTTTTGGTCGATTTGGCTGAACACCGATGATCGAAACTGGGATCCTTATTTTTATTTTGGCCTGAAGAGTATTAATTTGGAAGAATAAATGAGAGGAGCATAGGGAATCCGAAAATCAGGGGTTTCTGGTAGTCTGGGTTAATCAGTCCACAGCTTTCGTAAAAGGAAAAACGCAGTGCAATGGCGATCGCAGTACTCCAGTATTAAGCATGTCTTTTTAACATGTAAACAACTTCTTCTACTGTAAATTTAGAACAAATCTACTTTGTGTCTACTTTGTTGTGGATGGCCACTACTTTTTCTGACGGACAGACCTTTGATTTCTCAGGTAGCCTTACTTTTATTTGGGATCGCAAAAAGGCGCTCCACTTGTCAGCGTTTCCACAAAACAGATCAGCCGGAAAAAGGCAGATTAAACAAATTTCGCCTACGGCGCTTAGTTTAACTTGTTCAGTCTTCGTTAGACAGTTAGTTGTACATAAACTTTCGCCTGCGACGCATTTCGAAAAGTTTTCTACTGGAATAACCTTGTTTGGTTTGTTTCCTTCCCCGAAGTTGAACCAGAGGATTGACAGCCTGACGAGGACCCTTGCCAACAAGGGCCGAAATATCGCTGATGAAGAATCGTAGTTGACGTATCCGTTGTAAACATTGTTTGAATAAATGTTTCAAAGTCAGCTTGGGCTCAAAGAGTATTTATAAATGTACGCCGTTTTCGTCGGCAATTTTCTTAGAACGTCGGCACAAATTGGACGCCATACCCTCCCAAAGGTAAAAGGCTAGTGACGCCCCAGGCTGTCTAACTGTGCTAACTTGAGGTGAATGTAACCTCAATTTTTACTGGCAGCAAAAAAAAACATGCAACCTTGCAAGGACGCTGAAAATAATTAATTATATATTTCAGACATGTGTTGCTGCTCAAACTAACTAAGCCAATTTTCTGAATTAATTTAACTCCTATATCTCAAAAGTGTGACAAGCAGATGTCAAGGGTCCATCAGAATCAGTGAAATAGTTACCGCGAAGGATTGTTACCTAATCCGTAACAATTCGAAATAGTGTCTTACCAACATCGCTGCTTTGCTCTACGCTCCTGATCAGTCAGTCGATTTTCATTTTCAAGATTTCGATCGTCCTGTAATTTTTACCCATCCTCACGGCACTACTTTTTAACGTTCCATGAATAGAAAAGAATATAATTTATTACACAAAAAGCCTGAGGCCATGGCAAAAATGGTTACAAAAAAAGAGAACACTTGAACGAAATAGTATTCCAGAAATAGCATTCCATCCTCCATTCGAGGCGGAGCAGGATCCCGCGTATTGCTGCCAAGGATCTCTGTGTCAGAATACCGGTTGTGCAACTTCCCTTGTTTCTCACCAAATCCAAGGGGGCAGGCTTTTCTTTGAAGAAAAAACAGCAGAATTTCGGTAGGCCTATGTTAGAATTTTTTGTAAATATTCCATTTGTCTTATAACTATTAACTATGCAAAAAATAGATAAACTATACCTACTGCGACTTGTGTTTTAAGGCTCGCCATAAGAGGCGGTTCTTGATTTGTACAGGTGTTGCAGGTGGCAACTTTGGCATCTGGCCCTTCATTAACTCCGCATGAGACTAAATGAATGATGAATATGTTTTCTGCTCATCAATAAACACTTTTGGCCAAACCTGACGTCAAGCAGTCTGCCTGCTTCGAAAGGAATGTTACTTGGAACATTTTGAAAGTAAAGGTCGTGCAGCTGGCCACAAGACATTTGGCTATTGCGCAATTCTCGATAAAGAGGGATCAGATAGATATGAAAAATGCAATCACAGGGCTGAACTGGGCTGAATAGTCTGCCCTGTAAGAAGTTTCTTGATGGTTACACAAATAATAATATAATGCACAAAAAGGTCTTTCGCATCTAAATAACTCTGAAATAGTGGGTCTATCATACTGAGCAGACTTAAAAATCGATCTGTTGATCGATTTAACATTGACCGTAACTTTGGTAAGGCTGTTCCAAGGGCCCAACAATTATGTTCCCAAAAGAAGGATTCACAATTTCAACAGGTACGGGCTTAGTAAATTGTGTTGTGAGGCTTTAAGTCTAACGTTGCTGTGTGAAAGTAAACAAAATAGATGACACAAATCTACATCACAATAAATTTCACGCGGCTGATTAACAACTTGAAAGAAGCGACAAACGATTAAAACAAACAAACTGGTTAAATTATTTATTTAAATTATTTGTGTTGAAGAAGAGAAAACTGTTGCGGTAGTAGGCAACTGCTGCATATTTTTGTTAAAACAAACTAACAGAATAACTAGTTAATAGTCCTGTGTCAAAAGGAAAACTGGCAACGCTCCGAGAAGATCCTTTTGATTATCGTTTCTTGTGATATCAGTCAAAGGTTTATTCGCATTCTGAAAGCGGTCATAACCGGTAATTGGTTTATGGTCATTAAAAAAAAATATGTAACCCAATCCTAACAATGCATTGACAGAATCGCACTGAGTGGGTTCTGCTCACAAAGGTCAGGTCAATGCGGTAAGCAGGATTGAAAGATCGCCAATAAGCTACACCAACTCGTCTGTGCGCTAACGTGATTGTGACCTAGATCGTGGTTTCAGTTAGAGTTAGACAAATTGCATAATTTGGAAGTAAGGTGACAAAACGACATTGCCAAGACATCTTTCGGATGAATTCCCTCGTGGCGAAGATTGGTCTCATATCAGACGTAAGTGTCAAAAGTCACACCAGTGGTGACAGTTTAACGGATCAGGTGAAAACCATAAATCTGTTGGGTTCCTGGCGCCGCGCAGTCTGCCTGGCCTTGTTTGACCGGATTTTACAGATGAGATTCATCTTTTGTGCGAGCTGATAAGAATAATAGTGGGGTCCCTTGGCTCAGCCGGGACCCTTTTCCCCAAGGAAGTTGGCGTGTTGTGTACGAATTGAACGGGTAGAGATGTTAACATGTTTTTGCTGTACGACCAAAACTGTGTGTCTGTTTGTATTGGACTATATTGAATTATTACCTTGCGATAGCATCGGAAATGAGGCAGTGGCTAAAAAAGCTAAGGAGACCTGGAACATTATAGTTCCTGGCTTTTTGGTTTTCTCGTTTATTTGTGCGTGGACAACCCAGGTAAGTGTGCTGTAGATTTCAGATAATATTCCTAACAAGAGCTAGAAGCTCATTCGGGACTTGCAAGGCTGGTTCAGAGGATGAAAGATGGAATTTACCAATTCGTGGGTTTGTTCTGATCATTTGTAAGCAAAACCCTTGAGATAAGAATGATCTTTGGCCCTTGGAAATCATGAGAGTGTATCGTTTGGTAGTAAGTATTTTATTTTTGCACTTGGCTGTAATTCTGCGCACTTTAAGCGCGCTAAAATTTCATCTGTAACCAAAATCCCCAAAAATCCCTGAGGCAAAAATGATAATGGGTTCTTGAGGTTATTACTATATATCGTTTGGTCAAAAGTATGGTTAAGATGCGTACTTTATGGGAGCTAGAAATTCATTTGTAAGCAGAACCCCTGAGGCAAAAATGATCATGGGCTCGTGGGGATCATGAAAATGTATAGTTTTGCTTAAGTGTATTATTTTTTTTACTTCGAGGTTAAGATTCGTGTTTGAAGGAACTGTCGTATTTGAGAAGTGACGATTTATAAGCCAATGTCCGGTCTGTAATGTTCCAGCAAAGTTTTATTGTCCACCTTAAGTCGCGATCACTGGAACGAAAAAGAACATCAGAGACGTGTCCTGTTTTCAATTATTATATTCGCTGGAATCCGATCACCCGTTCCAAAGTTACGCATGACTTAATATTCCGGATCACTCCCCCCACGATGCTCGAATCGAGAAATTTGTTATTTCCGGGTCAGTTTGATTGGGTCCCTGATATGCCTGCCAAGAGTCGTCGTGAAATTCCCCAAACTGCTATCACAGGAATTCCAGGAAACCCCCTCCACCCCGACCATCCAAAGTGTCCGGATCCAGTCCGATTATGTAAACGATTTATCTAGAACAGATGCTTGCTCTTCCCAGCAAGTTTCACTCCGATCCCTCCATTCTAACCGTTTCACGAGATTTGGAATCTTCCAGCCAACTCCCCCTCAGCTTTCAAATCTGGTCCGGACTTCAAATGGGAGATCAGAGAGATGCCTCTTTTCAGTTATTAAGTTCCATACGTGCCATACATACTGGTTGACATGAGAAGCTGACGGTGTTTTCTTTCGTTTCAACGCATAAGTTTAAATAATGTTACTAAGTTAACATAGTAATACTAAGTTATCTTTATTTAGTATTTATGATATCTCTCCTAAACTTTTCCCACACCGTGATTTGCAAACTCCGTTTTTATTTGCCCCTCTCCTTTGGTAGAGTTGATACTGCCACCTGATTGGACGTTATTTTCCGTACTACCCCATACATCGGGTCGTCTTGAAGCAGCGTGGGTACACCTCTGACCACCCACGGCACCTGCAGCAGCGCACCTGGCTAAGGATGGTCTTCGGGTTTTGGCGGCAGGCAGTCTACGAAGAACGCTTTAGTAGGTGGGATCTCCCGGAAATTGTTGACTATTCATCACTATATCTGTGTATTCATCTACCTTTGCATTTTTGATGCTCCCAGCTCTGCATCAGTGCAATTCATAGCTCGTGCAGGGATTGAGGATTACATTATAAACCTTGTTGACGTATATTGTGTTATGCAAGAACTGTGGTTACAGTGAGGACTTATGCTAGTGTCCAGCCTGGGGCATGTCCAATCCCCGGAATATGACGCAGGTAAATACACAGTTTTTGTAACTAATTTCAAACTTGTAAGCTCGTAAGAAAGAAGAATGGATTAAGGACGACGATCTTGTGCTTCTGTGTTAGATCTTAACCTTCTCTTGTTTTTTTATCACAGTTCTCATTATTTTATTCCTTTTCTAGCTTTTAGCTATTCGGAGTAAACTTGATTGATTGATTGATTAAAGTGAATAGGTGAATAGTGATTAGTGTTTTTGATTGAAGAAGGACTGTTGAGAAAGAGAAAAGGAGAATCGAAAAGTGAATATATATATATATTTTATATATAAGTCACTAGTGACTACAAGTATATAATCGAGCAGTAAACTCTCGATTTTGCAGAATTGCGAAGCTTTCGCCTTTCTCATTTCTGGCAGAAGCGCAACAAAAGGAGGATTGCTTCAATCTCAATAGTCAAAATTAGCGAAAAAAGAATAACGGTAATAAGAATAAAAGAGTAACACGCGCATAGGTTACAGAGAAATAGAACATTTAGTTCATCGAATAACACGCGGGTAAATAAGACCATCGGGGGTACGACCGCTTGTTCTCACGACGAAGTGCTGACGTATTTTTATATTCTAGCATTGGAAACTTCTTCCCATGAATCTTCCCCGTTCCTCTTTTCTTTCTTTTTTCTGCGTTCATACCTGAGACCCGTCGGTAACTTCGACGCCCGGTCAGACAGTCTGGCCCTAAACTGAAACAAGTCTGGCCCTTAACTGAATTTGAACAGTTTGCTGAATGCCGGGTTAAGAGTCCCGCCACTGTCATCCTTGCACAACACAAAACTGAAGATCCCCCCCACCCCTCCTCCTAAAAGCGAAAAATGTGTGGAGACTCAATAACTATGTCCGTTTCTGCTTTTATTTTGTATTTTCATTGGCCAGTTAATAAGCTAAGATTTATGAAAAATGCTTTGAAGGTGTTACATCTTCAGCAGCATTTGCCGCTGTAAATATTCTTAGCTTAGCCGGACCCATCTAGTAATTTCCTACACTATACTTCTAACTCCTCTCAAAACTGAAGTTTGTATTACACTGGATGGATTGTACTGAATTGCCGCCATCGCTGTCACATTGCTGCTTATTCTTCGTGTCGCCTCAAACGAAAGCTATGCTATGCCGTTGCCAGTTGCGCAGGACAGCTTCATTTCGTTCAAAATCTCTACATTTATAGCATTTGGTTTTGTTTTCCATTTAATTCCGTTTTCTTTACATAAGCGGTGTCAAGTACGTCGTGTCACAAATCCATTATGTCCCAGACCTTCACCGGTCCTCAAGCATTGGGACAAAACGGGTGTGGCATTTTTTCCATAAAATATCCCCTTCCCTAAAATGATTAAACAATTAAACCTGCACCTGCTCCCCTACTATCCCAAACTGGATATACCCAGCGTTCGGCATAGCCTATCCGGAAATCAAGGATTCCTGGCAGACTGACGCGTTCGTCGGTGACTACTACCAGGACACCTGTAAGCCTAGCAAGGCATGCTCTTTAGTCTAGTAACCTAACATTTCCCTGGATAGCGATAAAGTAGAAGTGGCCGTTTGTTTCCGTAGCCTCGGAGAGCCTTCGGAGCCTCTTGAACGTGACTTTTTTTCCCACTGTTTCTAGAACCAAATTAGTACATGACCGTCGCCGGAAAATTCGTATACAAATTGATTATTTTTTTTCTGTGTGCCCGGACACCAGATGGCACAGGAAGGAAGTGTTCGCGGAAACCTTTGAAGTGACTCAATTCAGTAGCTCCTTTATCAGATTCAGTGATAGAGCGGAGGAATTTCGTGGGAAACGAGTTTAATAAAGACATGTAACTTGATACGGTTTGCGAACGGTAGCAAATTGATCTTAAAGAAGCTGCGGTTTGGGTTAGTCGCGGTGTAGGAAGGAAATTATAACAAAGGAAAATTGCTTCTTTATGAGCCAAGCGTGAACTACAGCTGAGAGGTCAATAAGACTGGAATGAAGAAAAAGTTAAATGGCTCTGTATTAGTTTCAGAAAAATGTCACGTCAATGCAAAAGTGGCCACAGAAACACAATTCCGAACTAGATGGCATCGCCCGGCACTTCTAGCCTGTTTCGCTAGCCCAAACTATGCATGTAGAGTTTGTCAAGGTTTATGAAACCTTGAGGTCAAGCCTAACCCGACCGAAGAGCACCTGTATAGTCGGCTGAAAAAGATGATTTAATAGGCAACAAGAGCTACGAGCTCCTATGGCCATTGTTATGGGTAGTTGGTACAATAAAGTAAATGAGGAAATCACAAATTACCCCCACCGTCGCAAGATGTGGATCGGACTGATAAATGGGACATCTAATCACACCACCCAAAAAGTTTAACTCGGAATCTCGCTCGGAATGTCAGACCAAAAATTTGTCCCCAATGTGACCGGATTAGGTCCGGACACATAAATGGCATGTCCAGAGGATCTTCTCTTAAACTTCATTCAGTTTCACTCAAAACTGAGCATTTCCGGGAAATGTCCGCCCCCTCCGACCAGCTCCTCCTGCCGAGACAGTAGGTGAACTGAGCTCTAGGATGAGCGTTTTACTTTCCAAGTTTTATCCCACTTGTTCCTCTCGTCTGATTTGATCCCTAAGGACCTCCCCCCTTCAATTCCACCACCGTGGCCGACGCTTCGGATGGTATCTCCAAGTAAGTTGCCGCCTTTCTGTGTCAATGGGCTGTTGTAGGAAGTTGTATCTTATAACAGTGGTTCCCAACCGGTGGTACCCTTGCAAGGGGTACGCGAAGGTACAAGATTATGTTTAGTTTGTAGTTCAAAATCTCGCCTCACTCATTTTTGATTGTTGAAAGCCTAGTATTAGCAGCAGATGTATCACTAGCCAAAATGTTTTTTCTGGGGCAAGGTATTTTTACCAACTTAAAAAAAAAAATCGTCTTTTTTCACATTCTGAAAGTGGGGGTACGCAACCTTTTCGAACCTTGATTAGGGGTCGCGTAGGGAAAAGGTTGGGAACCACTGTCTTATACTGTACTTGGCGTCTGTGGCACAGGGTGTCGAGCATTAGCTTCGACTGGCCACCGTGACTCATAAGACATACTGTCTATTTGATGTAGCGCAAATAATTGATAAAAGCTTCACGTTCAGTCACTTTGTGGTTATTTCGCACTTGCGAAAACCACAAATGGTTAGTTCTAGGTAACAATTATGACACAGGATATTGTGTTGAAGATATCGTCACTGATACAGTCATCAACAATCAGTGTACATGTTGCATAGGTTACCGATGTTACGCTTTTAACTGAGCAGTATGGGTTTGTAGGACTTTTAGACTTTTGTTGTGCTACCTTAAAAATCAAGTCTAAAGGAAGAAGTGCAATTAGAACAAAGGGCAGGGGCCCTTTGTCATTTTTCGCACCGGATTGGCCCAAATATCCGGCACTTTTAATGTTGCTTATACTTTTAGGGGGAAATTGATCGACCATGCGAATCGTGTCATCGGTCGGAATCCTTGTAATGGTCATCTGTATGTTTGGGATGCCGTGTGTTCGAAATTCTGGAAATACTAGTTCGGAGTTGTTTGCGTGCGCTGCTGATACAGGTAAGACTTCCAAGACTTTTCGTACTCCCCACAGACTAAAACAGGGACAACTCAGGGTCGGGACTGCGTGGTCCGTGTTGGCCAAATCTGTTAGCGTGCCGAACTCCCAAGCGTGCTAGAACCCCGCTACTACCGTACAGAGCGGTACCGTATTAGTTTTATCCCCAAATTTGTACATATTTTCAACACAGAGGTTCAATCATTCTTGTGTGTGTCTCACTTCTATGTTTTTGTGTTAGGCCATATTCAGTTTGAATTATTTATTTTGATATTATGACAGACATTATTGATTTGCCTTCATGTATATTGACGTATTCAACACGCCATTTGGCCCTAAGCCACGATATGTGTTAATATTTGAAATAAACTGAAACTGAAAAGACAAGGGTCGCTTGTTAGAATCTCGGCGGTGCCGACTGTTTGGTTTAGGGCGAGGGTTAGTGGCGTTTCCCCATGTGCCAAGCCAAGTGTCCATCCAGCTTGAAATGGGTACCTAGGGAAATCGAGGGAAAAGCTCTCGAAGCGTCTGATGACTTTCCCCCAAACACGCATCGCATTCTCGGCCGAGGGGAGAGTATCAGGAGATTCGGCAGCTGCTCTACTCGAACCTTAACCGGTTCATGGATCGGTCAGAATCCAGTAAAACGGGAAATTAGCGAATGAGCTATCAGCCTGATAGCACTGACGAAGGGGTCGGCATCAGTTTATCATGCAGGATCAGCCGATGCTGATTTTTTGGCTTGGAACGAGTAGTTTAGGTGGAATTATAAGAAAACTTGAATTATTGGATCATTGAGGGTTAAAATAAAAACAGCGGGGGAAACTCATAATGCAGCGTGATGTACCATCGAGAAGGTGAAGACATCTTCCAATTTGGAATCCTGCCAAAGACCTTGGTCTTGTTCAGTCGCCCTCTATGGGATCTACCTGACAAGTGAATGAATTTGGGGCGAGTCACAAGTCACTTAACAAGGACTTGAGTCTGAAGTATCCTAGCATCTGCAATACCTAGATTGCCAACTGTTGGCTAGACCTCGATACGACCATGGCATCATCTAGGGGCACATTTTGGAAAGTACATTCCTGGGCACGGGCCAAACTACTCTTAACACAACAGTCAAAGAGAAAGAATAATATAGTTGTTGCTGGTGGATGAACACACATTAAACAAAAAAAAATATATTTTCTTTCAAATTGTTTTGAGGTTGTTGTAACATTTCTGCAACAAAACCCAGCGTTTTCTAAGACCAAAGGTGTATCCGCTGGGGTCTGTGAATATTATCAGACCTATTGAAAGCGAGGGGTTGCCCACCCTCGATTTTAGTGTACAGCAAGTGCCCGGTTCCGGCACCGGCTGACACTAGCCGGCACCCGTTGCCACGCGTTAGAACATTAGAATCAGCATGTTTAGAAGCTGAATCGTCTAATTTATGGCCGGCAGCGGTGCCTGCACGCTGGTTTCGGCCGGTGCCGAGAAAGGGTGTAGGCGTACAACAGATGGCGGGGAGTGGGTTATCCTTCAACTGAAAGTCGGTGATAAAGATATGTAAACTGTTCTAAAGGCTTGCAATTGGTTTCTGTAGTGTGTGAATAATTTCATCTGGGGTCAGGATTTTGCAGAAAAGAGAACGAGGTACAGTCGCGGCGCCAATTCAGTTAAATCCCTTATAAACAATATTTCTGCATGTCTGTGTTGATGTCGGACAGCGACGGTTAAAACTGCGAAAGTTAAAACCGTGCTTCTAGAAGGTTTGCCGAAAGCAAAACCTGTCACGAGCCGGTATTTCCATATTTCCATTTTTCATTGTTTTTTTTAGCGTGAGGAAATATAGGATCACGTTATAAAAGCATAATGGAGACATAATTACAGAACTTCCAAACTCTGTTTCTAAACGAACAGTTATCTACCGTCTTGTACTTATCTAGTCTGAACCAGACCCTCTCGGCTTTTCCCTGTCGCTGTAGTGCAGGCTTTCTCTGCGTTGACCGTCATGGTTTTTTGCAGTCGCAATTTGTTTTCGGGGTTTTGACCGGCCACCTACCTATTCCTGTGTGAATTTGGTTTATACCAGGTTCACAATACTTAGTGGCAACAAGTGCAAACAAGGGAAACTATTTCTTTGCTGAGAAGAATTCCCCAAGGCTTATTTCCCCATGTGTGTCATCGAATAATGACGGCTGCTACTGTGTTGTTTTCCCTTCTGACACCTCTGTGGTTCAAAGAGTGCTGAAAGAGCTTGTTGATTTTCGAGTCGCCAGGCAACATACCCGCATGTCATGTTTTCACTCGACGTATTTATCACATCATTCTGTAGTCGAGAAGCATCAACATCTAGCTGAACAGGAGATGCCTGGCCCGTCCCTGATACACTGATAAACGAAAACCTTTACCTCTTGAAAACCAGGTGTTCAGCCCCAAAGCATTTTGTCGAAATTAGGCACTCCGCGCTTCTGACTGTGGAAAAGCACATTTGGACTTGATCGCTACCTAAAGCTCTGTTATCTCGTGTTATGTTCAAGTAATCAAAACACGGAAGATGGCGATTTCAAGTAGCAAGAAACTCATCGTTTTCAGACTTTCTGTGATTGAAAAGCAAGTAAGTGGCATAAAAAGGCGGCCCAAACGCAACTGTACAGCTTGAAACGGAGTTCAGAAAAATCATCAATCTGGTTCTTTTCCAGGAACCAGATACGACCATGTACTAAAAAATCGAGTCTTTAGAAGTAGCAAAGCGAGTCCTTATATTTGATGGATAAGTCAATTGAGAGTTCTAATTCGTAACTTGTGCGTTTTATCCTATTCTTTTTGTTTTTCTCGTTGACAAATCTTTCTTGTATTAACTGTTTGACTAAAAGATACCATATTTGGGCTATGCCTATGAGAGACTGTATCTTGTTTACATTAAATGATTTGATTTGATTTGATTTGACTTATTCAATCCATATTTCGGCTCTACTTGGTAAGGGTTCTCGTCAGGTTCAGCTAGAAAATCAAAGATGCAGTCAAGTTAAATCTAAAGTGACTTATCCGTTTAGCAAAATATGGATTTGCAGGAAACTTGGGCGGAAGGAGTACTTACCCGATTCCTCGTATATCAGACGGATGAATAAATAGTTAATTTAACCAGTTTTGCTGTACGACTGTTTTTTGTTTTTTTTTTGTATTAGGAAAAGGATTGAATACCGTACTTTATCCACGCGGTATCATCACCTGTATATTATCTGGATGTCGCAATTGTATTGAATATTTAGAGAGAAAAAATATCCGCAAAAAGTTGAAGACATGAGGAGATCCCTGTAAATTAGCGCCGGTTTACACAATAGGCAGAGTAAGTACCAGTCTATGGGCCCTGCTCTTTTTCATGGGCCATGCTCGTATTAGGGACACGGGTGGTATTAGGGGGCCATGATCGTATTAGGGCACCCATCCTATTAGGGGCACAGCTCGTATTAGGGGCCCCGCAACGATGTACAAAAACAAGACTGATTTGATCTTAAAAGTTAATTACAATCAAGCTTTCCGATATCGCTTCGGTGTAAACCACGTAGGCTACGTGGAATGTACAGTGGTGTCGGTCGTCCCTATGCCTAGCGGTCGACATGTACACTACAACGAGACCATTTGCAGCAGTGCCTCGAAATTCGAACCACCTAGGAGTATCTACAGGTCTTACGTCGGCACTGTCCCTGTTACTCTTTCATTCTAGTATATACTCTATATGACCAAGTTGAAAACACGCCAGTGGACCTCGAGACGAACGAGAAATGTCACCTGAATGATGATTCGAATCCTAAGTCAACCAATCAACACCGTTTGTTGGGGGCAAATGTAGTGGAGTATTCAGGAGTATTGTCTTCCTGTTCAAAAATAATTTAGTTCCAGGGTTGGTCACCAAAAGTAACTTCGTACACCCTGGAAAGTAACCCAAAAGTATCTCAAAGTAACCCAAAGTATCCTGAAGTAACTCATAAACCCTGGTTCTTGGTGACCAACCCTGGATTTAGTTATTTATTTTCTTTATTTATTAATGGCCCGCGTCTTGGACAGGATGCAGCGGAGTAATTCAAAAAGAGAAAGTAAAAGACAAGGAATAACATTAAACACAACAGATTAAGTCAAATATGTTTACGTTTTTAAATGCACTTTAAACGAGGTAATACAAAATTTTGAAATCTAACACTAAACGGATTTGGATTAAAAAAAAAAATGCTGAGAAAGATGTGAGCTGGCAAGGCCGAATGTTTGTGGACGGTAGGCCGAAGCAGATTTTGTACATGGAAGAAGAAGTTGATTGGTGCTGTCCTGAACATTAGATTTGAAACCAGTGTACGATTTATCATCCCAAATGTATGACAAGTTTATTATTTCAGGAGAGACAACTTCTCAGTTGGAAGGAAAATTGCTGGAATTACTCGGTTTGAAACGAAGGCCTCGACCGAAACGTGAAAATATCGTGATCCCGGACTTCCTTATGGAACTATATAAAATTCAGACTGGGCTGGAAGTTGACACGACGTCTCTCAACCTTAGGGGAAAACACACTCAGACTGCAAACACAGTGAGGACCTTCACGATTACGCCAGGTTTGTAGTTAGTTTTTTTTTTTTTTTTTTTTTTTTTAGTTTTTCTCGGTCCTAACTTCTCCTTGGCAGTAATCACCTTTGGTATTCATAATCTTGAATATCTTTAGAGAAACAGAACACTCAGAAGCTTTTTCGATCTTTTTTCTTATTGAATTTGGATGTAGTTAGTTATTGATCAGAATTCTGCTTCCAGCCGACAGTCATCTTTTTCTATCTTTTCATGCTGATGCTGATTTCTTTTGTAGCCTTCGGATGGAGTATAGGGGTTTCAAAACTTAGAGACCAAATTTGAACTTATGCTCATAGCAGAAAGTAGTTGGAGTAGCAGAAAATAATTTTGGTGTGCATTGTGCATTCGCTCCAGGGCCTAGTTACCGACTCTAAAAGAAAGGTGAGGGATACCTGGGATATGACATCGTAAATATTTTGTCCTCCTGTGAGCTTGATATTTCATGGAAACTGAAGAAAAACAAGAACTGTGTTTTAAAAAAATCCTTTTTTAAGTGTCTTTATGTGTTAGAAGACCCGCAAAATAAATGTCTACGCCTTTTTCTCATCAGACCAGGCGTTGCGGCTCTATTTTACGTTGGAAAATCAAAGCTTTTCACAATTTCTAAGATGGATTTTGTTGGGTGGTAGGCAGCAGCTTGGCATATTGCTGAACTTTTGACCTGTTTTTGGCCAACATTTTTTACTTATGCTATTCACAATTTTATGCTGTTTAAGTCGCCAGCCGGTTTGTCGTTCGATGTTACCCGCCAAGGAGTTGCAAGAATGCGGTCCTGATGTCATGCTTTAGAGTGAACATTCGCTATCACTTTAAATGCAAGATATGTGTGGTATCCATGGCTGCGCCGATCATCTTGACATTTCGTAAATTTGTGATTGCTCAGCTTGAGTGTTTCTGAAGAAGAGTTTGTTATCGTTCTGTTCCCGGTCAGCACAATATAATACAAAACCAGTGCCACCGAGAACATCCATGCTCGTGAGGTGGTGTACTAAAATCTATGGTTGGGCGTTTATGTCTTTTTTCTATCTTTTCTCTTTTGTTGCCGTGACCTTTTTCTTAAAATGGGTTTATAAATTTCAATCTATTAATTCATTCATGTTGACCTGCAATGTTTTTTTCCGGCATCTCCTTCAGGACCAACAGAGTAGGGACATCACGAGGCGAGAACGACCGCCAACTCAGCTCTGGTTTCAGTACAAATTCTACCGAGTTTCCTAATTAAAGCAGTTTCAGCTCCTCAACTGTGACAAACGACCGAGATCAAGGCTGAGCTCACGGAACAAACGAAAACAGACAATGAAACAATCTTCTCTGATATTTTGCATAGCCAGAGTCTGAATGCACAACATACGCAAAGATTATCCTTTCCAGAACCTTCACGGATTCGTCGTTTCCGTAATGCCAGTGCAACCTACTTCTGTAATTGCATTAATTAATTCTTAAAGGACCTCTCTTACCTATAATAGTAACGCATCCTACTTCCATAATCACTCCATAAATTTCTAAACCCGGAGACCCCAGTACGGTGCAATCTAACTCCTCAGACGAAACCACACTGATTTTCTCACTTGCCGTACTTTGCTACCTTCGATATGTATCACGCTGCCGACGGTTTCCTGCGAGAAATTTTCCATCAGAAAAACCGGTTACATAAATTGTTTCCCCTATAAAGCCAAGTTCCCACTGTCCAGTTTGATGTTCCCACTGCCCAGTTAATGACCAGTTTTTGGGATCCCAAAACGTAAGTGGAAGGATACCTATGACATCGCAAAAGTTGTCCGTCCGTCTGTCAGCACGATAAATCTAGAAGGGAATGAGATATTTTGATGAAACTTGGTGTGAGGACTCTTCGAGTCAAGGGAAAGGTTGAGTTTGTAGATGGGCCCGATAGCTGCATATTTAGGGGAGGAGGAGGGGTTTCAAATTAAGGGGCGAAAAAATATTTTTT
Organism: Branchinecta lynchi; assembly: GCA_023053575.1. Lineage (NCBI taxonomy): Eukaryota > Metazoa > Arthropoda > Branchiopoda > Anostraca > Branchinectidae > Branchinecta > Branchinecta lynchi. Next base: position 12,084,839 of record JAKZAP010000008.1, read on the forward strand.
AAAAGCTAACGAGATAGTTGAAGGGGTAAGACGACATGCTGAACACGAATATGAAAACCATTTTCTCACCGGACAAGTAGCCTACCTCGCCCGGAATCTGGCTAAACCGGAAAGTTTGTTAAAAGTAAAGGTTATACCTGAAGCTGATTAGATATGCGGTTTAGTTGTAAGGAGACATGCTGAATCAGAATATGAAAATAGTTTTCTCGTCGGATGATTAGATCGGCCGGAATCCGGCGAAAACCGGAAAGTTTGTCGAAAATAAAAGATTAATCTGAAGTTGATTAGAGGTTCAGTTTAAGGATAGTGAAACATGCTGAATCCGAATATGAAATTTATGTTGTCGCCGGACAAGTAGATGGCCCGGAATCCGGCCATAGCCGGAAAATCTGTTAACAGTAAAAGTTTTATCTGAATTTCATTAGGTGTTCGATTTACCGGTAAGAAGGCCTGCTGAATTCGTGTATGACAATCATTTTATACCTGGACACATTTCACCACGAATCCTGCTGAAATCAGAAAATTTGTTAAAAGTTGAAGTTTTATGTGAAGTTGATTATGGATATATGGATGGTATGGAGATACGCTGAATCTGTTTTTGAACTTCAGTTTTTGCAACACAAGTAGTTCGCCCGGAATCCGGCTGAAACCGGAAATTTGGCAGAGTTAAGGCAGGAACTTTCGTCGAAGTAGACATGGCGCAGGCTATATAGGCAAACTCACATGCTGAATCCATATTTGAATTTCGTCTTCTCCGATGATTACTACTGGACCCATTGTCTGTAAATAATAAATTTTTGGGATCCCATCGAAACCTTTGGTCTTGTTTTTGTTGCCAGCTTTTTTTTGTTGCCAGCTTTTTTCTCCGGATTTTTCATTTTGCTGCCGAGTTTTTCTGATCAAACCGAGTTTGATATTTACTGGCCAGCAAAAAAATGCTGGCCAGTTTTCTTCAAATCGCCGGCTTTTTGGGACCCCAAAACGTAAGTGGAGGGATACCTATGACATCGCAAAACTTGTCCGTCTGTCCGTCCGTCCTTCTGTCAGCACGATAACTCTCGAAGGGAATGAGATATTTTGATGAAACTTGGTTTGAGGACTCTTCGAGTCAAGGGAAAGGTCGAGTTCGTAGATGGACCCGATAGCTGCATATTTAGGGGAGGGGAAGGGGTTTCAAATTAAGGGGCGAACAAATATTTTTTAAAAGCTCATGAGATAGTTGATTACGGGGTAAGACGACATGCTGAACACGAATATGAAAAAATTTTCTCGCCAGACAAGTAGTTCACCCGAATTCCGGCTAAAACCGGAAAGTTTGTTAAAAGTAAAAGTTTTATCTGAAGTTGATTAGATATCAGATTTAGCGGTAAGGAGACATGCTGAATTCGAATATGAAAATGATTTTCTCGTCAGACAAGTAGATCGGACGGAATCCGGCTAAAACCGGAAAGTTTGTCAAAAATAAAAGTTTATTAGGAAGTTGATTAGAGGTTCGATATAAGGATAGTGAAAAATGCTGAATCCGAATATGAAAGTCGCCGGACAAGTAAATCGTCCGGAATCCGGCCATAACCGGAAAATCTGTAAAAAGTAAGAGTTTTATATGAATTTCATTAGGTGCTCGATACGGGTAAGAAGGCATGCTGAATTCGTGTATGACAATCATTTTATACCTGGACACATTTCACCACGAATCCTGCTAAAATCGGAAAATTTGTTGAAAGCTGAAGTTTTACGTGAAGTTGGTTAAGGAGATTTGGATGGAATGGATTTTGAACTACAATTTTTGCAAGACAAGTAGTTCGCCCGGAATCCGGCGGAAACCGGAAATTTGGCAGAAGTAAGGCACGGAACTTTCGTCAAAGTAGACATGACGCAGGCTATAGGGGTAAACTCACATGCTGAATCCATATTTGAACTTCGTCTTCTCAGATGATTACTATTGGACCGCTACAAGACCCGATTGTCTGTAAATATTAAATTTTTGGGATCCCATCGAAACCTTTGGTCTTGTTGAGTAGGAAAAGATTTGCCAAAGATAAATAATTGTGGAAATATTGAAGCTGACTGAAAAGATAAAGTGGAGCGATAGCGATGTTGAACTGCTAGTTAACAGTTGTATGAGCTACCCTTGGCTCTCGGATTCATCCAGGGCGGACTACAAAGATCAGCGAAAAAAAACTCATAGCTAGCTCTTGCAGAGAGTGGACTTCGACATGCAGGGGTCGACCCGATTGTCTGTAAATATTAAATTTTTGGGATCCCATCGAAACCTTTGGTCTTGTTGAGTAGGAAAAGATTTGCCAAAGATAAATAATTGTGGAAATATTGAAGCTGACTGAAAAGATAAAGTGGAGCGATAGCGATGTTGAACTGCTAGTTAACAGTTGTATGAGCTACCCTTGGCTCTCGGATTCATCCAGGGCGGACTACAAAGATCAGCGAAAAAAAACTCATAGCTAGCTCTTGCAGAGAGTGGACTTCGACATGCAGGGGTCGGTATTTCAAACGAAGAACTAGCAAGCATTTTAAAAAGAAAATTGGACTCACTGAAAGACACTTATATTCGTGAGAAACGACACGACCAAGGGGAAATCTACAGTTCTTGTTGTTCACACCAGATTATGCAGTGAGAACAAAAAAAACGGCAGCTTTTAAAACTGGCCAGATTTTAAACCTGGCCAGCAAAAATAACTTAGCTTTGGGAACTTAACTTAAAGGAACAGAAAACTTGACTCAAACTTGACTCGAGGAGCTAGCTGACATATCAAGAATGTACCCTAAGTCGATATTGAGAGTAAGAAAAATTCTCGTTACGTTCCAGGCAGTTTCCGAGAATTCGACTTTTGAGTTAGTAGAAAAAAAAAGCAAAAGGTTTGTGTGCCTGGAGTAGGAACCGAACGCACGACCTCTTGACTACTATCCCGATACTATGGCCGAAACACGGCCAAAGGCGAACTTTTACAGTGCATAAGGGGCAAGGGCCTGCCAGCTAGCTTTGGGAACACTAAGGAGGGGTTCGAGATAACAAAGAAGGTTGGTCCTGTCGACAATGAGTCCCTGTATCTTTAGCTATGCCCCCCAGGTCGGTCTGATGGCCGAAAGTTGCGTAGTCAAGTTTTCTGTGCCTTTAAGTCAAAGGGTCTCGGAAAAGACTTAAAACAGCCGACACCGTGGGTTATTTGTTGAAAGCACAGCCTAGTTTTAAAGTCGAATAAACTATTCTTCGTAGCATCGTAGCTTACATATCCGATTTATGCATTATTTGAATGTATTCAAATATTCACAAAAAGGCTACTGTAAGTTGAAGAGTAGCCTACATAGTGCGGAGGGATACTTTAAGCCCGGAGACCCAAATTTGATGTAACGATACCTCACTAATATTTGCGCTTGCCACGGTTCACTGTTTCATTATTATCTGAATTTGGCCGAGTTTTCGCTAGAAGTCAGTGTGCCTGGGAAAAAGCTTGAAGCGGCCAAATCCGTGAATAATTTGTGAAAAGTAGAGGCTAGTCTCAAAGTATTCAAATAGTTTTGAATATCGGAAATAAACAGTAAAGAGTGCGAGGTCTGCTTTCGCGAAGAACAAAATCAAAAGTGTCGATGGGATCCCAAAAATCTAAGATTTGATCCAGACAATTGGGGGAATCATCAGAGAAAACCAAGTTCAGATATTCTATCTATCTATCTGTCTATATCTCTATAAGCAATATCTATTTTGACGATACTGACCGAAAATTCAGAAACGAATCCAGCGTATCTCTTTATCCCTATAAACAACATTCAATCAGCTTTAAATAAAACTTTGACTTAATCTGTCATCGAATCAACTTCATATCAAACTTTTGCTTTTAACATATTTTCCGGCTTTGGCCGGATTCCAGGCGAACTAGTTGTCCAGCGAGAAAATGATTTTCGTCATCGTGTTCAGCGTGTCTTCTCACCCCTAAATCAAACATGTATCAACTTCAAATGAAACTTTTGCTTTTAATCAACTTTCCGGTTTTGGCCAGATTCCGGACGAACTACTTGTCCAGCGAGAAAATGATTTTCACCATGTGTTCAACATGTCTTCTTACCCCTAAGTCAAACATTTAATCAACTTCAAGAAAAACTTTTACTTTTAACAAACTTTCCGGTTTTGCCGGATTCCGGACGAATTACTTGTCCGGCGAGATAATGATTTCTGCCATCGTGCTCAGCATGTCTTCTTACCCCTAAATCAAACATTTAATCAACTTCAAATGAAACTTTTACTTTAACAAGCTTTCCGTTTTTTGCCGGATTCCGGACGAACTACTTGTCCGGCGAGAAAATGATTTTCACGTTCGTGCTCATTAGCTGTTTAAAAATATTTTGTTTACCTTAATTTGAACCCCCTCCCCCACCTCCAAATATAGGGTTACAGATCCCATCTACGAACTTTACCTTACCCTTGACCCAAACAATCCTCACACCAGGGTTCATCAAAATATCTCATTCCCTTCGAGAGTTATCGTGCTTACAACGGACGGACGGACGGACAACTTTTGCGATGTCATGCAGAGGTATCCCTCCACTTACGTTTTGGGATCCCAAAAACCTGTTTTCTGAATCCGCTACAGGTGAAACTTAGCTCAAAGTGGAAACACTTTTAGGATGTCAAAACTCCAAAACAAAGGCGTCATAGGCTACTTAGCCTGCTTACTGGTGGTCCATCACGATGCAATATTCCACAAGGGCCTTTCAATATTTCATTAAATAAAGAGTGAACGTGTTAATTACACTCACACGTGTGCCTGTAAGGTGCATGTGGCACAAGACACTTCCTCGTTTGAATAGCCCCTCAGTCCGTCGCAAACTAAGTGTCAATGACTAACAAGGGACTGCCTAACTCTCTGTTCACCGTTAAAGCATCCGTGCGAGTGTCCATTCATCCTTTGCCTCCACTCTCGTTTTCTGTAAATTCCCATTTTCATAGAATTTCTGTTCTACCCGGATTGCAATCGGTCTGTTTTCACATTGCACGTTGATAAGTAAAATATTTGGGCCTGATCAGGATCGAACCCGACCTCAGTATGAGAATCTGGAAATCTTGCGGAGCAACACTTTGGTTTAGTTTCTTAGCTACCGCTTTAACACTGAAGTTGTCAACCCCTTCAAAAAGGTATAACCAAGAAGGATTTTTCTTAGAAGCGACTGATGACGCAATCCTTGATCACCTGGTCAAGGGCTATCGCTCAGTGTTGAACAAAAAATATAACATCGGAGGGTGGGATTTAAAAAAAATATGAATGCTTTAGAGCCAGTTGAACTTTATCTTCTTCAATCGCGAGCATCGTGACGGCTAACATTTTTAGTCAGGAAACAGAATCGTGTGTTGAGTACCTGAAGGTGTGATATAAATCAGCTAAAAGAAAGATTTCGTAGGTGCTTTTGCCACCCGGCTATGACGGGTTATGACTCGGAGTGTTCTTCATATTAATAGGGAATGTTAATATATTTCGAACACGTTGGCGCAGAAACTGGACTGTGATAGTAACCTTTAAAGTTTAACTGAAAAGCAGGCTTATTTTTAAATCTGATATTTGGATACACTGAAATATTTTGACCCATCTAAGGGATTTTGTATTTTTTTAGCCAAGCCTCTAGTAATAACGTTCAGAATGTGCACTCAAAATTAATCGAAGCGCGGAGAATTTGAATTTAAAAAAGCCAGCATTTCCAGGATTAAAGACGCTTAGCCCGGAAAAGTCACGGCTGACGAAAGTAGAAAATGGTGTTGATATTTCTTGCAAAGAATCTGCCATTTTCAGTTAGTTTTCGGCAATTACTTACAAATATTCTTTGAGCCCAAGCTGAAATTGAAACGTTTATTCAAACAATGTTTACAAAGGATACGTCAGCTATGATTCTTCATCAGCGATATTTCGGCCCTTCTTGGCAAGGGTCCTCGTCAGGCTGTCAATCCTCTGGTTTAACTTTGGGGAAGGAAACAAACCTGTAATCATTACAGACCCTTGCCAAGAAGGGCCGAAATATCGCTGATGAAGAATCATAGCTGACGTATCCGTTGTAAATATTGTTTGAATAAAAAGCAATTGCTTACCTTTGTAGCTGGTGAATATTTCAAGCATACGGGGACAAGTGCATAGACGTACCACAAATCCCCAAGAAATAAGTTCATCCGATGAATATCTGTGGATAGCCGTCAAACGGAGTAACGCATTTTTATCGGGTTGTCAGGTCTATCAAGTGAATAAGTGATCTCAGGCCTATTCGGTTATACTTTAAATGAAGATGTATTGAAAAGAAGAAAATTAGAACAGGGGTAGTGCTCCTCATTCACCCTGGAATACGCAGCACCCGTTTGGCATTTTTCAATATCGCAGGAACAAAGAGAATACAGAAGCGGGCTCTTCTTATTATTCATAGTGGACCGAAGCTTCCCTACTCGTACCTTTTAAAACACTTTAACCTAAAAACACTGCAGGAGCGCAGAAAGGAGCTAAGCACTGACTTCGTTTCAGCCATGGTATCTCATCCTCTCTACTCCCAAGTCCTCCCTCCCCCCTATCAAAATGTTAGAAGTCGACCAGAACGAGTGGTAAGTTCTAAGGTTCCCAAGCTCTGTCCCGTACCTACAAAACACGCTAGATATGCAAAAAGTTTTGTTCCCGAGTTCGTGAAATATTTTAACGAAATTTGAATTTTTAAGCGTACTGACATTTACACATATATTGTAGTTTTTTCTGTCTGTTTGACAATAATCGCAAATTTGGTTTATAACCACGATAGTCGATTTTTAAAATAAACTTTCTATTTATCTATCTATCGTTTGTTGGACCGGCTTGAAGATGTTATTTAGTTTTTTCTCTTTTCCTTTCCTATGTCCTACCACGGTCCTGCCATAGTTCTCAAATTATTTAGTTCCGTATCTGGTGCGATTCTAATTTTTTATCATAGTGATTAACCCTGTACAAACTTAGCTTCTGCGGCCGCGTCATTTTCTTCTGCGTATGTTTCTCTGTCATGTTAATGTATATATATTATTAGATTTTAATACGGGATGCAATAAAATGAAATCTAAGAAATGAATGCTTTTGGAAGGGTCGTAGGGTTGCAATTTACCTGGTAGTCCTGGGCCAAAAGCTCATTCTTCACTTTGCCGATTCATTCACTTCCGGTGCTCTCATTCTTAAGTTGATTAGCACTCATTGCTTATGCAAGTCCCAGCAACCTGTTGGTAATGAGCTTTAGTCAGAACAGGTGCGGTTTTTAACGATGTATGTCCGCCTAGCAGCTTGAATTCATGGACATTGGCCTCTCTTCTCCCCGAGATACAACTACTCTTGATGCCTACGTAAATCCCGCTGTAGTGTTTGATTGGTAATTTTTGTAGCACCTTTGACGGCTCATTTACAGGGCAAATAGTACTTCTCCATATTCCAGTTCTGTTTCCTGTTAGTCCCCGAATGATCATCAGTGTTTCACTGAAACTGCTAGGCTATGTGTTTAATATTGTTGAAGGAACTCTATCCTTCAGCAGAAAAAGGGGTGCGAACCATGCGGGCGATGAGAGATTTGCACTACTCTTCAGTTTAAAAAGTGAAAGCAGTGATGGTACAAAGTGAAGCTTCCCTTTGAGGGTCACTGATGGTGCGAACACACGATCAGGAACGGGAGCTCCCGGACTGGAATTCCTGGCCGGATTTTCGGCACCATCATCACTTCCATATGAGAAAGTTGAAATTTGTTCAAGTTGATGGTGAAAGTGCAGGATATCTGGCATGGAAATCCTGATTGCGTATTCACATTGTAACTTATAATAATAATAATAATTTATTTCTTACCCACAAATTCCAGAGGAAAAACAAGTGGAATACAATAAAGAAAAGAAAGGACGAAAATACTAAAATAATGGATCTATTGTACCATCTCTTTGGCATGGATGATGATAGTGGGGCGAGGGGGATAATCAGAGACCAATCCGCTTGTAGTCCGCATCATGGTGATTTTGTAAACATGTGTTTTCTTGTTTCAGATAGCGAGCGTAAGAGCGAGATTAATAACGCCCGGCTGAAGTTTGACCTGACTTCCCTTCCTTCTTCTGAAATGTTGAAAGCAGCAGACCTAAGAGTGTACCGCAAGCAATTGCGGCTAAGCAGTGACTCGGAAAATTGCAAAATTCGGCATCCCAAACAGCAAGTGACTATTTCAGACATTTTGAAGTTCGAAAAAGATGGAACGCCCATCTCTCGTGTGCTAGATACCAAGTTACTGTTTTCTAATGAAGAGGGTTGGGAGACTTTTGACATTTTCCCAGCTGTTGAAAGGTGGAGGACAGAGCCAAATAGAAACTTCGGACTAATTTTAGAAGTGAGATCAGTAAAAGGCAATATAGCAGAAGAAGAACACTTACGTGTTTTGCGAAGAAGAAAAAGAAGTGCATCCCCTACTGTCTGGGAATCTCAGCATCCGTACGATGAAGCAATAGCTGATGCTACTTGGTTGCAAGAGCAGCCCCTGCTAGTGTCGTACACGGACGACGGGCGCGCTAAAGGTCGCGCTAAGCGTTCCGCTGATAAAAAACGACGAAAGAAGGGGAAGCAAGAATTGTGCCGTCGGCTGCCTCTCTATGTAGACTTTAACGACGTGAAATGGAATGACTGGATTGTAGCGCCGCACGGGTATAATGCATTTTTTTGCGAGGGACAGTGCCCATTTCCTTTGGCAGACCATTTAAACACAACCAATCATGCGATAGTCCAAAATCTGGTCAACTCCGTCCAACCTTCAGTGCGAGCTGCGTGTTGCGTTCCCACAGAGCTATCTTCTATATCAATGCTTTACACGAATGAATTCGATAAAGTGGTGCTAAAGAATTATCAAGACATGGTAGTTGAAGGCTGTGGCTGCAGATGAGCTGGTGCTGCTGGTCCGTCTGCGGATTAGTTCATCAGTCCCGTCTAACCGCTCGTCTGTCCTCCATGCTCAAGGGACATGGAGCTTGCTGAGTATAGTCGAAGACCATTGCGAGCTATTTTTCTTGATAAAGCTCATATGCAGTACGGCAAGCCCGATCGCCAATTTCCTTTGAATCGTGATCTTTACAGAAGAAGACGTCGCACCTAGCCTAGCATGTCGTTTTCACGAGATATTTTTGCATTAAAAACAAAGGTTTTATTGGACGTATCTATGTTTTAATCTACCCCTATTCTGGGTTGCATCCATGAGACCTAACGGAAATAATGGCTGGCCTTGAAACCGAAATAGTACCAAGATATCCCAGCCGACAACGGTGGAGCCCCATGCTGCATAGCAAGCGTCCGAACTATAAGCGATCGGGGTAATTATGTGGCTGTTTTGTGTCCAACCCTCTGATAAGACAAACCTGTCCATCGATTGCCCATGAATTGAAAACCTTTTGGGCATGAGTCCAGGCTGACGGTCAGTCGTTTATCTATATGCCCCAGTGACGAGATGATCATAATCGCTCAGTAGCTTGTATCCATGTCAATTACGCGCATGCTCGTCTTGGAGAAAATAATTGCCTCCCTCTATTTAAATCTATGTGGGTAGAATACTAATATTCACTTTGAGATTGTAACTTTGAAGGTAGGATGGTATGGCCCACAAGTGAGAACATGACAGGTAGGTACAGAACCCATTACGTCCTTCAGCCAGCTAAATAACGACAAGAAGGAGGATGTTGGAACCATGAGTACGGTAATCGTATTTCTGGAGTTGAGTTGTGGAAACATATTTATTAGGCTACTCTGCTCCGTCACATGGAAGTTTAGTTTCCTCAGTGGAAAGACGCCGCCTTTCTTTCGGAAGAATTTGAGTACAGTTTCAATTTTATGCAGTGATAATGTGCGTTTGACATGGCTACCAGTGTATTTTGTCCTATGAGAATGTATATGCTGTAGTTATTAAAACTGCCAGGGTCTTGTACTATATTGTGTTTAATATTTTATCGTGTCGCAATTTGAAATGCAGCTCGCAGCTGTGAAAGCATGGCTTTTTCTGCGTCCGTGCTCTGTACCTGGATTCTTGATGTTGGTTGAAGTGTATTGTCATGATTAAATGTGATTCAGTCGATTATTGTCCGGATCTCTGTCCCTATTGTTTGTGTGGTTCTAGCCACGGGCTGAAACGACCCCTACTACCTACCTATAATACTACAAGTAGTAGTAGTGGTAGTAAGCTTGAAACAAAAAAAAAGCTTCGTTACATGCCTCATCTTTCCATTCTTTCCCGTTCGCCATTCAGTCGATACGTGATCGCGGGTTAGGGTACTTCCAGGCGGGGTAACGAGATGAAACTTGTTAGGCGTAGCCTATTAGAGACCTGGTTCTATAGGGAACTTGATGGTTGGAAGTGTACATGTCCCACATGTTTATTTGACAGGTCTTGACCGAATCCAGACACTGTGGGGTAGTTGGAGGAACGGTCCAGGAAATCCGGCGGACCGCCTATGGTAGTCTGATCGGGAAGCAGCATGGCAAAATGGAAGGTCATAAGCCCAAAATATACCGTTAAAGGTCCAGGCACTGTGGGAGGACGTCCTGGAATTCTTGTTGCACGCTTAAATCTGAACAAAAGTTTGCGGGAAGGAAGAGCATAGGACCTTAGTGTACCATGTACAGGCAAGATCAGGTGAAAGTTGAGTTGCAGGGAGGCCGGGACGTACTATAGTGCCTAGACCTGCAATTTATTGAACCGGATCGGACCCGGCCACTGCGGGGGAGCTGGAGGGGTGTCTCGGAACAGCCGTCCAACCTTGAGAGCGCGACCCTTAGCTGATATACATGGCAAGTAGCTACCTTTATATGTACCATATGAGCTTTCATCGCTTGTTTCGAGAGTGATCATACCTCAAATTATTTATTGTTTCCTTGGATCTCGTTGGTTTAAAAGAGCAATTCAATTTTTCCCGTGTTTCCGTTGAATGCAATCCCGGCTAAAAAACATTAGTTAAAGCGGCTTGCAGTTTTTGCGCACTGGAGTCCGCTTGAATATCAATCATTTTCCGTCGGTCGGTCCGCTGATCACGTATCAGGATACTGAGATATTATGCGAGAAGGAAGAAACTTGCGAGGCAGATTAGGGACCTAGGTATATTTAAACATCTGGTGGGGAGTGGAGGGAGGGGAGTCCAGAATGTAATGGCGGGCATAACTCTCGAACGGGTGATCCATCTGGATGAAACTTGACAGTTGGCAAGAAAATGTAAGCTCTATACAGAGCTTCTGTACACTTTACGAAAATTTGGAAAGGGGCGGGGTTACTGGATGTTGTAGCATGCTTAGAGCAAGGCTTGCGTAGCACTTCAACTTCAGTGTGAAAGCAGCTTAATGCACGATTTCGTAAGTAAATATTGCGTATGATAGTAAACTGTGGAACGCTGGAAATCTGCGAAAAATGCAGATTCCACACCGAACATGTCCGGTGGTGGTACCACCTCCCCCCCCCCCCTCGAAGGAAGCAAAAGCTAAAACGGGCGCTCGCAGAGCGCCCGACCACATAAACTTAGGTAAAACGAGCGATCATGGAGAATGGAGATTCAGCTCATCCGGGCGCTCACCCAGAAAAGCTAAATGGGGGACTGGCAGTGCGCCAGGACAAGTCAGTAAGGCTGTTTATTAAGGCGTCGGCTGTTCTGTGTTCTCGAGCGTCTGAAACTTAAGGAATTGCATTCTCAGTCGCATATTGCGAAAGGCAGGCTCTAGTCGTTCAGATACAAAGAGTTTTTTTGGGATCCCAAAACGTAAGTGGAGGGATACCTATGACATCGCAAAAGTTGTCCGTCGTTTTGATGAAACTTGGTGTGAAGATTCGTTGGGTCGTCGGACCAGTCAAGTTCGTAGATGGGCTTTGTAGCCCTACATTTAGGGGTGGGGGAGGGGGTTCAAATTAAGGGGCAAACCAAATATTTTGAAACAGCTAAGCTAATTTGATAGTCGATTATGGAGTAAGAAGACATGCCGAATACGATGGTCAAAATCATTTTGTCATCGGACAAGTAGTTCGCCTGGAATCCGGCAAAAACCGGAAAGTTTGTTAAAAGTAAAAGTTTTATTTGAAGTTGATTGAATGTTCGATTTAGAGGTAGGAAGACATGCTGAGGAAGATGGTGAAAACCATTTTCTCGACGGACAAATAGTTCGCCCGGAATCCGGCCCAAACCGGAAAGTTTGTTAAAATTAAAAGTTTTATTTGGAGTTGATTGGAAGTTCGATTTAGGGCAAGAAGACATGCTGAACACTTATGTGAAAAAATTTTCTACCTGGACATGTCCTACGTGGACAATCCGGCCAAAACCGGAAAATTGTTAGAAGCTTAAGTTTTATTTCTAGTTGATTAGATAACCGATTTAAGGGTAAGAAGAGACGCTGAATCCGTGTTTGACAACCATATTTTACCCGGAAATTTAGTTCGACTGGAATCCAGCTGGAGTCGGAAAATTTGTTATAAGCTAAATTTTTATTTGAAGTTGATTAGATGTTCATTATTGGGGAAGTAAGATACCCTGAGGTCGTTTTTGAGCTTTCTTTTTTCGCCGGACAAGTAGTTCTGGAGTTCGGCCGGAACCAGGAAATTGGCAGAAGTGGCAGGAAGTTTTCGTCAAAACAGATGTGACTTATAGGGGTAAACACACATACTGAATCCATATCTGAACTTGGTTTTCTCAGATGACTAGCTATTTGGCCTTAATCTGTTTCTGAATTTTAATTGTAAAAATGTTCAAGGAGTCTGGCGATGACTGGATCTGGTTAAGACAAGACCCAGTTGTCTGGATCAGATATTGAATTTTTGGGAACCCATCGAAACCTTTGGTCTTGTTAATCACATTTTATCAGAATGGGAAGTATGATTGTTAGATCTAAACTTCCATGACCGACAGTAGACAAATCTTGAATTTTGCCCTGCAGCACACAGTAAGTTTTACCATGATCTCTTGTCTACTAGTATCTCTCGATTCAAGTATAAACCAGGCTGATTTCATAGTAGGTCTCTATTTACTATATTTTGCGTCATTTCATTCGGACCTTAAGTTTGAAATTTGGGGCTTGGGCCGTATTAAAAAAGGCCTCATTTGTTTCGGGGTAGTAGAGTTTTGCCCCAAAAACGTCATGGCCTGCTTCAAAAATTTCGCCTGCGCCGCTCATCTTCGTTCTGTCTGATATACAGTTTAGCGGATATAGTGCTGTGTTTCTTAGCTATTGTTTCTAACTAGTATGACTCTTGGGCCTTCGGACATCTGCCAGTCTTGTAGTATAAAGGAGTTATATCATAAGCATTCTAGCACTTGCAACGTCTAGACCCCCCCCCCCACCACCCAAGACCCAAGGTGAAGCAACGGCTCGATCCGACCGCTGGGTCATCTAGCAGCGCGGGTCGGAAGCGCCCAACATGGGGAAGATGGAACCATAGTTTGACTTAGGATCTAACAAAAGGTTTTTATTGTGGCAGGCATATGGACAATGTGTAGAAAAATTAAACTAATTATTTGCATTATCGATTTCTTTAAGTATTTCGTTTTCTGTTTTTTATTGTTTATTCCCGTAAGTCCAAAGAATTAAGGATGTAAACTAGATCACAGTAAAACAAACACCGTAAATTATACTAAATTTGTTATAGTGATTTCTTGAAGATTCTGAAACTGAGCTAAATAATATTCAGCTTCCAAGACCAAAAAATGTCAAACTGGCCGATGATTTCTTCTTCCGACATATCAAAACGTCCATATGGTGATATACTTAGTTGTTTTAATCCTCTTACACGCCACACGATCTTCTCGAAGGTTCTAGTACTCTTTTCACAAGCGTCAGGAGCTCAGTGAATAGTCAATTAGCGATGGCGGATTGGCGTTCAGGAGTGAACTGTGTTCAAGTAATTGTGTTGTGAGAGCAACACTTTGTTTTTCTCCTCGTTTTTTTTTTTTTTTCCTATGCCGCCGATTTCATTTTATTCCTGGTAACTGGGAAGGGTCTAACCTGTGCGGTTTTTACAGAAAGTGTGGACCTTAGTCGGGATTGATGAATATGACATTACATTTTGGAAAGCTCCGTAGAACTCTTGCCTGGGGCCAATAAGGATGGTTTTTGCTTGTCCTCGAGCCAGAGCCTACGGTTTGCGAAGTGAAGTGGAGTTATATAGCCTATGTCAGAGAGAACTATCTGAAGTTGTGTAGCGAACCTTTCGTTTCATCAAACCATGTTTCTGCTTTCGAGTGGAAAGCTCCGTTCTAGCACGCAAGCAGGCAGGCACCAGTTTCAAATTGAAGATGGACTAAAATCTATAAGTGTTAAATATATGCGGCAGTTACACGGCCCCACAGCCAACATATCTTCTTAGAGTGATAAATAGAAAAATCTACAGAGACAAAAAAGTGGCTTTTTCCCACGGGTCCGAAAGTGCTGCCATCTATTGTTTCTATCCATGTCTTTTCGCGATTTCAACTGAGTTTATCAATTTTTTTTTTGCGGTAGAGTAACGGTATCAGATGTGCCTCTTAAATTTTAAAAGTTCTCTCATTGCTAAAGAAACTAGAGCTTATCCTTTGCTCCTTTCTAAGTCGTGACGTTAGAAAGTTGGCCTACGGCAAAAAAGTCAACTTTTGAACTAAGACAGGTAGAATTTTTTTTTTGACGGCAATCGATAGCCATTGATGAGCTGAAGGTATATGTCATCCATTTTTTGGTACAAAAATTCATTCATGAGATACACCAGTTTGAAAATTTCAAAGGGGTTTACAACTTCAGTAGTAAGGTACACTGAAACCAAAAATAGGCGATACCGTGAGACATGTAGGGGACTGTTAAGCAACAGTCGACTGTTAGCTCATAATCATCTTCGGCAATGAGAGGCTTGCAGCTTTTGCTAGTTGGTGTACCTGTTATTCGTTTCCGGTGTATTCGATGGTAAGAGGGTTCCCAATGGTAAGATATGCAAGGGACTTGGTAAGTAATAATCGGCTGCTATGCTACAATCCTCTTCTGCGATGATGGGTTTGCAACTTTGGCTAGCTGGTGTACCCATTATTTGTTTTCGGTTAACTTAATGTATATCACGGGAGAGGGACTTGTAAATAGGAATCGGTTCACGAGGGGCTAGGAGTTTTTGCAAATGGGTGCACATTGTATTCGATTTCTTTAAATCTGACGGTAAGAAAGTTTGTGTCGATGGTCTATCAATATAACCTAGGATTAACTGTTTACACAACGGATACAAACGAAAATGTAAAGCAATGAGGTAGTTTCATAATAACTAATAGTGTCATCTATGGTATTTTAATCCTGAAAAGCTACGGATAGCTTTATAATACCAACTAGATTATATAAGATATTGTTCCAAGTTTTCATCCGTCACGATGTCTGCGATTGAAAAGGATAAAGTTCAACTGACTGCAAAGTTAATTTAGTCCCTTCTTCCTATATTATTTTGTTGTTGTTTTTACAACGCTGAAGAATAGCTTTTGATCATATGATTAATTTGTTTTAGAACATCCCGTTTAAAAAGCTTCGATAAGTTGACAACTTCAGCATTAACCGACAGCGAAGAAACAAAACCAGTTTGAAAGTTTAAAGGGGTTGACAACTTCAGTAGTAACGTACACACTGAAACCAAAAATAGGCGATATCGGTTGCAAGACATGTTGGGGACATGTATGCAACAGTCAACTGTTGGCTCATAATCGTCTTCGGCAATGAGGGGTTTGCAGCTTTTGCTAGTTGGTGTACCTGTTCTTTGTTTCCGGTGTATTCGAAGTTAAGAACAATTTGGTTCCCAATTGTAAGACATGCAAGCGGCTTGTAAGTAATAAGCGGCTGTTATGCTACAATCATCTTCAGGGATGAGGGGTTTACAACTTCTGCTAGCTGGTGTACCCATTATTTTTATCCGGTGAACTTGATGTCTATCACGGGAGAGAGACTTGTAAGTAAGAATCGGTTCACGAGGGGCTAGAACTTTTGTAAATTGGTGCACATTGTACTCGATTTCTATAAACCTGACGGTAGAAAGTTTGTATCGATGGTCTATCGCTGTAACCTAGGATTAACTGTTCACGCAACGGGTACAAACGATAATGTAAAACAATGAGGTAGTTTCGTCATAGTTAACAGTGTCATCTACGGTATTTTAATCCTGAAAAGTTACGGATAGCTTTATAATACCAACTAGATTATATAAGATATTGCCAAGTTTTCATCCGTTACGATGTCTACGATTGAAAAGGATAAAAGTTCAACTGACTGCAAAGTCAATTTAGTCCCTTCTTCGGATATTCTTTTGTTGTTGTTCTTACAACGCTGAACAATAGCTTTTGATCATGTGATGATTGTTTTTACAACGTACCTTTTAAAAGCTTCGATAAATTGAGGATTTCAGCATTTAACCGACAGCGAAGAAACAAAACCAAAGTGTTGCTCTCGCAACACTTTAGTCGTCAAGCCGGACAAAGGTTGTCGCAACACTTCACGTTGCCCAGGCAACGTAGGTCTAGTTCCTGGATAACGTTGGCTACCGTGATGATTTTGGGGAAAACAAAGGTAACAGCGTGTTTGTAAAAATCCGACCATCGAAAAATGATGGTGTCTCCCCCCTTCTCTGCCCGCATGAATCGAAGACTTTAAGTTCCTACGCCTGAACACTTCAAACCGCTTCGGAGCTCGGAGATACAACTAGGCTTCTAATCTATACTGTTCAACGCTAGCAGTTATTACGAGTTTTATTATCACATATGAGACGAAAATTTGAAGCGGGCGCCCCCTCCCCCCCCCCCTCGAGTTTTGGCTAGCGACGCACCCAGAATAACCGTAGCGAAGATACTTCTGGAGCAAAAACTGCATGTTTCTAGTACTTCTGAACAAAACTCTTTATCATCTCGTGACGGATGCCTCGATACCGTTACAATGTGCTTGAAGACGAGTGTTCTAACGCCGTTGTCCTGGTCCGCACTACAAGTAAAATACTAGTCTTTGGCGACATTCGACACGAAAATTGAAATATCGATAGTATTGAAAATATCGATTTTTCGATATTGGCTTTTCAAATATCTATGTTTTCGATATTTGCATTTTCTATTATTCAGAATATTTAGATCCAAAGAACGAATAGGGATTTCAAACTTGAGTTTGATTAGGGAGCAGAAACAAACTGGTAAGGAAATGCTACCCTTTCTTAATGGGAACTTTTGATTTTGTTCTTTTAGTTCAATTTCGGTCTTGTTAAAAAAAAATTCAGTGAAAAATGTAGCCGTATAAACAGTTTCAAATCTCGGTTTCAATAATCGAAATATCTAATATGAAATATCCATCTTTCGATAGCTCTCAGTATCGCCCAACACAATAACATACACGGTCTGGTGTGATTTAAGGCCTCCCTAGGCGCTCTCTCGCCGGACCATGGGGACCCACAGCGTTCTAGTTTGTCCCAGGAACTCACATCTCGCATTGAGTCCGGACGGGAATGCTCCGATCATCGCCAAAGAGTAACTTTTTTTTTAAGTCAATTTGAGGAGTTGCACTTGTAGTTGTTCTTTGAAGAAAAGATGGTAGGGTTCCTTGAAAGGGATTCCTGTGATCACTCGTGAGTTTAATTTTGGGCTAAGACTAGTTCTGAGAAACAGACTTTTGTTTTATCGTGATTCTGCTTTTTCTTGTAAATAGTACAGTTAAGTAAAATACAAAAAATGAACAAAAGCGAAAACATAGTAGACTGGCAAGGGAAGCACGTCTGTGAAATTTCGGATTAAATCCATAGGGGGTATTCCCGTCGTAGCGAGGAATCGTCAAAGGACCGAGATATCGCTGACGAACATCGTAGCTGACTTACCGTTTTTAGCCATTGTTTAACGTAGGTAGACTATTCCCTGTGTCCTCGTTGTTTTCCGTTGGTGGGAATCCCAGGAAGTGAATCCTCCTGTTTCTGTGGTTCTCCTCCACTCCCAAAGGCCTCTTGACTGCCAGAGGACGATTCCTGGACTCCGGGGGAAATTTGGAGTGGGGGGAGGGGTGAATGATGTTGCGAGAGAAGGTTGGCAGTGAAAGGTGAAACAAAAATCACTCTGCACAGGCCAAGAGGTTTCTTAAGATATGTTGTTGTTTTTTATTGTGTTAAATGTGCGTTTGATCATAAATATTTAATCTGTCAAGTAGTATCCTAGCCTTCACATAAGAAAAGTTTGTACCTTGTCACATATTCGCATTCAATGCGGATAAAACGCGCATCGTTTCCTTAAAGCAGGTTTCGTCAGTCATGTAATTTGCGACGCATTTATGCGGCCAGAATGTGGCAAATCAAGGCACCGAACAGGAACAAATGAACTCAAAAACGGCAAACGTGAAATTTTATTGGTCGTTGAAGTGATTTGTAACAAGAACAATTTAGCACGGATGGCAGAGAACAGAGAAAGCATTTACTACTAAGGATTAGAAGACTTAGAGTGTTTCAAGTTTGCAAGGAGTTGCCCACTCTCGATTCTACTTTACACCATCTTTTGTTCGGCCACTTCGGCAGAAGATCGGATAACTACTGGCTAGACCCCTCTCGATTTTGCTGTTTCTGGAATGTTTCTTAGCTTCTGAAGAGCGTAATAAAACTTTTAGAGTTTGACCGAAAAGGGGTGAGATAGGACAATCTAGTTACCCATCACTTTTTCACTTATAATGCTTGAAAACCCGATGAAAATGCGTTAGGCTACTTTGTTGCTCCGCTATTCACGAATAGTCGATTTTCATATAGTGGGATTTCCGTGTCGGATTTTGTGGAAAAGTAAGTGTTCACGCAGTGAGTTACCTTCCACAAGATGATCATTTGGCTGGCCTGGCCACTGAAAAGCCGTTTTGTACTGAGATTCAGATTTTCGGCGTCAAATAGAGTTCTGCGTTGTGAGGATGGCCGTAAATATCTAAACGTCATACTAGAGCAAATAGTGAAAAAAATACTTAACACCATCCAAATAATGCAGTGCATTCAGTTAAATGATGCAAACATAACTTCGCTTTTCAGTTAAACTTTAAAATAATTTATCATGTCACTAATGTACCCAGATAGACAATGTAGAGACGACTTTTAGCCAGTGACAAGCCACTCAGCATTATGTAAAGTTCCACAGCCAAGACCAGTGAATATCCGCACGAATCCGGCTCTTGCGTCTTCACTTCACTCGTCATTACCGGGGTAGCGCACAGCGAGAAGATCTCCAAATGCTTGAGAACAAAGATTGCTAAAGACAAACTTTGTAGGAATGAGGCAAAACCAAACGGAAGGATTCGCAAAGAAAAATTTGGTAACGTCTTTGGTCTGTCCTAAAAGGAAAACAAGAGCTACGAGCTCATATGGCACTTGTTACGAGTAGGCACGGCTCGGTTATGTCAATGATATATCTAGTGTTTGCTAGGTGTCTTCCCACCAAGTTTCATCTCGATCCCTCCACTCATAGCGTTTCCAAAGATTTCCGGTTGCCCCCTCCAGCTCCCCCCAAAAGTCACCGGATCCGGTCCAGATTTTAAGTGGGTCGTCTGAGGGATGAGGTCTTTCCAAATATCAAGTTCCATCGAGATCCGATCACCCGTTCAAAAGTTATAAATACCTCAAGATTCCGGATTCCCCCTCCCTCTACTCCCCCCACAGTGCCCGAATCGGCTCGGTTATGTCAACGATGTATCTAGTGTTTGCTAAGTGTCTTCCCACCAAGTTTCATCTCGATCCCTCCACTCATAGCGTTTCCCAAGATTTCCGGTTGCCCCCTCCAGCTCCCCCCAAAAGTCACCGGATCCGGTCCAGATTTTAAGTGGGTCGTCTGAGGGATGAGGTATTTCCAAATATCAAGTTCCATCGAGATCCGATCACCCGTTCAAAAGTTATAAATACCTCAAGATTCCGGATTCCCCCTCCCTCTACTCCCCCCACAGTACCCGAATCGGCTCGGTTATGTCAATGATGTATCTAGTGTTTGCTAGGTGTCTTCCCACCAAGTTTCATCTCGATCCCTCCACTCATAGCGTTTCCCAAGATTTCCGGTTGCCCCCTCCAGCTCCCCCCAAAAGTCACCGGATCCGGTCTGGATTTTAAGTGGGTCGTCTGAGGCATGAGGTCGTTCCAAATATCAAGTTTCATCGAGATCCGATCACCCGTTCAAAAGTTAAAAATACCTCAAGATTCCGGATTCCCCCTCCCTCCACTCCCCCCACGGTGCTCGGATCGGGGAAGTGACTATTTCCAACTTAATCATTTGGGGTCCCTGATATGCCTGCCAAGTTTTATTATCCTAGCTTATGTGGAAGTGCCCGAACTAGCAAAACCTGGACAGACCGACAGACCGACAGACCGACAGACCGACAGACCGACAGACCGACAGACCGACAGACCGACAGACCGACGGACGGACAGAAATTGCGATCGCTATATGGCACTTGGCCGAAGGGCAAGTGCCATAAAGGACGATAGGCCCATCCCTGATCTGATTCCGAGACCTTTTCTTCAAACCCAACCGGGTCTTACTTTCGCATGCTATCCCCTATGGTAATGATACCGTCGACAATGTTCACTCATCGACAATGTCCCGGAAAAATGAGTGGAGAAATCGTAGGTCCTTTGTCGTAGGAGGAAGTCACGATGGATCCCAAGACTATATTGTTCCGTCGGTCGGTCAGTTGAAACGAAAAGAAGTGCTTTTGTGTTCTGTGGCATACAGAATTTGTCTAACCTTAGGTAACAGCGGCCAGGTTGACAGTGTGACTGCCCACACAAGTAAACTTCTACTAGATGAGGGGTGTACCTGTACAGTATGTAAAAAGGTAAGTGTGCAAAAGGAATTGCGCAAGGTGTAACCCTAAAGTCCTTCTAACCCGGGTCATAAACCCTACGTCGTGACCAGGCAGGGCATCTGAAACTGATGCGTTTTCCCCTCAGTGCCATAAGTCAGTCAAAACGAGTCCACTGCATAGAAGTGAACTTTTTCTAGAAGGTGAGAATAGTACCTATAGGCTACAGAACCTAAAATGGTAGTTTTTGCAAAAGAGTTGCATAGGGCAAACTTGTCTTCAGAGTCACGTGATATAAACTTCAAATGCTTCGTTAACCCATACACCCTTCGTCGCGACCAGGAATTTTGGGTTTACTGTCTTCACCACCGATTAAGCCAACCTCAAAGGCTTGTTAAGAACGGACGCGGTAATTACACCTAGTTATTTGGGCGTATTCGCCCACCTACGCGCTATCAAGTTCCGATCAAAAAGTGTTCAAATACCAGCGGATACCGATTGTGGGAAAGTGTCATTTAAAGTCGTTTGATTCTCCGATCACTATTTGTCGCTTGGTGAACAGACTGAATCAGCATACCTACCCCACAATTTCCTGGCGTTTAGTTCAATCACCCGTTTAAAGTTGGAAGATTCCTATTGTCAAACCCAAATCGACGATTAGTCGATTCGATTGATGTCTTTATCCCAAGCTTAGGAGTCACGCGATAGTGACATCTTCGAGGCAGTCGTGGCATTATTCCGGCTTGTGGGAGGGCTTTGTTTGCATAAGTACGACCAAGAGAGTATTTATAGTGAAATAATCACTTTTAGGCTATGCATGGTCGACGATTTGCGACAGACCATTTGTAATCAGGGATGACAGACCACTTTATGGCGCAGTTCACGTGCATTGCCCAATGGAATTGTCATATATCTTCTAGTTATAATGAAATACTTGGTTTTTTAGAGTTGTTTAGTCAGTCTGTCGACATACTAGGTATTTGTGAGTCGTTTATCACTCCGAACAGCTTTCTTCCGTCTTACACTTTTCCAGGGTATCAACTGGCATCAAAGTCCCGTACAAATATTCAACGAGGTGGGTTGGCGTTTTTGATAAAGGATCAATTAAGGTATAAGGAAAGGGACGATTTAAGTGTTTGGATTGAAGGTAAGCTTGAAACATTTGTTATTGAAATTGAAATAGGGGGTAAGATGAAAATTTTGGTTTGTTTAGTTTATAGACCCCCTAGTGCTCCGCCGGTGGAATTCCTGGACAATTTTGATAAGTTTGTGTCTCGTCTGTTGGCTGTTAATTCAAATTGTACATTTATTGGTGATTTTAATTTTGATCTTTTGAGTTTAGATAATCATTTTAATCTTGATTTTTTGAATTTAATGGTATCGAATAATTTGTTCCCAGTGAATCTCATCCCATCACGGATAAGTGATCATTCGGCAACTCTAATTGACAACATTTTTGTGCCTTCAAGTGTGATTTCTGATAGCTTGTGTGATGTAATCGTTCAACCAGGATCCGACCACCTACCATTAGTTTGCCTTATAAAGAAGTGGGAACTGAATCGAAGGAGCAAGGAGAAAAAGCCACATAGAGAAATGAAACAAAAAAACCTGCAGAAATTCAAAGAAGCTATCAGTGTCCTGTCATGGGAAGAAGTCCAAGATGAGAAAGAGAATCCATCAGCTGCGTTTGATACGCTAATGGAAATAGTTTCACCTATTCATGATGCTTGTTTTCCGATTAAATACCAAACAGTTAAAAATAAAGACCAGCCCAGAAAGCCGTGGATTAATGAAGACATTTTGGAACTTATTGAGAGAAGAAACAGGAGTCATAAGCTGTACCTAGAATGCCCAAATGAAGATAATAAAGAAATATATAGAGTCACGCGCAATAAAGTAAACTCCCTACGAAGAAAAAAGATGGCCCAATATTATCGTGAAAAGTTTAGTGAAAAAAAAGGAGATGTTAGAGGTACATGGCAGTTAATAAATGATGTAATTAAAGGTGGTGTTAATAAGAATGAAGAGGTTGATAGTCTGATAATAGATGGATGCCAGGTTACTAATAAACAACAACTTGCAGATGAGTTTGGAAATTATTTCGCAAATGTGGGACTTAAAATAAAACAAGATGTCGCAGATGCTACTGGCCCAGAAGGAGAAGACCAGTTTTTGGACGACCGAGGTAGTGGGCATACGTTTACTTTTGAAAAGTGCAGTGCATATGAGTTGCAACAAATTGTTGATAATCTTAAATCTAACAGTGCTGGAATTGATGGAATCAGTCTGAAAGCGCTCAGATCAGTATTTGTATATCTACTCCCGTGCCTACTTTACATTATAAATCTATCCCTAGAGAAGGGTATTTTCCCAGAGGCCCTAAAACGGGCTAAAGTTCTACCACTACACAAAGGTGGAAACAAAGAAGAACTAAACAACTGGAGACCGATTTCTCTTCTACCAATTTTCTCAAAAATAATAGAAAAGGTGGTGCATAAGAGACTGAGTGCATATCTGGACAAACTTGGTATGTTAAATGAGTGCCAATTCGGTTTTCGAAAAAAACATTCAACTTCACATGCGATGCACCATCTGATAGACATTGTCAACTCGTCGTTTGAAAAAGGACTTATACCCCTTACGGTCTTTATTGATCTTAAAAAAGCGTTCGATACTGTCGACTTTGAACTGCTAATGAAGAGACTGTTGGCTCTAGGAGTACGCGGCAAGCCACTTGAGTGGTTCCACTCATACCTACATGGTAGATCAATCAGAGTTGTTGTTGACAGTGTAATAGGAAAGGCTCATGATGTCAAGTGTGGAGTGCCCCAAGGCTCAGTGCTGGGTCCGCTTCTATTTCTAGTGTACGTGGACACACTCCGTTTCTACTTACCAGATACGTTAGTCACAGCATTTGCTGATGACACAGCACTTACTGTAGCCGCTAGATCATTGAGTGAGCTAATTTGTAAAGCTAATGCAGCACTTGTGAACCTATCAATTTTTATGAAGTCGAGTTTTATTGCAGTGAATCCGTCGAAAACCAATTATATGATATTTAGTAGACTTGAACGAATTATAAATGATCAACAACACATTTTACTTGGAAATTCCCCGGTTAACCAAGTTTATGCTTGTAAATATCTTGGTTTCAATCTTGATGTAAATTTTAATTGGAAAAAACACAGTGACATTATTGCAACAAAAATGGCGAGAGGCGTGGGTGTAATGCGTCGATTCAAAAATATTTTACCGGTAATAGCATTAAGAGACATTTATTTTTCAATTGTTCATCCATATTTAATATATGGATGTTCTGTGTATGCCAGTAACTTTAACTCTAATTTTAAACGTGTTGAAATTCTACAAAATAAAGCTCTCCGTGTTTTGGGTGAGTTAAAAAATTGTCGCCATACAGAAGATTGTTATCGAGATTTTAATGTGTTGAAAGTTAAACATGTAAGAGATCAGCAAATTGGTAATTTTGTGTACAGTGTATTAAATAAATTTTCTCCTTCGTATTTTAGTAATTTTTTTAGTGTGAATTCAGATTACCATGATTATGATACGAGGAATAATGATAGGCTTGTTAGTGAGTCGCGTAAGAGTAGTAGAGCGTCATTTATAATTAGAAATAGTGGTGTGAATGTTTGGAATAATCTACCGGCAAGCATTAGGGAGTCTGATAATCATTTATTGTTTAAGAACAGATTAAAAAAATATTTGTTGGGTAATTGAGTTGGTTGTTTAATGAAGGTTGGGGCAGGATTCGGGAGGGGAATGGGAATTGGGTAGGATAGGGGTGTTTGAGTGAGGAAAGCTGATTTGGAGTGAGTTAAAGTCTCACTAAGTGTATAAAAAAAAAAAAAAATTGATCAATAGATTTTGATAATTTGATGTCCGTCTTGCACAGGTGACCTGTTGTCACATATTGAGACGGGCTATGGTTTAAGAATATGTTCAATATGTTGTAGAAATGTTGAAGAAATAAATTCCTTCCTTCCTTCCTTCCTTCACTTGCGTCTTGCGTGAAAGGCCGAAAACCAAGGGAGGTCTAGCTGTATTTCCTTCAAAGAATAATTCTTTGAAGGAAATACAGCTTGCATACAAACAATTATTGTTTGGATGGAAAATTAGTCCGGGAAAAAGCTAAGTGGCAGCGGAAACGCGTTAACGTTCATATAAAAAAACCTGGACGTACTGATGATAGCTCAATCTCTAGCTTCTGCTTGATACAAACCTTCTCTTCCTTGTCGGTCATCATACCTTATTTTAGTCATGAAACGTTTTTGTCCTACATAGCAACGACTTTCAAGCAAGAATAGAAATAAAGATGAAAGTACACATTCAAAATATTTGTAATGCAGAATATAGTAGCTTAAATGCGGATATTTAAAACTCACAGATACGACATCGCCAAGTATTCTTGGAAAATTCATTCTTCTCATGGAAGAAAGTCCGGTTGGTGAGCTAAAGGGTTAAGGAATTGCAAGTAGCAACCTGAAAGAACTGAATGTGTATGAAGTTTCATCAGTATTTTATGACAATTTTGGGCATTCAGATTTGCCGGTCTTCGCCAGGGATTCCGGCTAAAAAACAAAAACGAAGAAACATCTTCAAATCGCCACTGGTAGAATACATTTTCGAAAACCCATCACACAGTATTTTTCGAAAAAGCTCAAATTCTCGCTAGGTGCGTCGGACTTTACCAACCCATAAGAGAAGCCGTTGAAATCAAGTAAAACCATTCAGGTATAAACCGAGACTCAAGCGAGTAGCCTACTCACTACCAGAAACATGGAACGGCATCATCAGTGAAAGGAAATTCAGACCCCAAGCTCTCCTTTACAACAAAATCAAAGTCAACTCAAATGCGGAGAAATCTCTTATCCTATCAATGACCCAATCGAGCAGAAAAGCAGCAACTGTGTCCAAAATGAGATTACAGCACCAATTGTAGCTACATGCAACTCTCATAAAGGAGTTCACTAAATGAGATACCTTAGGCTAAGCTAGAATCTTTAGTTTGTTTTTCCACAAGTTCATTTTCCAGCTTCAGGCTGAAGAGGACCCTTGCCATAAGAACGGCCAAAATGAAACTCTATTAAAATTTAGCTGACATATCCGTTTTCCGCTGTCAAAGATACCCCCACCCAGGCGGTAGCATCCCCCCGCCAACCCCCCCCCCCCCCCCCTTACCCGGTACCAATCCCCGCCCCAGGTACTACCGTCACGCGTTTACATTTAACTCGCGTGTCCAGGGAGAATTCGTTAAGTGCTGGGGTCAAAACTACAGTTTTTAATAAGATTTTCTTAATTTCCTATATATTTGTATTCCGCGGTGGTGGTGGCTGGGGTGGGGTCACCAGTGAATTTGGTACCAGGGGGGTATGTCCGGGGGGAGTTAGCAAGTTTTTTTTTCGCCAAGACCCCTTCGCCAGACCCCGTAAGAATGATATGTATCCCTAAATAAACTCCCTCATCTCATCAACTAGGTAACACTCTATATGACTAACTCCGAAACACACCAGTGAACCTCGAGACGAACAAGAAACGTCACCCAAACGAACCCTCAAGATTTATTCAAGTCTTGTGTTAACCAATCAACAATGTTTGTTGTCGTGAGGTTTCTGGCTCTTCACTGGGCACACAGCGATTCTTCATCGTCATGGAGAAACTAAGGAATTTCCCCTTTTTTGCCGGATTATCGTCCAAAGTGTCGGCTTCGTAGGAGAGAAAGCCGATGAAGATCGGTTTCCTTTATCACCTTACCCCTGGATAGAAACTTTTATCTGGCCGAACACATGGTCTGCCCAAAATCCGTGAAAACCCGGGAACCGTTGGTGAGTGGAGGGTTTGGAATACGAGAGAGGACAAATTGAAAAATTCTTCAATTATTTTCTAGTTTATTTTAGTGAAGGTTTGATTAGTTATAGAATATGGTAGTAAATGTGTACTGGTAGCGTTTTCAAGCGCGTATGTGCTCTGTTTGTAACTGGTCGTCAAGCCGGAATGAATTTTCTTTTTAGTAAAGTTGTTGAATCCTGAATCCGGAAAATCCTGAATCAGCAGTGAAGGTTAATTATGGAATTCGATTACATATTTTGTTTGGGAGTAAGAAAACATGCTGGATCAATGCGAAGGCAGCACAGTCGATTTTTAGGGTACGGAGAGTGACTTATTTACAGACAATAACACATATTCCCGCCTCAGATAGACAGTTCGGTCGGAATCCGGTCAAAACCGAAAGTTTACGAATGAATATAACCGTATGGTGATATTTCAATTATATGTTCGCTAATGCTCATATTCTCTTACGTTGTTGTTGTGTTGTGATGTTAGATTGAGTGGTGTTTTTTTTTCTCTTCTTTTCTGTTCCGTTTCCTCCGCCTAGGTCCTCTCGGGCCAATTTTGATGGGAAATGAATTTTTACATTTGTTCATTCATATATGTGAGGCTTCACTAGTATTCATAGCGTTAGCATCCCCCCGGAAATTCGGAGAAAGCGTGTGGGAAGTTTAGAGGGGCGGTCCAGTGGTCCTTACTTCTGCCCAAAGTGTGGTTGGCGCGTTGAAATGTTTAGGGAGCGAAATGGTTAGTTTAGAAGTTTCTGAGGGATTAGATAACTCTTGAAAACCCAGAGATGGGTTTTCTAGATCAAGCAGAAGGGTTGGATATAGACGGACAAAGTTAAACCAAAGAGGGCAAAAATAGAAAGATAAAGACAAATACTCAACAAGGTTTCCTCTTTGGCATCCGATCGAAACCTTTGGTCTTGTTCGTTCAGAAGCTGGCACGTATTAATTAGTAGCATAAGCACGGCAATGTACATAGTATAAGTAATTTCTGAGCTCGTACTTAATGGTTCGGTCACACTGAGTTGAAGATCTGGAATCCCTTGCCCAATTCAGATTTAGCTGATCTTTTAACAATCCAAGAAATCGAAACCTACAGTGTTTGTCTTCAGGTCGACTCTATAACTTCATTTAGTTTGAAAAGGGCCACTTTTCTGAACAAGCAGCCTTTTCCTTCCCTGAAAATGCCACAGAACAAACAAGACCAAAAGTCTCAACGGGATCCCAAAGAGAGACCTCTCGATACAGACAATCGAGTCTTGAAGATTTCCGGTCTTTACTAAATCTCATGAAAATATTATTTCGTCCTAATGGACCATTTAACCAGACCCGTTAATTAATTATCGTAGACCAACATTCAAATCAGTTTTACAGAAGAACCTTTCAGTTCCTAAATTCTTAACCCTACCGTAAATGTTGAGGTACGAATTCAATCTTGACCTTAATCCACCTATCAATTCTCAGACGTTTCCTTTAATGGGTTATTGCTCACTTCAACAACGTAATGATACCCTCGTCTCCCGTTCGGCTGATCAAATCTGACAATTACTCAACTCAACTTATGGATCCGATATACCTATAGGACTTATGTAGAAGTGCAATGAGCCGTGAATACATTCGTAAGATAATATGGAGAAAGTAGGGAAAATGTGGAAAGTGAAGAATAATAATTGACTGGTTAATTTTAAAACATAATTTAATTATGCATAAGAATAATGGAAGTAAATAATGTTAGAAAAGTTAACTAGATAAATATTGTTGTTACTAATATATTGTGTAGGTGAAGGGCGCTGTTCCTCCGGTCTTTTTCATGAGATAGTTGACTTGATTATAAAATGGTTTGAAGAATGGTATGATTTTGGGATCCCGAAACGTAAGTGGAGGGATACCTATGTCCGTCTGTCAGTGAGATAACTCTCGAAGGGAATGAGATAGTTTGATGAAACTTGGTGAGTGTGAAGATTCTCTGGGCCAAGTGTAAGGTAAGGTAGTGTTGGGCGATATTTGGATTTTTCGATATATCGATATTTTCAATTTCGATAATCGATATAAATCGCTATTTCTAGTGTTGGGCGATATTTGGATTTTTCGATGTATCGATATTTTCACTTTCGATATTCGATAATCGATATCGATATTTCTTTAGTACGTTTCGGTATAGTATACGTCTCGTTTCGCCAAAATTTACTAACAAAATTGTCGTTAAATATCATCTTGCATCCTCTCGAACTCCAAGTAAATAAGAACTGAATTTCGGAAAACATATGCCTCCGATTTCCGATAGATAAATGTAGGTTATGTTGGATTCTTTACAATAATTACGAATGAAAAAATATCGTTTTTGATATCGATATTTACGTTTCGATATCGATATTTGGTCCGATATATCGATATATCGTTATCGATATCGAATATCGCCCAACACTAGCTATTTCTTTAGTATGTTTCGCTATAGGATACGTCTCGTTTCGCCAAAACTTACTAACGACATTGTTGTTAAATAGCATCTTGCATCATCTCAAACTCCGAATATATAAGAACTAAATTACGTAAAACATATTGCTCCAATTTCGGATATATAAATGTAGGTTATGTTGGATTATAACAGAGGCGAAAGCCTTTTTTACTGCAGTTATATTATTATTATTATTATATTATTATTATTTACAATAATTATGACTGAAAAAAATATCGTTTTCGATATCGATATTTACGTTTCCATATCGGTATTTGTCCGATATATCGATATCGAAAATTGCCCAACACTAGGAATGAGATATTTTAATGAAACTTGGTGTGAAGATTCTCTGGGCCAAGTGTAAGGTAGTGTTGGGCGAGATTTGGATTGTTCGATATATCGATATTTTCAATTTCGATATTCGATAATCGATATCGATATTTCTTTAGTATGTTTCGCTATAGGATACGTCTCGTTTCGCCAAAATTTACTAACGAAATTGTGGTTAAATAGCATCTTGCATCATCTCAAACCCCGAATAAATAGAGAACTGAATTACGTAAAACCTATTGCTTCAATTTCGGATATATAAATGTAGGTTATATTGGATTATTTACAATAATTATGAATGAAAAAATATCGTTTTCAATATCGATATTTACGTTTCGGTATCAATATTTGGTCCGATATATCGTTATCGATATATCGCCCAACACTAGTGTAAGGTGAAGTTCGTAGATGGGCTCTGTAGCCCTACATTTAGGGGTGCGGGAGGGGGTTCAAATTAAGAGACAAACAAAATATTTTCAAACAGCTAATGTGATAGTTGATTATGGAGTAAGAAGGCATGCTGAGCTCGATGGTGAAAAGCATTTTCTCTTCCGACAAGTAGTACGCCCGGAATCCGGCAAAAAACGGAAAGTTGGTTAAAAGCAAAGTTTCGTAAGAAAACATGCTGACCACGAACGTGAAAACCATTTCCTCGCCGGACAAGTAGTTCGTCCGGAATCCGGCAAAAATCGGAAAGTTGGTTAAAAGTAAAAGTTTTATTTGAAGTTTATTAGATGTTTGATTTAGGGGTAAGAAGACATGCTGAATACCATGATGAAAACCATTTTCTACCCGGACAAATAGTTCGCCCGGAATCCGGCCAAAACCGGAAAACTCGTTAAAAGCAAAAGTTTTATTTGAAGTTGATTAGATGTCCTTTATATATAAGGAGATCCGCTGAATTCAGTTCTGAGTTTTCTTTTTTTGCTGGACAAGTAGTTCGCTCGGAATTCGGCCGAAACCAGAAATTTGGCAGAAGTAAAGCACGAAGGTTCGGTCAGTATCATCAAAACAGATATGGCTGGTAGAGGTATATCTGAACTTGGTTTTCTCAGATGATTGCGCGAATACTGGATCTGGCGAAGACAAGACCCAGTTCAGGATCAAATACTAGATTTTTGGGATCCCGTCGAAACCTTAGGTCTTGTTTTTTATTGAGTAGAGCCAAACAAAATTCTGTATGACATTCAATATCATCTACAAACAAAGCAGCGAAAACACGTCAGTCACAGTCGACTTACTGATGAAGGAGGGGGGGGGGCAACCTCCCCCCCTCCCCCCCCCCAAAAAAATGTGTTTATCCACCCAATGGATGAAAATAGATAAACTTGCGTGAAGCTCCGCGATTTTTTTTAAATATTTTTTTTTTTAAATGTCGAATTTTCTAGTCGAGGTATCTGGAAAAAAGTCGGTACCTAACTTCACTCCCCCAAAATTTTTGGTTATTAACGACTGATACAGGTTTTCCTGTTTTTAACTCGGTTCTTTTTTCAGTTTTTTTTTTTTTTTTGTTCAAGTACTTTTCTTTGTAGAAGGTGGAGCAGTGAACTCGGGTTAGTTTAAGTACCTGAAACATCGGACCTCCATGAATTATAACACAAGCTACTGGAAAGAAATAAAAAAACAAGAAAGAAAAAAAGAGAAAGTAGCAATCAAACTCATGAATGCACCAAGTCCGATCCGTCGTCGTCGAACTTCTCCGTTTGAAACAAACAACTACTCTCAATCCCTGACCAAGCGCTTAAAGCTGGTTTCATTTCTTGGCAGCCCGAATAAGGATAATCGGGGATGACCTAGTCATGAGCACAGCTTGAAGACTGAGAAAGAGCTGGTTCGTTTTCATCAGGGACGAAAAACTCAACACAAACCCTTAGTTTGGTTCGATGACCGACAAAATTGAGAACTGCCACTCGGGCCTCTGCACATTTGTGGGGCAAGGTGCAGGCCGCATGAAAGAAGGCGGATCATAACATATTTGCCAATTTCCCTTGAATTCATGAAAAATATCGCAGTTTCCGGCTTGGAACATATTTTTTTTACTAAAAATCGAGATTTTTTACTAGATTCAAGCGAAATTTACTAGATCCTCTAAATTTACTAGATTCTGTTTTTATTGTTTTGTTTTACTAAATCTAGGAAAATTTTACTGCCGGTGGCAACGCTGTCTCTAATGGCCAAGAGGACGGCGTCTAGTACGCAAACTAGGCCAGGGACTGCCGGGGTGCCGTTGCTATCTTCGGCGACCCATATTCGTCAAACCTGGCCCGTCATACTATACTTACAGAAAGTCAGAAGCTTTAAAAACAAGACCAAAGGTTTCGATGGGATCCCAAAAAATCAATATCTGATCCAGACAACTGGGTCTTGTCTTAGCCAGATCCAGTCATCGCCAGACTCCTTGAACATTTTTACAATTAAAATTCAGAAACAGGTTAAGGCCAAATAGCTAGTCATCTGAGAAAACCAAGTTCAGGTATGGATTCAGCATGTGTGTTTTCCCCTATAAGTCATGTCTGTTTGGACGAAAACTTCCTGCCACTTCTGCCAATTTCCTGGTTTCGGCCGAACTCCAGAACTACTTGTCCGGTGAAAAAAGAAAGCTCAAAAACGAACTCAGGGTATCTTCTTTCCCCAATAATGAACATCTAATCAACTTCAAATAAAAATTTAACTTATAACAAATTTTCCGACTCCAGCCGGATTCCGGTCGAACTAAATTTTCGGGTAGAATATGATTGTCAAACACGGATTCAGCATCTCTTTCTTACCCTTAAATCTGTTATCTAATCAACTAGAAATAAAACTTCTAACAATTTTCCGGTTTTGGCCGGATTCGGGGGGAACTACGTGTACAGGTAGAAATTTGTTTCACATAAGTGTTCAGCATGTCTTCTTGCACTAAATCGAACATCTAATCAACTCCAAATAAAACTTTTAATTTTAACAAACTTTCCGGTTTGGGCTGGATTCCGGGCGAAATACTTGTCCGTCGAGAAAAGGTTTTCATCCATCGTCCTCAGCATGTCTTCCTACCCCTAAATCGAACATTTAATCAACTTCAAATAAAACTTTTACTTTTAACACTTTCCGGTTTTAGCCGGATTTCAGGCGAACTACTTGTCCGATGACAAAATGGTTTTCACCATCCTCGTGAACATGTCTTCTTACCCTATAATCGACTATCAAATTAGCTGTTTCAAAATATTTTGTTTGCCCCTTTATTTTAACCCCCTCCCCCACCCCTAAATGTAGGACTACAAAGCCCATCTACGAACATGACTTGTCCGACGACCCAACAAATCCTCACACCAAATTTCATCAAAATATCTCATTCCCTTCGAGAGTTATCGTGCTTACAGACGGACAGACGGACGGACAACTTTTGCGATGTCATAGGTATCCCTCCACTTACGTTTTGGGATCCCAAAAACCAGCGGCAAATCTTTATGAAGCAAAGGAAATCCTGCACATCGGTGCACCTAACCTAAGCCCTTCGCATCCGTAGGTGGTCATCTTACCCCGATCCGATAGCCTGTTATTTTCACTGCCTGCCCACACGAAGAATGAGATTATATTATTGTATTGAAGATTGCTACAGAACGCCTGATCCACCGGTAAGACAGGGGACAGATATGGGATGCAGCTGTGTTCTGACCCTCAGTTCATTTCAGAATCGACTTTTACCTCCACGAAATTTTCATTTTTTGCCGGATTTTGGTCGAACTACTTGTCCGACAAGACAAGACCAAAGGTTTCGATGGGATCCCAAAAATTCAATATCTGATCCAGACAACTGGGTCTTGTCCTAGCCAGATCCAGTCATCGCCAGACTCCTTGAACATTTTTACAATTAAAATTCAGAAACAGATTAAGGTCAAATAGCTAATCATCTGAGAAAAACTTCCTGCCACTACCGCCAATTTCCCGATTTCGGCCAAACTCCAGAACTAATTGTCCGGCGAAAAAAAGAAAGCTCAAAAATGAACTCAGGGTATCTTCTTTCCCCACTAATGAACATCTAATCAACTTCAAAGAAAAATTTAACTTATAACAAATTTTCCGACTCCAGCCGGATTCCGATCGAACTATATGTCTGGGTAAAATGTGATTGCCACACACGGATTCAGCATCTCTTATACCCCTAAATCGGTTGTCTAATCAACTAGAAATAAAACTTTAACTTCTTACCAATTTTCCGGTTTTGGCCGGATTCCGGGCGAACTACATGTCCGGATAGAAAATTGTTTTCACATAAGTGTTCAGCATGTCTTCTTGCCCTAAATCGAACATCTAATCAACTTCAACTTCAACTTTTAATTTTAACAAACTTTCCGGTTTGGGCCGGATTCCGGGCGAACTACTTGTCCGTCTAGAAAATGGTTTTCACCACCTTGTTCAGCGTATCTTCCTATCCCTAAATCGAACATCTAATCAACTTAAAATAAAACTTTTACTTTTAACAAACTTTCCGGTTTTGGCCGGATTCCGGGCGAACTACATGTTCGATGACAAAAATGTTTTTCACCATCGTGTTCAGCATGTCTTCTTACCCCATAATCGACTATCACATTAGCTGTTTCAAAAGACTTTGTTTGCCCCTTAATTTGAAACCCCTCCCCACCCCTAAATGTAGGGCGGATGTATGTGCGGTTTTTGGGATCCAGCAACGTAGTGACGGGGAAATAATTACTTCACAAAGCTTGTCCATCAAACTAACAAGGTAGTGACGGGATACCCATGACTTCACAAAGCTTGTCCCTCCGTCCGCCTATATGTCTATACCCATCTCTTAGCATGAGGCACTATGCTATATAGAGGGGGCGGGAGGACCGAGTTCATTTGGAGCTCCAAATAAAAGCTGAAAAAAATATTCAGGCTGATCATAAAGTTGATTTACAGCCCCGTATGGACAAGATTACACCCTGGATCCAAATCTGGACTTTCTCTATCTCTTCTCTGTCGAATAACTAATTCACTCGGAAAAAACTGGAAATTTGGCCAAGATTAGCCCTTGATGTAGGGCTGATTCCGTATATGTTCTTGGTTTTTGGGATCCCAAAACGTAACTGGAGGGATACCTATGACATAGAAAAGTTGTCCGTCTGTCCGTCCGTCCGTCTGTCCGTCCGTCTGTAAGCACGATAACTCTCGAAGGGAATGAGATATTTTGAGGAAACTTGGTTTGAGGATTCGTTAGGTCGTCGGACCAGTCGAGTTCGTAGATGGGCTTTGTAGCCCTACATTTTGGGGTGGGGGTTCAAATTAAGGGACAAACAAAATATTTCTAAACAGCTAATATGATAGCTGCTTATGAGGTAAGAAGGCATTCTGAGCACGATAGTGAAAACCATTTTCTCGCCGGACAAGTAGTTCATCCGGAATCCGGCAAAAACCGGAAAGTTGGTTAAAAGTAAAAGTTTTATTTGAAGTTGATTAAACGTTCGGCTCAGGGGTAAGAAGACATGCTGAACACCATGGTGAAAACCATTTTCTCGCCGAACAAGTACTTTGCCCAGAACCCTGCCCAAACCGGAAAAATATTCTTTGAGCCCAAGCTGACTTTGAAACATTTATTCAAACAATGTTTACAACGGATACGTCAGCTCTGATTCTCCGGAAAGTTTGTTAAAATTAAAAGTTTTATTTGGAGTTGATTATTTGTTCGATTTAGGGCAAGAAGACATGCTGAACACTTACGTGAAAATAATTTTCTACCCGGACATGCAGTTCGCCCGGAATCCGACCAAAACCGGAAATTTTTAGAAGTTAACGTTTTATTTCTAGTTGATTAGATAAGCGATTTAGAGGTAAGAAGAGATGCCGAATTCGTGTGTGACAATTATATTTTACCCGGACATATAGTTCGACCGGAATCCGGCTGGAGTCGGAAAATTTGTTATAAGTTAAATTTTATTTGAAGTTGATTAGATGTTCATCATTGGGGAAAGAAGATACCCTGAGTTCGTTTTTGACCTTTCTTTTTTCGCCGGACAAGTAGTTCTGGAGTTCGGCCGAAAACCGGGAAATTGGCAGAAGTGGCAGGATTTCGTCAAAACAGATATGACTTATAGGGGTAAACACACATGCTGAATCCATATCGGAACTTGGTTTTCTCAGATGATTAGCTGTTTGACCTCAATCTGTTTCTGAATTTTAATTGTAAAAGTGTTCAAGGAGTCTGGCGATGACTGGATCTGGCTAAGACAAGACCCAGTTGTCTGGATCAGATATTTAATTTTTGGGATCCCATCAGAACCTTTGGTCTTGTTGACTGGGCACCGGCGTAAAGAGCTTCCCTCTACTGATGACGGTCAGAAGGGCTTGTGCATTTCCTAAAGGGATCTGTGCCAGGGCTAAAATCTTGAGAAAAAATATTCAACCAACAGCTGTTCTTGATCTCCAAGTTGGGTAGTGGGCGAGGGGGTGCTATCTCTAAAAATAGCTGCACAATAACTGCACAGTACTTAGTCGGAACCCACGGAGTCTGCACAGTGGTGTCGATAGATTGAGCACCTCCCTCAGTAGTGGGTAGGTTATCCTTTCCAAAGCAGAGCAAGTGGAGAACTTTCACGGATTTCGCTGTTTTTATTCCCTCGGGCCGTTCGTGCAGTACGACAAGAAGCTCTTGAAACGTTGACCTCTGGTCTAACCCAGTGGAAGCAAAGCGACCTTATAGATAATAAAACTCGAGGTAATTAGCAATAGTCATGCTTGGCTCGTTTCATGGCGAAGACCTGTGTAATTATGAGCTGCTTCCGGTCGAACTATTCTTGGAAAAACAAAATACAGACTACTGCTGTGCTGATCCATTCTCAGAGTTTTATCACGGTTGTATTTATTTGGGGGTTGTAGTCTTGAGAGTCGTTGCCAGTTTGCAATCCTGCATCAAGAATCCATGATGTGTTCTCCACACGAATTAATAAGGGCCTTCAACTAGCATGCGTTGTCGACGATCGTCTTCTCCCTTTAAAGTTGCCTCTGTTTCCGCTAGTTTCGAAATAGGGGTAAGAATAGGGGTACCAGCCTCATTATCCCACCAAGTGGATATTTTGGCCTTGGGAATCCGGCGTAACAGGAAATTTGATATTTCTAACTATTTCCTTGTTGGGTTCTACCTTCCACCATAGAGGTAAGAAGGCCAAATCCATCAGTCTGTTTCGTGCTCTTCCTGATTAATGATGCAATAGAAACCTGATGTAAACCGGAAGTTTCGTGTAGGCAGAAAACTTGGACCAAGCAACAAGAACCCATGATATGTTGTTATTTGTTCATAGATATTAACAAGGCTCTTCCATAAGAATAGTTTGTCAACATTCTTCTTCTTGATATCCACTAGTTTCAATATGGAGGTAAGAACCCGACGTTCCATCCGCGTCATGCCACCAAATCGATAGGCCAAACTTGTCGATAGGCCAATCGATAGGCCAAGCTTTGACCAAACTTTTCGGAATCCGTCAAGACAGGAAATTTGGTACACCTGAGTCTTTCCTTGTCGGGTCCTTGTATAACGAAATCCATCGATCCATGGATCGAATCCATCGATCCATCGTGCTCTCCGGATAAATGGTGCAATCAAAACCTGATGTAGCTTTGTGTGGGCCGAAAATTTGGCTAACCTTATTACGAACCCATGATTTGTTGTTCACAGATATTCACAAGGTCCTTCCAAAAACGTGATTTGTCGACTATCTTCTTCTGCACTTTTAAATTTTCTCGACATCCGCTGTTCGACATAGGGGTAAAAGAAATAGATGTACTATCTTCGTCATGCTGCCAAGTCGGTATTCCCTCCCAAAATTTCCTCGTGTGGTATGGATAAGATGGCTGAATCGGTCTATCTGGTTCGTTTTCTACCAGCTTATTGGTACAATCGAGACTTGATATAAACCGGAAATTTCGGGATGAACAAAGTCCACTGATAATCTTCTAATGGTGGTGAAGGTAGACGTTAAATGTTGTTGAATCGAGATATTATGCGATTTTTCGACTCGAGGTTGACTATTTACTCCTGATGACTTTGTCATCGAATCGTTTTACATAAAAAAAATAACATGTTTAGCCTACTGGATTTCGGATACCACCGAAACTTTGGTCTCTTTACATGTAGCTGGTTGAAACATCACTTTCAGTTTACTTCCATGCCATCAACGCCTACGGACGGCTTTCTTCTCCAAGGACTTGGCATCTCTGTGGGTGGGAATTCTGCGATATTTACAGGGAAGAAGTTGAACAGGAAATTCTGAAAGGACTTGTTGGCTTTAATGGCTGAACATTCGTCCAAATAACAGGCTTTGCAACCCTGATGAGTCGCAACTCCGGTATCCCTTATCATTTTGATCACTTACGATCTACCTGTGTTTAATGGGACTGGTGGGCACTTCCGGTTGTCTCCGGCTATTTGTTTTAGAGTGAAATGTGCAATAATGGCCTAAAAATGTGAGTGAAAGACGCCGCGCTACCCAGCAACAGGTTGAAGGGTTTTAGGGTATGGCAATGCACGAAAATTATACCTTTATAAATTGCCCTTGAAGTGCTTAGAAGAAGGCAGATAATCACATACTGTGCTGTGTAACCATAGATTTGTTCGTTAACTTTTTTCTCAGACACCCTACTTTGATAGAACACATGAAAGATAACATTCAAGATTTTGGGAGCACAAAAGGCACAATAATTACAGTGACAGAAGTTTCATAACGTTCACGAAAGTATGAGGAATTCTCAAGACATGCCATATAGGCTAATAATATGTCATTGGCCGCTCAAATAGGCTGGTAAAATAGGTCATTGGCCGCTATGGTACATATATATGTTGGTGTTACAGAAAAAAATATGTTATCGTTACGAGTCTGTATGCGTTTCTATACTTTCTGTGCAGATTATCACTAAACATGGTTAAAATATAGGCTAATAATAGGTCATTGTTAATAGGTCATTGGCCGCTCATTGGCCGGTCAAATAGGCTATTGGCCGCTCATTGGCCGGTCAAATAGGTCATTGGCCACTACAGTACATCTATATGTTGGTGTTACAGAAACAAAATTGTGTTATCGTACGAGTCTGTATGTATTTCTATACATTCTGTACAGCTTAGTACTAAACATGGTTAAAATATAACGCTTACAATGTCACAAAAGGAAATACTTTATATCGTTAACAGATAGTATTATTCCGGATCTGCTGAAATTGCTCATCCTTGTGTCTAGGGAAGCCGAAGCAGGGTGGAGGTCTGGGAGACTGGGAGGTATGGGACACGTGTACTTTCTAGCATCTAGCTGATAGGAAAATTCTGAATATTGGACTGAATGAGCATTATCTAGTGGCCATTTTTATCAGATAACACTTCAGTATGATAGTATCACTTTCATTTCCGAAATTTATCAAAAGTAGTTTTCCGCGGTCGTTTCCTGGATCTTGTGCTGAGTTTACAGCCGAGGCAAATCTTTGTCTATCGAATCGGGACTTTCATTGTGGTTTTGTTTCATAGCTAGGTCATATTTGACGGTGCAAAACAGATAAGTCAGCTACATTTTACTAGAGCTATATTTCGGCTCTTCTTGGCAAGGGCCCTCTTCAGGCTCAAGCCGGAAAATTAGCTAGGCCAACGCTGCACACGCAAGCCCTTTTTGGGATCCCAAAACCTAAGTGTAGGGATACCTATGACATCGCAAAAATGTCTGTCTGTCCGTCTGTGTGTAAGCACGATAACCTCTCGAAGGGAATGAGATATTTTGATGAAATTAGGTGTGAGGATTCATTGGGTCAAGGGCAAGGTAAATTTCGTAGATCCAGTTTCATAGATGGGCTCTGTAGCCCTAAATTTAGGGGTGGGGGTTCAAATTAAGGGACAAACAAAATATTTCTAAACAGCTAATGTGATAGTTGTTTATGAGGTAAGAAGGCATTCTGAGCACGATAGTGAACGGACAAGTAGTTCGTCCGGAATCCGGCAAAAACCGGGAAGTTAGTTAAAAGTAAAAGTTTTATTAGACGTTGAACACCATGGTGAAAACCCATTTTCTCGCCGAACAAGTAGTTCGTTCGGAATCCGGCGAAAACCGGAAAGTTGGTTAAAAGTAAGAGTTTCATTTTAAGTTGATTAAATGTTGGATTTAGGGGTAAAAGGACATGTTGAACAAGATGGTGAAAACGACTTTCTCGCCGAAAAACTAGTTTGCCCGGAATCCGGCCAAAACCGGAAAATTTGTTAAAAGCGATTAGATGACAGATTAAGGGGTAAGAAGAGAGGCTGAGTCTGTATATGACAATCATTTCTTATCCGAACATATAATTAGTCTGGAATCCGGTTGTAACCGGAATTTTTGTAAGTCAAAGTTTTATTTGAAGGTGATCACATGTTCTTATATGGATAAGGAGATACGCTAGATACGTTTCTGCAGTTCGCTCCGAATTCGGGTGAAACCGGAAACTTGGCAGAAATAAAGCAGGAAGTCTTGGTCAGTATCATCAAAATAGATATGGCTTATAGAGGTATATCTTAACTTGGTTTTCTCTGATGATTAGCCTCTGGATCTGGCGAAGACAAGACCCAATTGTCTGAATCAAATATTAGATTTTCGGGATCCATCGACACTTCGGGATCCATACATCCGTTCAGTTGTTCTTAGAAGCCTCTAGTTAGCACCTTTGGCCGACCGGTAGTTGACTTTTCTAACAACAAGTAGACGAAAAATGGCACTGTTCAAGATTAGGCCAACTAAGGTTCAAGGAAGAATTTATCCTCTACTGCCCACTGATTGTTTAAGCCCAGAGCAAACCTAATCAATCCGTCCGTAGGATTAGTTCTTTGATTTGTGAACCGGATAATACGTATGTTACACATAAATGACACAATTATCTTCGTGTTAACTGGTTATTCAGAACCATCCTGTCAAAAATTCTCGAGTGATCTGTTACGCTATCTAGCGGTGAAAATCTACGATTAGAATTCGTTGTCAACGCGCTATCTAGGTTTCAAGAAGAAGCTTTACGACTTTCCTTTACGGGTTAGGATACAAGGTAGGGCTTTCTTCAATAACAAATTTCTCATTGGTCTCGGTTTTCAAAAGCTTGTCATGCGAGTTTCTGAAGTTAGAATTGAATTGCGTCTTTCAGGTTTTATTTTATTTGGGACCTGGTTTAAAGAGTGAATATATAGTATGATACAGTAGAGATATGCTTATTTGAACACTTTTTTAACTGTTCCACTACACCTTAGCTTTGTGCTGGAAAAGAGAAATTAGCAAACTTGATATCAGCTAACATGTCAGGGTTATTCTGGCACAAACTTGAAGTAGAAATTCAATATCATCTATTGTACTTTCTTTGATTTTGAATTTACTATGAAGCCTAATAAAGAGTGTGTTCCATCCTACTTACCGTAGTTACTATGCACAACGTCACAAATTCTGGCTTTTTGCCGTTAAGCCTGGAATGATTTTTCTATTTTCCAGCAGAATATCATGCCACAGGCTAATGCGACCAATCACGCTACAGAGATCCGTAGTTACTACACTCCCTAGCGTGGTAAGCAAATAGTTACTATTAGTTACTATTTCGAGAAGGTTGGAACGGTCAGCGTAGTAACTTTTGGTAAGGTTGGAACGGAAATAGTAACTAATAGTTACTATTTGCAGAAGGGTGGAACACTCTCAAAGGTCCTTGCTCTTTTGAAGGCATCTGCAGGTTCGGACCGCCATCTTCTCAGTTGAAGAAGGTGCATCCCTCATGGCAAACTTTTTCAAATTAGCCTATACAAAAGCTCAAGCTGGAAACATGAACTTGTGGTTTTTCTACAGATTTGTTTTTCCAACTTGAGCAGCTTTGAGCCTGAAGAGGACCCTTGCCAGGAAGGGCAGAAATTGGCGGAAATGTAGCAGCACTAAAAGTCTAATAAAAATTCAGCTGACATATCCGTTTTGGACTACAGCTGACATATCCATTTTGCACTATCAAATACTATAAATTATGCTTCTTCCTATGTGGAGTGCTGTTCGGTTTCAACCAGTTTCCAGTTTCATGGACATCTAGTTAGTGTAGTTACATGCTGCCTAACAAAGTATACAAAACTGAAAAAAGAAACAGAAGAAAAACATTTGTGTTTTGCTGTTTAAGTATGGTTTTAGTGTTTTCTTCAGCATCCATTTTACGTTTTTGTATAATGGTCCCAAGCACTGTTTCACAATTACATGTTTTTGTCAGAAGGTCAAATGGCAACTTTGCCTTCCCCTTGCCTTTTTGCAAAAAGGGAAACTTGATATCTGACCAAGATTTTGGCTTTTGCCTCCCAATTTTTGTCAGTCCTCCAAAATCCAAAGAAAGATAGATTCAAGTCAAAGTCATAGGTAATATATAGAGACTCTCCCAGATTTTAAATATGGACAATTTACAGTAAAAATAAAATACAAGTAAAATGGCATTTGTCACATTCTGTCTTTCTCCAAGAAAAGCGAAAAGTCCTTAGTAGAAACAGCAACTTACGAATTCGTGAAAATGTTCAAAGAGGCTTGAAAAAGGCTAAACGCTGTAGCTGAAAAGGGAAAGGCAAAAGCTGAACAAAAATGCAGGTATTCACTGTTAGTCTGTGTTCAAATAAAGATACATCTATTGTACACTGGAGGGATTCTTCTTTGAACATTAGTGAACATTGAATAGTGTTTGATCCAGTTAATGTGAAAAAAGTCAGCTGCAGGTTAGTTGAACTGAGTGAATGAATATGAATTGAATTGGATATTTGAACATCACTTAACTTTGAATGGTAGCCCAAGAAACCCATAAAACAAATAACAGACAAATTTCACTGCAAAATGCAAAGGTATACCTCTACTAGTCTATTCACCCATTTTATGGAGATACAACCAGTGTTGACACCCC
This sequence comes from Branchinecta lynchi, assembly GCA_023053575.1. Classification (NCBI taxonomy): domain Eukaryota; kingdom Metazoa; phylum Arthropoda; class Branchiopoda; order Anostraca; family Branchinectidae; genus Branchinecta; species Branchinecta lynchi. Next base: position 12,127,108 of record JAKZAP010000008.1, read on the forward strand.
GGTTGTAAATAAAAACAACTGAAAAGAAGCTTGACAACTTCAAATAGGCATATCCTACCTCCAGGGGCGTCGCAAGTGCATTTTCTGTGGGGGGGGGGGGGGAGGGTGCAGAACCAAAATTTTACCGAATCTTTAAATTTTTTTACCGAATCCTAGAACTAAGAATTTGAGCTTTAAATGGAACAGAAACAATTACTTAAGAAGAGTAACAATGAAAGACGATAAGCCAACTATTAGGCAGCGTTCTGGCGAAGCCCACATGGAGAATAAATTGCCGGGCTTGATTGTAGTAAGAGCTTCTATCAGGCGAAAATTTTCAAAAACTAATTTTTTCTCTTACAAATTCTATCAGTACCGTTGATTAAATATCAAGACCCTAAGAAGTTCCAGAAACCGGGTGGAGCGACGTTCCGGCAGCAGCAGCAACTGTAGTCTAGTCAATATACTACCCATAATCACAGAACATTTTTTTTTGCTTTTAATTTTAATTTCCATCTAAATTCTAGCTTTTAATGTTTTGAAATCTCAATCCTAAAACTGGCTTGAAACCCCCGTCGAATGACGCCCCCTTCCACAAAATAGAGAATATTACGAAAAGTGCTGCAGGCGGAATTTTCGAAATATTTATGAATAGATATTCTTTTTGGGATCCAAAATAAAAGTAAGGACTATCGATGATATCATAGATCATCCCTTTTGTCTGCAACCAGTGCTTCACTCGACCTCTTCTGAGTTTCGAGGTTCGTGGTAACTTCCGAATCCTGATAATTATAACGAATAAATTACCGAATCCCAGTTATTATACCGAATAAATTTAGACCGTTAGCATGTTCGGGATTCTGTATAACTACCGTATCCTGTTATTATACCTAATTGTTTCGGTATCGAAAGACTACCGAACAATATTCATATTCGGTATACTTTCGTCGAAACAATCCTACAATAGATAACTGAAGTTTTTACCGACTATAAATATCCTGTTCGAGGAAATTACTTTTAAATACCACTGTAGGGAAAAAACTAGTCCTGAGATTTAACTTTTGACATGGCTGCTGTTTTTGCGGCGCGATTGGGGAGATGACAGGTATTTTTTTTTCTGCATTTTCTCCATTAATAACCTCGATACACGTTTCTTGTAGGGAGTTCTAGCCTTTATCTTTTACTTTTGAATATCATGGTGCGGAATTTTTTTTGACACGGCTGGTGTTTTTGCTGCTAGATTGCGGGGCGATGACATGGAAGTTTTTCTTCTGCATTTTGATCAACTTCGGTTTTTTTGTTACTGAGGCTTACAATTTCTCCCCTAATAACCCAGTTGTACGTTTCCGGTAGGGAGTACTCGCTCGCCTGAATCTGGGTTTATGCCTGCTTGGTTTTTCTTTATCTCAACGGCCCCTCAAATAGTTTGATGGGGTCCGGTGCACGTTGCTAGAATTCGGGCATTTTAAAATATACTGAATGGTATGAGTCTTCGAAAATATGTTCTGCAAGTGCAGATTGGAAAGTATAGGTACGGTGGTGTGGTCAGTTTCTTGCTCATGCTCTGCAAGTCGTTTTTCGAAAGTTAAGCTAGAATCTTTAGTTTTTTTTTTCACAAGTTCATTTCCCAGCTTGAGACTGAAAAGGACCCTTACCAAGAAGGGCCGAAAGACAGCTGTGTCAAATGTAGCTGACGTATCCGTTTTGCGTTGTCAAATATGATTCGCAGTCAGCTTTGGCTGAAAGAATATTTAGCCTCTTTGAATGTCGCTTGGCTTTGACCAGTCTCCAAGAAATCCTAAAACCCATAAAGCTGCAGCAGTTAACTGTTAGCTGATCTGATATCAAGTTTGTTATTGGTTTTCTGGCACTTGCATCCTCTGTCTCAAGTTATCATAAACCGATTTCAATTCCGTCCGTTGGTCGGTCTGTTCCACGATTGCGAGTTAGGGTACTTCCAGATATGCTAGGACGATGAAACTTGGCATGTGTATCAGGGACTAGCCCAAACTAACTTGAAAATAATCAGTTCCCCGGTCCGACGATCTGAGGGTTGGGGGGGGGGGTGGAGGTAGGGGCAATCCGGAATATTGAGTCGTGCGTAACTTTCGAACGGGTGACCGGATTCGAATGAAACTTAATAACTGAATAGAAGACATGTCTCTGATGTCCCATCTAAGGTTAAAGGACCACTCTCGCTTATTCTGCCTTTTATAATATACCTAGTTGTTTCGTTTTGTGCCTACGTATTTTTAACGCTTTTTTGGCTGTGCCGGGTTTGCCCGTCAGACAACGTAAAGTTTGCCGGAATATTAAATGTCCCGATGACAACTCTTTCGCACATAAGGATATGCTAATCTTCTCTTCTTGACTTCTTTTATTTGCTTACTTTTACAACTTTTTAACCACGGCGCGTTCAGTTTTCAAACGTTTTGCGCCAGCCGCCGCATCGGAGAGCAGGTAGGCTGGATAGAATCGACAGGCTCTAACAAGAAAATCGCTAATTTCTGGTGGAAAGTAATGGTGTTTTCGAAAATCGTTTTAACTGCTCTGTTTCGTAAGGAAAAGATCCTTTCTAGTAAGAGTTGTGCTTTAAGGTAAATCAAGATGTGCTAGGGTTAAGGTAAATCAGGATGTGCTAGCTCGATGAAACTCGGCTCGAATGCTAGAGATTTGACAAGATTGGCTTAGGAATCGTCACTTCCCAAATCCAACAATTCCTTAAAGTACTAATCTTAACTGCAAATAAAAATATCATGGCCGATTTCATTAACTTCGTCCTCACACAGTGTACCTTCCTCTCGCTTTGGAAACGGGCTTACATAAGAGTCAGCCCAAAAACTAAGTCACCGAAAACGTGTAACGACCTGAGGCCAATTTCCGTTACTCCCTGTATGGCCAAAGTCACTGAAGCGTTTATTGCAAGGCAGCTCATTGACCAAATTAGTGATAAGATTGACGTTTATCAGTATGGATGTCTGCAATGCTCGAACACAACGTTTCACCTAGTCAGACTATTTGATCTATTTTGAGTTGGCTCGAGAAGGGATCATCATTCGTTGACTTGGCACTTATAGACTTCGAAAAAGCTTTTGACCTGATTCAACACCTCGTTTCATTGTTAAACCCGAAACGCATGGGTGCCAAAGCACGCATCCTTAAGACGGTAGCCAGCTTTCTGTCGGAGCGTATGCAATGCATGTTTGTCCTCAACGATGAAGAAGAAACTCTGACTGGATACCAATTACCTGTGGCGCACCGCAAGGTACCAGACTTGCAGGCATGATTTTCTTAGCTGTTGTCAATTTTCTTGGTGACTTCGTCGATCGTGCTAAGTTCGTTGACGATTTGTCGTTCTTGCTCGAATTTCTAGTCAATCAAGGAGTGACTACCGCAATTTGAACCAAACTTAGTGCATTCTTTTTATCGTGACTGTGACCTTGAAAAACTGACTCTAAACCCGCAAAAGTGTAAAGTGCAAATTTGAGTGTGATAGTGTTGACATTGAACCAGAACAGTGGTACTTTTTATCAGTTTCAGCTTGCCAGTCGTTAAGTGTATGCATTTCAGAGGGTATTCCCGCCCAAATATAGTCAGGCACTTATTACCTGTACAAAATGATAATTTTTGGGGTGTCAAACTCTCTACCCCCTGGATAAGGCCCCGATAAGAACTCGGTAGCCTACGTGTGCTTCCCCGGTTACCGAAATTAATATGTTTTCATTTCATTTGCTATTTATCTCTAACTTGAAAAAAAAACATTCATCGCTCATTTCCAGGTTTTGTTCTGTTCTGTACATCGAAAAAGGTAGCTGGACTCTTTTCAGGTTTTTCTTCCCCCAGGAAAAAGAATTGTGCATCGCCTCAGCTCGGGTGGATAGATCGGGCTTCTCCCGTGTTCTAAAAATACAATGAGAACTCTCGCGTGTCTGGGAAAGTTTCCTCATTTTTGAATAAGCGGAAGACCTACTCCAGTATTCACCTGTTTCATAATCATCCTTTCAAATTCTGTTTTCTACTTTTCAAGCTTATCAAAACCTACGTGAGGAGCCGAACCGGGAAGGAATTCTGGATTCTGCGGCCAGGACTTCAGAAAAAATATTTTTCAGGTCGCAGGAGTGACCAAGTTCTGCTCTTCGTATCTGAGGGCAGTTAACGGTCCTCCCTTGTTTCCCGGTGTCTACGCTTGCTTATTTCCAGTTCGAATATCTGGATCCGTCTCCAGTAGTTCTCACCTGACGCTGTGGTTTACTTGGACGGTGCAGTGTTGTCCATGAATTGAGGTTGAGGGATTAATTGGCCGGAATGGCGGATACAGAAGGGGGGCCGGAGCAGGATGATGTTTCGTTCCTACGAACGGTAAGTGTTTTCCTCCCAAAGCCAGTAGGTGATGGATATTGCTGGACGGTTGAATCAGCTGAGACTTACCCTAGGTTCACACAGACGTTCAGACTGAGGCGATATCGGCCATCGCCGAGATTTTCGTCGCCACAATTGGCGACTTCTGTTGCTTCGTCAGGCGATTTCCAATGCTGGGAAAATTCAACTTTAATCGGACGACAATACGATTTTATGCACGCAACAGCAAGATTTCGCGTAAATTCTATTGCCGACGAAATTCAGTGTGAACATCCAGGCGATAAAAATCTTCTGTCGCTGCGATTGAAAAATCTTGTTCATCGCCGTGATTTGCTCTGTGTGAACCTAGGTTCATTCAAGCAATATTTCAAGCAATAATTAATAAGATTCAGCATTAACCATCATCATAGATGATGCATTCAAGCTTGCAAAATCACGATACCACTAGGACGTGTATAAGTGCAGCTTAAGTAACATAACTGTTGATCCTTGGAACAGCCTTACCGAAGATGCGTTTAATGCTGAATCGATCAATAGTTCAAGTGCTTTATAGACAGGATTTTTACTCTGGGCAGTAGGCTATGATTATTCCAAATTTCTCCGAGTTATTTAGGGCGAAAACCTTTTCTGCTGCTTTATATTCTTGTCAAATATGATTTGCAGTCAGCTTGGGCTGAAGGAATATCTATTGCCGAACTACGGAACTTCAGATCGCCCAGACATGCCGCCAACAAGTATACATCTTAGCTGGAAAGAAGAAGAGACAGGTGACTCCAAAACCAAAATGTAGACGAATATCTACTCTTTCGACGGCCCAATCGAGCATCAAAAATAACAGCCGTGTCCAAATGAAATCACAGCACCAGCTTTAACTCCAGGGAGTTTTCAGGGAAGAAGTTCACAAAATCAGATATTCAAGGAAGAGTCTTTAATTGTTTTCCCACACGTTCATTTTCCAGCTTGAGCGGCTTGAGCCTGAACTGGACCCTTGCCAAGAAGGGCCGAAATATTGCTCTATTAAAATGTAGCTGACGGAACCGTTTTGCATTGTGAAATATTTATATGATTATTCTTGTTTCGGCCCTTCTTGGCAAGGGTCTTCTTCAGGCTGTGGGTAGAAGTACGTACCAGCAATTTTTGCGATTTTCTACTTCTGCTTATCTGCTTAGCGCCACCAAACATGATTATTTGTCAGCTTGGGAGGAGGGAAAACTTATAGCCAGTGGGTGAACGTGAAGGTTTACCATGCCAGCCATCTGCTGCCACCTTGTTGGACGTGTAGGAAGTGGGGCACAGAGATAACAGTCACGGATTGGAGTTCCTGCACCGATGATCAACTCCATGCCTGTGGAAATGAAGCGGAAAGGGCGGAAGTTCTAAAACCCCCGCCTGGAAACCCTGATCTTCGTTGTGATAGACGATCAAGTTCGGACGGTCGCGGACTGGAATTCTTATCTAAATTTTCCGCACCGATCGTCAACTCCGTTCCATATGGAAATGGTCCGGAAATAGTTGAAGTGCAAAAAACCCGGCGAGAGAGTCCTGATTGTCGTGGCGATAGACGATGAAGTTCGGACGGTCGTGGACTGGAATTCTTGTCCGGATTTTCCGCACCCATCGTCAAGTCAATACCATATGGGAATTGTGGACGATCAAGTTTGGACGGCCCCGGGCTGGAATTCCTGCCTGGATTTTCTTCACTATTAGCGGTTCCTTACTTAGAAGTTGAGATTTTTTCAACTCGTGGTTAAAGTGCAGAAAGTCCAGCCGCGAAAATCTGGTCGCCTGTCCGCATGATAATTTGTGTCTCAGCTCCCAGTGAGAGCTTGATTCTAAAATAAACAAACAACATCTCAAGAAGTAGTCGGCACATATAGTCTTTTAGTGCAAACAGACGATCAGGATTTACGGCCGGATTTTGTGCTCTTTCATCATCAAGTTGAAATCTCAACTTTTCCGCATGGAATTAGTGATGGTGCAGCCAATCCGGGAACGAATTCCGCTCTCGACCGACCGACCCTGGTCGTCTGTTCAAGGCATTTTTTACATCGCAAATTCCTTGTTCCCGATCATCCTTCAATAATGTTAACGCATACTCACAAGTCCCCAGTGGGACATGCTATCCCTCGAGTGAACACCAGTTCGCAGCTGCCGGGCTAGGAAGTTAGGATATTCAACAGAACGAAACAAAATTGTAGTCACCCTTTGAGCTCCATGATGTTTCGGTCTACTGACTTTAATTATTTTGTTTATCGTCCTTGTTTCTTTCTTTTTTAATTTTTTACCATACTCCGTCTCTACCGAGACGGGTTATAAATAAAATTCAATTCAGTTCAGTCTATACAACTAAGGTGTAAAGTCCATGCACAAAATTTATTCCAAGGTGACTGGATACCCCCCCCCCCCCCCATCTTTCGATAACATTTTCTGAAGGACAAGGTTGAAGGTAAATAGAAGACAATAATCGATGAGAGAATTAGTCGCCTAATACCGTTCTAAAAAATTCTTGAACACTACCGTTTACTCGCCAACGCCTTCACTTGGCTTGATAACCAATTAAGAATACGAGCGTGCACTGGGCTTGAAAACGACTTCGAATCGTAGGCCATAGCTCAAATGAAGGAGGGTGGGAATCGCTTCATTATTTGACTTATGCGAACATTCTTATTTCTTTCAGGAAGACAAAGTCTGCCTCTCGTGTACTGCCACTGGTGAAAGAGTGTGTCTATCAGCTGAAGGGTTTGGTAACAGACATTGCTTCTTGGAAAATATAGCAGATAAGGTAAGCCATCTAGATTTTTTTTTAGATGCCCAGACTCCCTAAGAAAATCAGATATTTCCCACTGGAGCCTTATTGTTAAGAATCCAAAACTTGAGTTGTGTTTTTAGTAGAATGTTCTGATACTGATACTGATACTTTATTATAAAACGAGACTTTCACAGCATTGGATTGCCGAACTTGTCGTTTTCGTCAGGTACATCATAATTACAAAACATTTAATAAGGCGGTTGTACATAATAAAGCAATAGTCAAAAAACGATCAAACAGAATAAAAACCCTAGACAATTAAAACATTAAAGGGAAATAGTTAATCAATTGTTCAAAACTTCAACAAAAGATGGTACAAAGCTCTTTCTGTAGCGATCGGTTCTTGTACAAACAGGGTTAAGAACCGGAACTTTTTGTGCTACAGCTCGAGGTAGTCGAGGTTTTGGCGGGCAATATGGGGTAGGAAACAGGTGCTCAAAACATGAGTGGGAACGCAGACTGTTCCCGAAACCAGTACAAAGAGTAAGACGTCGGGCTGCTAAAGTAGGGAGGCGGAATTCTTTGAGGAGGAGGATATAAGGCACTTTGCCCTGGCGGTAGATGATTCTCAAAGCTCTGTTCTGAATAGTTTCAAGCCTATCAGACTGATCTACTGTCAGGCCAAAGTGCCAAACCGGACAAACATACTCAAGTAGCGGACGGATGAAAGTAACGTAAAGGCGGAGAACATGTGATTTAGGGCACGAAAATTTGGAAAACAGTTTTAGGAGAGACAGAGACGCACTGGCTTGTTTAATAATGGAACAAATGTGAGCCTCCCACTTCAGATCATTCGTCAGTGTGATCCCCAAAAGTTTGGTCATTGTTGTAAATATTTCATTTGGTACTGGAGTAGTGAACGATGGCTTTGATTTAAGAAAACTTATGGTCATGATATTCGATTTCTGTGAATTAACTTTCATTTTCGACTCGGCTGCTTCGGCAGCGATATCGTCAAGTATTTCCATTGCGGTACTCTTTATGTTCCTTCTGCACCTTTCAGGTAATGTCATGTCGTCCACAAACTTCCAGCGATCGGCTGATTCGTTAGCACGATTGTTAATCATTACCAAAAATAACAGAGGACCTAAGAGCGTTCCCTGTGGAACACCGCAAGAAATAGGAAGTGCATCTGAATAAATGTTTTTATACCTTACAACTTGACTTCTATTTGACAGAAAAGATGCAATGATATTAACTAGAAAAGGTGGTACTTTAAATTCATTTAATAATTTTTCAATTAAAACATTGTGACTAACAAGATCAAACGCTTTTTGGAGGTCAACTAAAATAAGATTCAGCCATGTATCAGGCTCATCAAGTAGTTTATATACAGTGTCGAGAAGGCTAACCAGATAATGTGTCGTCGATAAACCTTTCATGTTTCCGAACTGGTTTTCATCTATTAAATCATGGATCGTTTCTTTGAGCCAATCTCCTTGGAACAATGTTCCAATGTTCCAATGTTCCTTGGAACAATCCACTAGTGCGAGCGCTGTAGCGGCTTTCGGTCTTCGGTTTCCGATTTTCACCATATTTTGTGGAGCTCATAACTCGTGAACCAGTGCAAGTATCAAGTTCAAACTTGGTATACGAATGGGTATTGGGGTCTAGTTGTGCCTTTTGGGGGTCCCACCCCCCACCCCAACCCGGTTCAGGGGCAAATGGGCCTAGATTGCCCAGTGAATAATGTTCATAACTTGACCAGAAATGGACATAGGACCATGAATTTCCTTGTACATGTAGATCCTAGGGCTGGGAAATTGCTTTGAAAGTTGCACCTCCCCGACCCACCACGCACATGGGTAACTGGGCCCAGAATGCCCAGGAGTAAAGTTCATTACCCGTGACAGGAATCAACAGCTATCAAGTTCAAACTTGGTATACTAGTGGGTATTGGGGTCTAGTTGTGCCTTTTCTGGGTCTCACCCCACACCCGATCCCGGTTCAGGGGCAGATTGCCCAGTGAATAATGTTCATAACTTGACCAGAAATGGACATAGGACGATGAAATTCCTTGTACATGTAGATCCTAGGGCTGGGAAATTGCTTTGAAAGTTGCACTTCCTTCACCCACCACGTTCATGGGCAACTGGGCACAGATTGCCGAGGAGTAAAGTTCGTTACCCTGACAGGAATCAACAGGTATCAAGTTGAAACTTGGTAGGATTATAAGCATTGGGGTCTCTTTTTACTTTTTGTGGATCCCAAACCCCACCCCACGTGGTTCAGGGGCAATTGGGCCCAGATGGCCCATTTTTTAATGTTTATAACTTGAAAATAACTGGAAATAAGGCCGTGAAATTCCTTTGTGCTTCTGGAGTTGAACCACCCGTGTTCGTGGATAAGTGGGACCAAACTGCCCATGAAAAAAGTGTTTTGACCCGTGACTGGAAACAAACTCTAAGCTGGTATACTTGAAGAAAAAGAGGTGTAAATACGCATTTGATGGGTCACGACCCCCCCCCCCCCCCCCACCGCTGCCATGCATGGACAGCTGGGCCCAGATTTCCCTTGAGTTAAGTTCGTCTTCGACAGGTCTCAAGTCCAACTCTTGTATATTTGGGGAGAAATATCTATGGATGAGGATTTGGTGTAACAGCAACAAATAAGACGACGTGACGCACTTTAATCTTTAAAGAACAATTGGAAACTGGACTGTTTTGTCATATGATCGATGATGTGCCGTTCTTAATGAATTGTAACAAAGGGGGCTTTAGGCTGCTACGATTTGGTTTATTGCACTTGTTATTACCTTGCTAATGGAAAAGAGGTTCAATGGGTGGGACTGACTGACAGAACATTCAGTGTTCGAACTATTCGTGCAAGATCTTATTTCTATGGATTTATACTGGCTGTTTGTTTACTTTTAAAGCTTTTAAAAAGTCAGCTTGGGCTCAAAGAATATTTATTAGGTTATTTCAATACCTTTTTTCATTGGGGATGAGGAATGTCTGTTGAAGATCTTGCACGAATAGCTCGAGTTCCAACTACGGTCTGCTAGCCAGTCTGACCCTTTAAACCTGTTTTACATTAGCAAGGTAATAAGAAGTGCAATAAATCGAATTCCAAAGCTCTAATACCCCTTTGTCACAGTTCATTAAGAACGGCATATAATCGATCATATGACAAAACGGTCCAGTTTACATTTAAAGTAGAATGATTACAAATTGGTTATTTCAATACTTATTTGGTAATTGGGGATGTGAAATGTCTTGGTTCTAAAGCTGTTTGTATATAAAATGTAATAAACATGTTGCTTTCACAACTCCACGTCTGAGCGCTTGCGCACTTGTTACAAATACCATGGTATCTGGTATACCGAGGTCTACTGTCGTTTTCGCAGTTATTGAGTAGCTGGTTAGTTACCTTGGTATCTGATATCCAGATCCCATAGTCCCGACCGTAGTAATTACCCGTTGTATCTGAAAAATTCACCTCACTTTCATCATCATCAACACAAGAACCTAGTGTTCTAGGTGTTCTCTATAATGCACAGGCTCTTGTCAAATTGGTGGGAAAGATGTTTGGCACTTGTTATTATAGTGATATGAGTATTTGTTGTGGGATGACTTCTGAAAGCGCAAATTCTGCAATTGCCGTTTTTTACAAAACAACCGCAGTATCAGATACCATGGTAACTGCAGAAACGGCTAAGTGCAGATCCAGTTACCGTGATATCAGGTATATTCATCCCACAAGGTTTGTTTTCCCACTGTGTTGGTTTTCCCAAAAGGTTCACTTTCCCGCAAGGTTTAATGCATAAAACGGATACATCAGCTACGATGCTTTCGCAGCGATATTTCGGCCCTTCTTAACAAGGGTCCTCGTCAGGCTACCTGTAATAAACAACTGAAGCTTCTACCGACTATAAATATCTTATTCGGGGAAATTACAGTCCCTTATTAATAACAAAACCGAAGTTGATGAAAATGCAGAACAAAACTTTTCCTGTCATCGCCCCGATTGTGGCCGTGTCGAATTAAATCTCAGTACTAGTTTTTTCGCTACAGTGGTATTTAAAATTATTTTCCCGGAGTAAGCTATTTAACCCTAGGACCTAAAAATTGATCAAATCTTCCTGCCTTACTTCTGCCAAATCTTTGGCAGAAGAATTCAGCGAATTCAACAACGAATTCAGCGTATCACCTTACCCCTATTCTTATATTGAACATCTAATCTACTTCAGATAAAACTTTAACTTTTAACAAATTTTCCGGTTTCAGCCCGATTCCGGGCGAACTATATGTCCGGGTAGAAAGTGATTGCCAAAAGCGGATTCCCCATGTCTTCTTACCCCTACATCGAAAACATAATCAACTTTATATAAAACTTTTACTTTTAACAAACTTTCCGGTTTTGGCCGGATTCCAGGCGAACTACTTGTCGGGCGAGAAGATGGTTTTCATATTTGTATTCAGTCTTTTTACCCCTAAGCGGACTATCTCATTAGCTTTAAAAAAAATTGTTCGACCCTTAATTTAACCCCCTCCCCACCTCTAAATCTTGAGCTACAAAAGCCATCTACAAACTCGACCTTTCCCTTGGCCCATAGAGTCCTCACACTAACTTTCATCAACGTATCTCATTCCCTTCGAGAGTTATCTTGCTTACAGACGGAAAGGCAGACGGACAACTTTACGAAGTCATATGTATCCTCCACTCACGTTTTGGGATCCCAAAAACTACTGTTTTGGCGAAAACTCGACTAATCTCGAGAAAAACCGACTGTTTTGAAAAAAAATCGACCGTTTCCAGGAAAACAAGAGCAAAGGTTTCGATGGGATCCCAAAAATTTAAAATTTGATCCAGACAATTTGGTCTTGTAGAAATCCGGTCTTCGCCAGAGTCCTTGAATATTTTTAATATTAAGATTTAGAAACAGGAGAAGGCCAGTGGCTAATTATCTGAGAGCTACTCCGGCTACTCGCCATAATGCGCGAGGAGCCGCTATTGAACAGCCTACCGTTTTTGGCATAGGAATCACCCCCAAGTCACATTTGAAAGGCAGCACGAAAACCACTGCCGCACCGCCCCCACCCCACTCCGTTCCTCAGACTGTGCCCAGCGGTGATAATGAAGACACGACAACTGCACAGCTCCATGAGCAAGTGCTAATAACTCCACCAAGTGAGTTAGAAGTAAGTGATATCGAAGTGCTACAGGAAACCATCAGCTGGCTCAAAAAGGATCTCTCAGCCGCTCAGGCGGAAATTGCAGTGTTACGGGCGGACCTCGCTAATGCAAAATCTCACAGCAATACTTTGGAAAACCACCTCGAACTTAAAGAATTTCTCATCAGTAACCTGCAAAAATCCGCCAGTGTCTCCGCTCAACTTTCAGAAGTATCCGACCCCTCGCAATCCAAATTGAACCAGAAAAATATTTCAGTGCAAATCATCGATAGTCAGCCTCTTGGTAATGACTCACCGCTAGCAGACGCAACTTCTAGTGACGTAAATACCGCATTGCAGAGCCCAGGTCACGTTGCAATTACCTGCGGCTGCGAAGTGTGCTCATATCTTTTCGCTGATGCAAGCGTGAGCAAGGTCACTGTCCAAGCGCAAATAGTCGATGTAATTAGTGCGACTGACGCAACCAGTAACTCAGGCTGGAAGCTTGTCAGTCAGAGGAAAAAGTGCCGTTTTCTAAGAAAAAGCTCATGTGAGAAGAGCGATCAGAGTGACGTTCCCCTATCAAGCCCGAAGAAAGCACACCAGCCTACGGGCAAGAATAGGAAAAAGGCTTCCAAATTCAACACGATATGTCGTTATTTTAATGAAAGTGGTTTTTGTAAGAACAGGAAAAAGTGTCGCTTTTTGCATATCTGTGCGCGTTTTATTTCGAAAACATGCAGTAATAATGAGTGTAGTTTTGACCACGTTGATTTGTGTAGCGTTTTATCATGTACTGACAAAGAATGTAGTTTCGCGCATCCGTATTGCGGTATGTCAAAAAGACGTAGCCCTAGTCATGCAAATCGACAGGAAAACTTTTTTTTGAATCAAAACCCGGCATCAAAAAACTTGGCCGGACGGGGGTCGCGAATTCAGTCACACCGCGAATACACCTCTCGCGGACCTGCGTGGCTCTCCTTGCCAACAATTCCTCCCGCACATCAGCAACCCCCCTACCAAGCGGGTGTTGCACCTCCACAATCGGTCGAATTTATAAAAATGCGACCGGATGACCACCCACTGGGAAAAAAAGGTGGGGGAGTCCTTATTTATGCCCATGAAACTTTAAGAGCAACTAGACTTGATATCCCATTTTTAACCGATTACGATGAAATTATGTGGGTCATTTTAAAACCACGACGTCTCCCGAGGAAATTCACTGGTATAGCTTTATGCGTGTATTACTACTCCCCAGGTCAGACGAGTGAAAATCGCAAAGCATTTGTCGAAAAGTTGCAACTCAGTTCGGATTTTGTTTTGGGTAAATACCCGTCATGCGGAATTTTCATGATGGGCGATGCTAATGAATTAAAGCTCAATTATCTTGACACTGGAATTGGCCTGAAGCAACTCGTCAATTTTCCCACGACTAAGGGCGGTACCTCTCTTGACCGAATATCCACAAATATGTATGAATTTTACAACATGCCTACGGCCGGTGCTCCGATTGGAGGAAGTTACCATTTTTCTCTTGAACTTAACCCCACCAATTCCATTAAGATTGACTACACTACAACTGTAAATACCAGTCGACCGATCACAGATGAGGGACTACTAACTTTTGGTCAATGGTTGAGTTGCGAGAAATGGGAAAAATTCAAAGATGCTAAAAGTAGTAATGAGAAAGCTACTATTTTCCAAGAAACTTTGCTTCAAAATTACAAGGCTTGTTTTCCCGAGAAGTCAACAAAACGTTTCTCATCAGATCGACCATATATTTCGCAAGAAGTTAAGAAAATGGTAATGGAAAAACGATGGCTTTTCCGTCAGGGTAATACCAAACAAGCCAACAGATTGAAAAACAAGCTCAGAAAAGTCACTCGAAAACATGCAAAAAAATACTTGGAACGTGAAGTTAATCATCTGTATGAGTCCAAACCAAGCCAGTGGTACAACCGAATCAAAAGAATGACAGGCAAGGTGGAAAAAGGAGTTGATTTTGGTCTTGACGAAGAAGACGACGTTACTGCCAACTCCCTTAATAAACATTTGGCTAACATTGTGCAGTCCCTCCCGCCTTTGCTGGGCGAAGAAGTGCCCACCCCGCCCCCTGAGTTTATTGATTTCCCTCTAATATCAGAGTCCCAGGTGTTTTTTAAATTAAAAAGACTTAAAAGAACAAGCATTACCTCTGTAGATATTCCCGTTGATCTTATTAAAGCATTTCCCGATTATCTCAGTGGCCCACTAACACTCCTTTTTAATCAGGTCACAAAAACAGGTGAGTATCCATCAATCTGGAAAAATGGTTTCATTACACCAATACCAAAAAAAGATGCGCCTAATGATTTTTCGGGCGTCCGACCGATCACCATGACACCCATTTTTAGCAAAGTGTATGAGAGTTTTGTCGCAGCATGGCTGAAAGACCGTATTTTGGAGAAAATTGATCCGAGGCAGTTTGGAAATATGCCAAACACGTCTACATCTCATTACCTAGTAAGTATAATTGACAAAATCTTACAAAACCTTGATGAACCAGATTCTTGGATTAATCTTATTGCAATAGATCTAAGAAAAGCTTTTGATTTAATTTGCCATAATATTCTTATAAAAAAACTTCTTGGCCTAGGTGTACACTCATTCCTTGTTCGTTTAATCGCTAGTTTTCTTTCAGGCAGATGTCAACGGACAAAATATAAGTCCACCTACTCTGATCCACTGCCCATCTTTTGTGGTGTTCCTCAAGGTACCCTTTTGGGACCACTTTTGTTCCTTGTCATGATAAATGATTTGGCAACAACACTGGGCAACCGTTGGAAGTATGTCGATGACTTGTCACTCATTGAATGCTGTCGGAAAAACCTCCCAAGCAGTGCAGGTTCACTAATGAATGATATATGTCAAGAGGCAAAGGTGGACAGAATGACTGTCAACTGCGACAAATCTGTAATTTTAACCATTTCTTTTTTAAAATCCACGCCAGTTTTTAACCCAATTATTCCCAGCGCTAGTCACGTGACCGAAATCAAACTACTTGGTGTCCATTTAACTTCAGATCTGAAGTGGAACAAGCACGTCGATGGCATGTTAAAGAAAACCAATTTGGCCATCAGATCTCTAAAGTTGCTGGCTCGCCATGGAATCCCTGCCCCACACCTCCTACGCATTTATTTTTCTTTTATTCGTTCGACACTCGAGTACTGCTGCCCTGTATGGCATTTTGGACTGACGAAGGAACAGTCTGACCGGGTTGAGAGGGTGCAATACCGTGCCCTCCTAGTAATTTCAAAAGCCCCGAAAGTACCATACATATCCCTCCTTAATCAGTTTCAACTTCAAACCCTTCACTCCCGTCGTTTAAAACTCTCCCTATCTTTTGGACATAAAATCCTGTCGAGCCCCATTCACCGAAATATCCTCCCGCCCCAACATGAACCGGCTCGGTTAAGGCCAAGCAGGTCCATTGCAGAGCCTGTACCGAAACTTCAACCTGTGACTGCTTCACATGCTCGTTATGAGCTTAGTTTTGTGCCCTCGTTTGTTAAGTTGTTCAATGCCGGGTCGATTTTTTAGTCTGTAAAATAGTTATCAATTGTATATATTGTATTTTTGTGCATGTTATTTTTGGCTCATTGATTGACATACATGTTGACAACAAAAACTAATAATCGGCTCTGTCCGTCGCATGTTTTTCGAATAAAGTGAATTGAATTGAATTGAATTGAATTGAATTGAAAACCAAGTTCAGATATGGATTCAGCATCTGTGTATTTACGCCTATGCTATACGTCATATCTACTTCTTTTTTTTTCAATCAGTCAGTCAAGTTTTTTCCAAATAGCTAAAAGCTAGAAGTGGAATACAAATTGACAAAATGTACACAGACACGAAACAAATTAACTAATACACTTACAATATTTTACCAGAAATATACGTCCGGGTACAAAATGATTGTCAAAACCGGATTTAGTATGTCTTTTTACCCCTTAATCCAACATCTAACAAACTTCAGACATAACTTTTACTTTTAACAAATTTTCCGGTTTCAGACGGATCCCGGGCGAACTACTTGTCCGATAACAAAATGATTTTCATATAAATATTCAGCATGTATTCTTACCCCTGAATCGAACATCTGATCAACTTTATATAAAACCTTATATAAAACTCCTGGCGAGAAAATGGTTTTCATATTCATGTTCAGCATGTCTTCTTACCCCTAAATTGACTATCTCATTAGCTGTTCAAAAAAGTTTTGCTCGACCCTTAATTTGAAACCCCTCCCCTATTCCTAAATGCTGAGCTAGAGCCCATCTAGGAACTCGAACTCTCCCTTCACCAAAAGAGTCCTCACACCAAGCTTCATCAAAATATCTTGTTCCCTTCGAGAGTTATCGTGCTTACAGACGGACAACTTTTGCGATGTCAGTATCCCTCCACTTACCTTTTGGGATCCCACAAATCGACTGGTTTTACGAAAAATCGCGCCGCGACATGTGACGCCCCTACTACCAACTAACTTTTTACAAATGAGTTCGCTTCCGTTCATGGTTGACATTGCTATCGAATTTCTGTGTGTACCGTATTTGTAGAAGGCGAATTCGGTGTGTCGGATTTTTTTTCCGGATCTTGGACAATTCGATTTTTTTTGCGCGCCCCACAGCTAAAAATTAGCCTAGTTTTGAGCGTTGATTTATATTTGATCTTTTGTTTACAGAATGTCCCACCAGACCTTTGCATTTGTGTGTTCGTCATCGAACAGGCTCTGTCCGTGCGAGCTCTACAGGAATTGGTGACTACCTCTGCCGGAGAAACGGTAAGATTTCTGTCATGTGGTTCTTTCCGACCGTTTTGCTCGGCCTTTGGCTTACCTTTGAAGAGTTTACCTCGAGAGCTGAGATATCTCGAGTTTCAAGTGCCTCTCCTTTCCTTCCACTGCAACCTGCAGCTGAGTTGTTTTGTTTCGGACGTTACTTAAGCTTTGGACGGTGCCGCTTACATGAGTCCTTAAAGTTTAACTGAAAAGCCAACTTGTTTGTGTATCATTTAACGGATAAACTGCATTATTTGGATTGTGTTAAGGAATTTTGTTTATATTTTTCATTACTAGCTCTAATATGACGGTCAGCATATCTATGGCCATTCTCACAACCCAAAATTCTAGTATGAAGCGGAACATATGAATCTGAATACAAATGCGGCTTTTCAGTGGCCAGTGATCTGCTTGCATACGGTAGCTTACTGTATTAACACTTATTTTTCTTAAATCGTTTTTGTCACGCGTACAAACAACCCAGGTACAAGCGCAGAGAGGCACCAGGAACCCGAGAGGGAAATTCCAATCTTTGGAAATTGATTGTTCGTAAATGGCGGAGCAAAGAAGTAACATATTTTCACCGTGTCTTCAAGCCTCTTTAAGTTAATAAGCGAGGAGGAACTAGACTATATAACTAGACTATTTCGGCCTTTTCGGTTAAACTTTAAAGGAATTGGTTAAGTTAGACGCAAATGGGAGAGAAAGCATTACCAGGCGGTTGGAATTAAGGTTGTGAACACAACTGTACTTTTTCTACCTGTAAAGTCTTACCACCACAGCCAACATGATTCACTAATAACAGAAGTAAATCAAACCTTTAGCGCAGGCCCGTATCCAGGAATTTATTTCGGGGAGGGGGGAGGGATGCCGGGGGGGGGGGGGCGGGCCTGCTAGTCGGACAAAAAGTACAAAATACACATAGATCAGAGGGAAAAGCCTATAGAAATGATTACTTTGTATGTTTCGGGGGGGGGGGAACCCCTACCCCCCCTGGATACGACCTTGCTTTAGCGTGACTCTCATATGTCCTTCCACAGGCTTATTACTTATGCTAGTGGGTTTCATAGCATGCATTGAGACTTTAGACACAAGATTTATTTTTGAAAATGTGGCGGATTCTTAAGTAGTAATTATATGAAAACTTACGACACAGCTATTTTTTTCAGGGTGGGGTTGGGAATTTTCTGCTGATAGCTATGTCTGACAGTATCTTCACTAGCAGAAGTTTCGTAATAGATAACACAAGGATGCGCAGTTTCAACAGACAACACTTTGGATGTAATCTATTCTGGTTTTGAAAACGTTATGCATTAAATGTTATGCAAGAAATGCATTGCCAGGAAGAGCCGAAAAACTGCCGACGTAGGATCTGCTGACTTTTTTGTTTCTCGTCTGATATCAGAAAAGTCAGTAGATTTTTGGCGGTTTTTTGGCTCTTCCTGGCAATGCTTGTCATACATAAGATTTAATGCATAATTTTTCAAAATCAGAGAAGATTACATCCCAAGTGTTGTCTGTTGAAACTGCTCACCATTGAAACTTCTGACAGTGAAGCTATGTACTTGCGAATCGCACCACTAAATCATCTCACGATCGCACGAGTCCTGGTTTAAACCAGCCACTTAGAGGGCGATTCTGGCGGTCTGGAAAGCTCGGCGAGCTTATGCGCCGGCTGTTCTTGCGACTTCGGCTAAAAGTCGCTTCGCTTTCTAGAGCTGTTCTCGCCCTCTGGTAGTTTCCACCAGCGCTTGGAAAGCGAATCCACTTCGCGAGTGGAAAGTGGTTTCGACAAGTCAGCGAGAAGTTGTAAAGGTGCAACTGATGCGCAACGACTTTTTGCTTGTTCTTGCGCTTGTCGGATACTCGCTTTGCTTTTCGGAAAGCGAATCCAAGAGATTGCCAGAATCGCCCTTAAATGTGGGTGATGATGCGAAGACGAAGACCAACAGGAAGTCGAGAAGGGTCGCGCTAACCAGCGGTCCCGAAGCCATGAATCGGTGGAAAAACATGATCCAGACATTGACCTTCACCAGCAGTTGACTTGTATTATAGCAAGCGGATAATGAATGAATGAGTGAAATGTTAATGACGCACTACCAAGGGCATAAGGGCAGTAAAAAAGGACTACACAATATAAAATAATCACAAAATACTCAAAAACAGTTTCCTTAAGGTTATTTACTATACTTCAATCAATCAATCTTTATTCTTCAAAAACTTTCCTTACGGTATTAACAAAAAACCGAATATTTGTCCTCTCGTCAAACATGATTATATACAATTTGTGCTTTAACATAGTCAAATTTTCATAAATTACGCAACAACAAGATACAACAAATTAAAACGCTAAATTCAAACATCAACAAAAAAAGGGAAAAGGTTTTACTTAAAATTTTGCATTGACAAAACTCACAAAGGACGGGACAAAACTTCTTTCATACCGCGCATGAGTTGCTCGTATGGGTAGGATATTAGGAACTGGTGGTGCTGCCATTCTCTGTGGCCTTATAAGGTCAGGAATGTGGGGAGGGGGAAGTATGTGACGATGGGTGGGGTCTTCAAGTAGCTAGTCACCAAACTTAGTAGAAAGTTGGTGTCTGCGGTTTGACAAAGATGTGAGGCCAAACTCGTTAAGTAGGGAAATGTATGGGATTTTGGGGGATTTTGATATTACTAGTAAAGAACGGTACTGGATCCTCTCGAGTCGTTCCGACTGCTCCCTTGTTAAACCGAAGTGCCATACCGGACAGCAGTATTCGAGGAAAGGGCGAATGAACACAAGGTAAATGCGAAGGAGGTGGTGTTTAGGGGTGCCATGGCGGGAGAGCATGTTTAGGGAACTTATGCCCATATTAGCTCTTTTTAGCATAGACTGAACTTGCTTATCCCACTTGAGATCTGGAATCACATTCGTAGACAGGTAAGTTTCCAATAGCAGAACACAAATGAGAGGAGAGGGATAAATATGGCCCACTAAAGAGCAATGTCCAGTGAAGTATACCGCTACCGTATCGTAGTTTAAGTTTCAGTTTGGTTTTTGTCTAAATTTAAAGTAAACACAGTGCACATGCCCTAAAAGAGCGCCAAGATCGATTACGAGGAATTACATGAAGTTGTACATCTTCATACTAAGCCTGTTTTTTTTTTTCTAAATCCTTTGTGTCTTAGTCGTTCTCTATAAATCGGCACGAATAGAAACGTGATAGTAAAAAAAAAAAACAAGCAAGAACAAAGGCTTAGATGGGATCCCAAACATAGAATGTTTCTTGGACTACTTGATGCAAGCGAATCTTCTAGCGTTCTTCGCCAGTCCCCCTTAATGTATTGCTAAGTTCAGATATGGACCAAGTTCAGATATAGATTCAGCATGCATGTCTACTCCCACGTCTCATCTCTAATCGACTTCAGACCAGTTCCATCCAATTCCATCCAAATCTATCCTTTTAGAAGTAGGCTACTCTTGGCGAACTGCATGCAGAGCAAGAGAGCTGGTGACATTGAGAGGCCCGGCGAATCTTTCGATCGAAATTTTTAGGTTTTGGCAAATTGTGCCACCTTATCCGTCAAGGAAATAAAGTTCAAATTGGATTCAGCATGTCTCCTTACCCGAAACTGAATCTTTAATCGATCTTTTGTATGTTCGAAAGCTGCAACAGCATGTCTCTTCACCCTATATCGATTATATCGTTGGGTTTTTAACTTCCTGCTAAATTTACGGTGTTGCCAGACTCCGGTCCAACTACTTGCCCGGCAAGAAAATAATTTTCATATTAGGATTCAGCATGCATCCTTACCCCTTCGTCAAATTTCTAATTAACTTTAGATTAAACTTTAAATTTGCCGGTTTTGCCGGATTCCGGGTGAACCACTTGTACGACAAGAACAAACAATCATATTCGGCTTCAGCGCGTCTCTTTAACCCTAAATCGAACCTGTAATCAACACCACACTTTTTTCGGTTTTTGCCTGATTCCGGTTGAACTATTTGTCCGGCGAGAAAATTTTTCTCATATTATTATTCGGATTCAGAATGTCTCCTTACCCTTCAAACAACTATCTCCTTAGGGTTAGCCCCTTAATAAGAAACCCCTCCCCCACCACTAAATGTAGGGCTACAGAGCCCATCTTCGATCTTCACCTGTACTTTACCCAAAGAGTCCTCGTGCCAAAAATATCTTAACCTCTTCGGAAGTTATCTTGCTAATAGACGGACGGACGGACTGACAGACGGACGACTCTTACGAAATCACTTACGTTTTGGGATACCAGAAACTGATAGGCCACTTTAGTAAATTGTACAACATAGTTACGTTTTCGATCCATGCCAGGGTGTCAGCCAGGGTTCCAGTCCGGGAAGTTGGAAGACAGAATTTCCAGTCAAGAGTTGAGATAAGGTCAGACTGCAGACGAAATGACGGGAAAGAATCGAGTCGATAGATCCGAAGGCTCCCGAAAAAGGAAATCGGTTTAAATTTCAGAAGACTTTTCCGTTGGATTTTAGCTTCGGATGGCTTTGCGAAGGTGGGGCTTTGTTGGCGGAATTGCTTTGTCAAAATTGGTTTGCAGACGAGCAGACATTGTTTTTAGAGACGTCGTTTACGGTACCTTTTTACGGAATATATTCTCGCCGGTATGTTTGGTGTTGCTACACTGGTTACATTTACACGAGAGTGGGTAATTTCAAAACGTTTTAGGTAACACAGTATCTGTTGACGTTACAGAATATTTCCGTAATGACTCTTTAAAAGTTATTTTTTTTGCGGAAAATGTGAAGTGATATTTTTTTTGTTAATAGAAAAGTAAGAGTTATGATCCACAATCAATGTTTCTGTAACACAACAGATAGCGTGTGATTTGCATACCTGTTGAAATTGCGAACCCTTGTGAAAATTGCGAAAACTGTGTGAAATGTGTCGAAAAACTTCTGACAGTGGAATGTGCTGAAACTTTTCCTGGGTGATATTTCGACCCTTCATAGCAAGGGTTATCATTAGGGATTAGCTAAAAATGTAACACGGGTTCAAATATATGTTTCATAGCTGCGCCTGAAACTCTGTCAAGAAGGGCCGAAATATCAACTAGTCTCAGCTCACAAATCCGTTTAGTAACGCCAAGCATGATTTGCATTGAGCTTGAATTGAAGGTAATGGGCCATACCGGTATGCATCGTTGTAGTACATTAATTAAATACTGCCGCTCATTTTTTTTTTTTTTTTGAATGAACGAAGGGTTTATTAAAAAAAAATGGAATCTTCAATGCCCAGAGGCGAACCTGTAAGGGGGTCAGTTTTCTCTTTGGTGTCAAGAAAGGCCGAAATATTAACCAGTATCAGCCTACCAATTTGTCCAGTAACAGAAAGCAGGATTCGCAGTGAGCTTGAATTGAACTAATTGGGCTTTACCCGTATAGATATTGTTTTGGAGTAAATCATTACTCTCTGGAGTTAGTTTCGTTGTGTAAATTTAGTACTCCTTCAGCCCAAGCTGACTGCAGTAATTGATGGTGCTAAATGGAAAAGTAAATCTCGACTGATTACCCGTTTAGCTCCGTAAAGAAGGGTATAAAGTTATTTGTGTCTAAACAAAAACTGAACTGGAATAGTATTGACAAGTCAAAAATCAATGTCCTTACTTTTGCCCCATGTGTGGCTCACTAGGGGAGGATATTTTGCATTTGGTGGGTAGATGCATTGAGCTAAATGATTTGCGTAAAGAGATTGTTGGGCATGATAGGATGGAGGAAGAGGATACGGTTAAGGTTGTGGGGAAGACAAATTTTGGTGACCTTCGTCGGCTTTGGAGATTTCTCCAGCAGGCTACGGAGCATCGGGAACGTTTTTTGTAGCAAAGCTTCCCTCCTTTTTCTGTAAATATTGTGTTTTTGAGTGTTATTTTTTGTTTATTTTATTTTCCTGCCATGGCCCCACAGGCGTTTTCGGAACAAGAAGTCATTCATTCATAACCATACGCATTACAACCCATAGCCTACACATTACAACGATAACTTCTAGTAATGAAGCTAACCGTGTAAACCAAACTAAGGAATGTGTCGTCAGTTATTTTGAGAAAAAAATCCTTCCTAGGATATATCATTTGAACATTTCGAGGGGTTGAGATCTTCTGTGTTACATCGTTTCGTTTCTAATGCTTTTCTATGAAACGGTACACACTTTCAGACCTCTGTTTATTTATCTTCAGAATGCTAGGAAACTGGCAGGACAGATCCATAAACAAGCCTCCCTATACCACGAAAACTTCGTGCAGTTACGCTGGAAGTGACGCC
Organism: Branchinecta lynchi; assembly: GCA_023053575.1. Lineage (NCBI taxonomy): Eukaryota > Metazoa > Arthropoda > Branchiopoda > Anostraca > Branchinectidae > Branchinecta > Branchinecta lynchi. The sequence continues at coordinate 12,150,474 of JAKZAP010000008.1, forward strand.
AACCCTTCTTCCTTTTCCCCACAAATCTCGCGAGCTAGAAGCATAGGCACACCCGGTGTTTTCGAGAGTGTATTGGTACACTGTCAGAAGTTTCATAGCAGATAACACAAGGATGCGCGGTTTCAACAGACAATGTGTAACAGATAACACTTGGGATGGTATCTGTTGTGTTTGAAATTTTTCTGCATGAAATGTTATCTTCATTCATTCTTTATCGTCATGATGTCGGAAAACTCAGCAGATGCTTTTTGGCGGTTTTTCGGGTCTTGCTGATGATAATGCTTATTATGCACAACATTTTGAAACACAACAGACAACATCTGATGTGTTACCTGTTACACATTATCTGTTGAAACCACGCATCCTTCTGTTATCTATTATGAAACCTCTGACAGTGTATAGGTATTTCGCATGGATTTGACCGATTCTCTTAACTGTCTTCGACGACTTTTAGCTTTAAGCTCTTTGGTTGAATGAAGTTATTTTATTGATCTTTCTCTTTGAGGCGAATCATATTCGGTTAATCAATCTGTTTTCTAAAACAGATTATTTTGGTCTGTCTAGAGACCATATACAAACAAAAAATAGGCGTAAATTCTGAAGACAGTTACCTCACGGAGATCGTGTGGACCGACAGAAAATGTCGCCACAGTGGAAGGCTGTGGTACGTATGATTATCACGCGAGTTGGATGGTGTATCAGCTATAGATTGTACGCTAGTTATACCTTTCTCTATTTTCTAGGGCAAATCAACGGGATCTGGTCATCGTACCTTACTTTACGGCAATGCAGTGCTCCTTAGGCATCAAAACAGCAATATGGTAAGGTTCCACCACTGTCTTTTTTTGCATCGAGAATAGTAGAATGCTAACACTTATATGTTCCATAAGGGAATTCTCAGCGGAAGTTCGTAGACATGCACCCCATGAAAAGGCAATCTATTTTTCCATGTTACAGCATTAGGAACCCACCTGCTTATCTCTCCAATGCGGATATGTGGAAGTGCATGATCGTATTGCTGTGGGATAACTTCCGTCTTTACTTAACAAGACCAAGGGCCTCGATGAGGTCCCAAAGGGGAACATTTGTTGGACCAGGGAAGTCGAGTCTTGCACATTTCCGGTCTTCGCCATACCCCGAAAGCTTTCAACCGCCTCGCCAGATCTTTAAATTGCAGTAAAAACAAAGCAGATTGATGTTTTTTTTTTTTATCTTTATACAGACAGGAGATATATTAGAGCTCACGAGCGTTTCGTTTTCGCTGTATGCCAGTAAATCCGACACAACTACCGGCTTCGTAAGAAAACGAAACAAGAAGATCGATTTTCGATGTGACCTTACTATCGAGTGGAAACTGCTAACACCCAATAAAGACAACACAATGCCTACCGAATTTCTGGCTTTTCGGACATAATCCGTAGCATCAACCAAGCAGGAAAACAAAAGACAACAGTTCCGATTCGGTTTGCCAGCTTTCCCACTATGGGTACTCTAAACCACTTGACCAGGAAATTATAAGCAAAATTCCCGTTTTTGTCAGATTCTGGACGATGTTGCTTCGTCAGGGAAGAAAAACGAAGGATGGTCTGCCCTAGAATTTTTTCTTACCCATATATTGTTCGGGCGAAATGGTCAGGGGCGGTTTCGGAACCCCTTGCTGTGCGCAAGGGGGTACCACAGGGTAGAGTCCTATATCATTTTTTTTTATAAAGTGTTATTTATGATTGCCTCTCAGGTTTATTTCCAACATTTTTCCTTGGAGACGTAAGTATCAATTACATAGCTTATGAAGATGACATTCTATTAAGAAGTCGAACTAAAAGTGGCTTAGAATCTAACATTAAAACGATCTCAAATTGGTCTTTCTGTTAACATTTCTAAATGTCAGTATCTTAAATTCAACAGCCGAAAAGATTTCAGCGTTTCTTTTCAAAATGAAAAACTCCCCAATTCCCCTACCGTAAAATGGCTTGGCATGATCATAGCACAGTCTCTAAGAAAAATCTGCGATAACGCTGTTTCGGCTGTTCACAATTCCATTCGTATCGGCTATAGAAAAATAGTTTCAAATAGAGGTAGCCCTATTGGTAGTTTATATAATAGCTTTTGTTCTCCCCTTGTTTGCAACCATTCCAGAATTTTTGGTATTCTGATACAAAAAGATTTAAAATGTATCAGGACTCATTATTTCAAATATTGTAAATTTCTCTTTTACCTTCCTCGACGTTATAGAAATTCTCGTGTACCTGCACATTTTTTGCCCTCTGACCCTTGTGCAAAGTTATCTGCAATTGCCCAGAGCCTTCACGTTTCTGCCCTTGGTCATTTCTCCGCATTCCATCTAGGAAAAAGATTTTTTAGACCCTATTAGTCCCTTTCCTTTTTTTTTTAATGTTTATTTTCTTTATCTCGTGCAGTTACTACATTATTGAAAGCTCAGTGTATTTTTTCCTGTTCTTTGTCTTCACTGCACTATTTTCCTCTTCCTAAGTACGTAAATAAAATTTCATCATCATCATCATATCGAAAATCTATCCAGCTTCAGACAAAACTCTTTCTTCTCAAATTTCCAGTTTTGTCGGATTCCGGTTGAACCACTTGTCTGGTACACAAACAAAACTGAGATAAAATTCAGCGTGATTACCTTTATATCGACAATCTAACCCGCTAAACCTTCTTCGAGATACCGTTTAGAGCTACTTTGGGATACGTAGAGATACTTTGCCGTATTCAAGATACGTACGTAGCGATACTTAGGAATATACAAAATACTTCAAGATGCTTTTGGGATACTTTCCAGGGATGTACGAAGATACTTTTGGGCCAACCAGGTCATCCCTTGCTTTTTTTTTGCAAATGGTTCGATCGGAATCCGGCAATAATTGGGAAGCACTGATCATCATGTCAGTTCAATTTGACTGGAGTGCTGATAAAGCGATGATACTAATTTGAGTCATGCACATGCACTCGAGTGACACGTGCATTTGACGCACATCGATCGTATAAGCAGTCAATTTTCTTTCCACTTCCGCAAGAGAATTGACATAGGTGTACACACACCCTGATATGAGAGAACGAATCATTTGGGTCCTGAGGTCGGGAATATTGCGATTCCCACCTGTCGCGTTAGTCCCAGTCAGCATTGGCAGCGGTCCCATTGGCAGGGAACGGGAAATGTTGACGTTCTTAACCGGTGTCGTTTGGTCCCGAGAAGAATTTTGAAACAAAAGATTGTTCATGCGCCAAAAAGACGGTTTCCAAAAGTACCTGGAGATTTCGAGAATAATTCCAGAAAATTTGAAAAGGCCGTGAATTACCACGTCGTTGGAGATTATCCCGGACGTTTCTAAATTTTCTAGATGTTTTCTTATGATTTTCGCGAATGCACTATTGCTGTTTTAAAAATTATTTTTCACTTTAGAAAATACTTCTAAAGCGAAAGTGTGCGTCTTATCCTACGGCCAGTCATAAAGAAAAGGTCTTTTCTGTCAAAGACAGCTTGAACTATATCGAGCGTTTCTGAAGTTCAAGTTTTTCTAACCTTATTGACGTTTCCAAGTCAGCGAGCACGCTGAGAGTAGCTGGACCGCTGCTCAGACCGGCTTTCCGAAAAGAGAAGATCACAAGGTGTATCCTCGCCGTTCCTCGGGGTATTTTTTTTCAAAACACTCATGAAAACAGTCGGTTTTTCTGAAAATTGGTCGATTTTTCGTCAAAATCGACGGTTTTCGATTTTCGACAGTCGATTTTTTTCAAAAATGTCTTTTGTTGTTGAAAACAGTCATTTTTCTACAGAAAAAGTCGGTAAAAATTACCAGCCAGTCGGTAAATGCCTCCCACAGTGGACAAAGGACACAGTTCCCAGATTCTTGCGAGTGTGGGAGTGTGGGTGGGGACCGACAACGACTAAAAAATGTCCCCACAAAAAATTGAGCAACGACAGAATAAAATATCCTCAGGAAAAAACGTCCCAATGACAAAAAAACGAAAAAAAATTACAAAAAACGTCCCCATGAAAAAACGTCCCCATGAAAAAACGTCCCAAGGACAAAACGTCCTCGTGACAGAACGTCCTCATAGTAAACCGCCCCCATGGCGAAATGTTCGAATGTCTACGAATGAACCTGATTGTTTAATATTTTTTTGTCAGCGATATTTTGGCCCTTCTTGGCAAGGGTCCTCGTCAGGCTGTCAATCCTCTGGTTCAGCTTCAGACAGCCTGACGAGGACCCTTGCCAAGAAAGGCCGAAATATCGCTGACGCAGAATCGTAGCTGACGTATCCGTTGTAAACATTGTTTGAATAAATGTTTCAAAGTCAGCCTGGGCTCAAAGAATATTTTTTTTTTTTTGGTGGAAAGTATTACCGTAAGTATTACTTTTCCAGAATAATAAAAAAAAACAAAAAACTATATTATTCCTAAATTAACTGACCGCAGAGATACTCTTCCAAAAATGTTTGGAACAAAGATAGTGTGTTGTCCCCAGATTTATTCCCTCCTCCCCTCCCATCGTCCGGGAGTCGGTCTGAGAGGAAGACTGGCAACCAGTTTTGCCATATCTTGCCAATCCTTCTGCCCAGTTTTTACATAGTTTCATCCCATATTTATTTCTTGTCATATCTTTTAATTTTACTAGTTAATTTGTTTCATTTTTGTGTTTTTCGTAAATATTTTAGTCCTCTCATATGTTGAGCTATTTGTGAATAAATTTGATTCTTTGATCGATTAATGGATCTGGTTTTGGGGCCTATAAGAATGATACCAGAAGTCCACGGGATTCGGCAAAGATCGAACACTTACAAGACCGGATTGTCTGTTAGAGAGGTTAGCAAACATTACAAAGATCGAACACTTACAAGACCGGATTGTCTGTTAGAGAGGTTAGCAAACATTATCCTTTGGGGCCCCTCGAAACCAATGATCCTGTTTTCCGAGCCGGAATGAGCTCAGTTTTAATTGGAAAATTTCCTTAATTATTTCTTTAACGAATAGCTTATCCGACGACCAAACTTGTTGTGTTACTACTGGGAAGAAATAATGATATTGTTCCGTTAACTCTGTTTCAAGCGTACTAAGTTTTGAATCCAGGGTTGTACAATACGCCACATCTTCTGCCATAAGCCATATTCCGAATTGTAGAAGTCCTTGTTATTGGACGGACAGACAATTCAGACAATGTCAATCAATCAATAATTTTATTTGAACCCAAATAGCTCTAGGCTAAAGACGGGTGAAAATTGGAAAAAACAAAAGCTCACGTACACTAATGATAAAACACAAACTAACAAACAATAAATACGAAACGAACATAAAATCAAGTACAGTAAAATGTTAGTGAAATACGGTAACGAACGTAGGCTATAGTGAGTTTTAAACTCTTGGAAGGGCTCGATTTGCAACATAAAATGGCAGCGGGTGCCAAGGTAGAGGAAGAGCTGTGGGTGTTTTATAAGATTTGTGCGCTGCAGATAGCATCAAGAACAGCTCCACCTTTCATGATGGGAAACTCAACAAGCTGATTAAGTTGTTGACGCATATAGTGGTTGGGTAGGCCATCCCAGACAGTACGTTTTGGGACCCCCAAAACGCGGGGCTGAAAACAGCCCAGACGAGTCTGTAATCCTTTCGAATCCCAGCAGAGTCTCAAAGGACTCGAGCCACGCATATTAAAATTTTGGCGTATGAACTGAACCTACTGCGACTCTTGTATTAAGGATGACATTTTGTGTAAAATGTGACGGTAAAATTTGCATTTGCAATCACTGTTGCTGTCACGTCGCGGAGAAAACTACGACTGAAGAACATCTTTAAGCAGTTTAAGGTTCGAAAGGGGAAAATGGAAACGAAAAAAAAATCACATCGTGTATGATCCCTTTTGCTTGTGAATCTATTACACTCTGCACTCTTGACAATAATCTAAATGAATAAGTCCAAACAATGCCAGTGAAGCTCTGGAAGACCGAGAAAGTCACCCGAACGATGATTCAAATCCTATGTCAACCAATCAACAGCCTTTGTTGGAGACAGCTGACTTGGCGTTTCCGACCCTTCGCTAGGGAGATGGGGGTTCATTATCGGCACGAAGTGTAGTGCCCGAACTTCAGCAACTAACAACTAATCTGCATAGCTTCGGTTCGGAAAGTAGATGTCTCCAGTAACTGAAACAGCTACTGGAGACCACAATGACCACATGGTCATGAGCTTTGGAGAAAAATTATAGATGGGGTGGTTCAGAAGCATAGCGGATTCGTGTTAACTTTGCTTTAACCCACGCACCTTAACTGTAATTTTTCATTCCAGTATTTGGCTTGTCTTTCGACCAGTTCTTCCAATGACAAGCTTGCCTTTGACGTTGGCCTTCAGGAACACTCTCAAGGTATGCGTTCTCAAAGATTGTCTCTACTGACAATTTCCAGCCTTCTTAGTGGGTTTATATCACCGTTGCATGGTCTTGGTATTGCAAACCTTTCATGTTCATTTGAGCCTTATAAACACCAATAGATCTTCTTGACATGGATTTTTGAAATACATCATGAAAAGTAAATAGATATGGCCAATGCTTTTTTCGTATTTTTGTCCGTTCTATCTAGTCGTTGTGGAACCTTTCGGTCGTTCTTGTTTCCTGGAAAACGCACATCTTTGACCACGGGACGCTTTCTCGTGGATGATTTTTGAGCTCGAAGAAATATGCCATCTACACGAAAATGTCAATGGATGATCCACCTGCACGAAAATGTGATGAGCTCGATAATAGCTCCGGGGAAATTTTGTTCAACATTGCTACCCTTGCACCATCAAGACAAGAGTGCAAGTGCTGAGATGTGGTGTGTGAAAGTAAAATCTCTTAAAACCTTTATCACATTAAAGCTGGGCTGTCGGGAGTAGATTTAAAGTGGATGGTGAGTTTAAGGGGGGGAGGATTAGCTATTGGGGAGAAATGAAGGTTTATAGGAAAAAATGTTCCTCTTTATGTGTGAATGTGAAGGATTGAGTGATTTAAGGGTCGAATTATTTGGGGTGGGAATTACGAGGGAGGAGTGGCTACTAGAAAAAATTGGAAGTACAAATATGGGGGATATTCGTAAGGTGGCTAGATTCCTCCGCGTTGGTTTGTCCCATAGAGAGCGATTTTTGTAGTTTGTTGTGTTTTTTCTTGTTTTGTTGCCATGACCCCAAGGGTTTTTTCGTGCAATAAATTCATTCATTCATTATAAAGAAACAGCGTTAAAACTAAGAAATTTCAGATCCCAATAACCATTTTTTTTTTAACTAACATACTTTGAAATCATCCCAGTTTAAAAGCTTTTGATGTGAACAAACCGCATTTAGAAATCGAAAGAAGATCTTCAAGATCTTGCAAGAACGGTTTCAGTTTCGATACTGAATGTCTTGCCAGCCAGCTCGACTCTTTAAACCTCTTTTCCATTAGCAAGGTAATAATGAGTGCAAGAAACCAAACCGTAGCAGCCTATTACCCCCTTTGCCACAACTTCTTTTAAGAACGTCATATCATCGATCATATGACAAAACTGATTATTAAGGATTGAGGTACACCGCGTAGTCTTGTTTGTTGCTGTTACACCAAAATCCGCATCTATCCAATCAAATTGCTTATCTAGACCAAAATATGCTCGACTATACGAGCATAGAGTTTGTTCCCATCACGGGTCAAAAACTGAACTCATGGGCAAATACGGCCCACTTGCCAATGAACGGGGAGGGTAGGGGTGGTTCAACTCCAGCTATATATCCCCAACCTCTATGATCCAAAAGCCTTATACTTATCCTTATCCAAATCGCCTTATCTCCAGTGATTGTCAAGTTAAAAACACAAACAAAATGGGCAGTCATGGCCCAATTGCCCCTGAACCATGTGGGAGTGGGGTTTGGGACCCGCAAAAGAAAAAAGGGACGCCAATGCTCACAAACCTACCAAGTTTCTACTTGATAACGATTGATTCCTGTCACGGGTAGCGAACTTTACTCCTGGGGAGGTGCAGGGGCAGGTGCAACCTTACTCCTGCGTAGTTGCAACTTTAGCCAAGTTTCTACTTGATAACGGTTGATTCCTGTCGCGGGTAGTGAACTTCACTCCTGGGAAGGTGCAGGTGCAGGTGCAACCTTACTCCTGGGTAGGTGCAACTTTAGCCAAGTTTCTACTTGATAACGGTTGATTCCTGTCACGGGTAGCGGACTTTACTCCTGGGGAGGTGCGGTGCAGGTGCAACCTTACTCCTGGGTAGGTTCAACTTTAGCCAAGTTTCTACTTGATAACGGTTGATTCCTGTCACGGGTAGTGAACTTTACTCCTGGGAAGGTGCAGGTGCAGGTGCAACCTTACTCCTGGGTAGGTGCAACTTTGGCCAAGTTTCTACTTGATAACGGTTGATTCCTGTCACGGGTAGTGAACTTTACTCCTGGGATGGTGCAGGTGCAGGTGCAACCTTACTCCTGGGAAGGTGCAACCTTAGCCAAGTTTCTACTTGATAACGGTTGATTCCTGTCACGGGTAGCTAACTTTACTCCTGGGAAGGTGCAGGAGCAGGTGCAACCTTACTCCTGGGTAGGTGCAACCTTAGCCAAGTTTCTACTTGATAACGGTTGATTTTTGTCACGGGTAGCGAACTTTACTCCTGGAAAGGTGCAACTTTAAAAGCAATTTTTCAGCCCTAGGATCTACAAGTACAAGGAATTTCATCGCCCTATGTCCAGATCTGGTCAATTTATGAACATTATTCACTGGGCAGTCTGGACCCGTTTGCCCCTGAGCCGGGTGGGTGTGGGGAAGGGACAACCAAAAGGCACATCTAGACCACAATTCCCACTTCCAAGTTTGAACTTGATACTTCAAAGGAACCAAGAACACTCCACTAAAAATGTACTGTTTTGAGCTCATTTCTGACGTCACCGATTCAGCTATTCAAGCGAAAATGACTTGAATGGATGGCCCGGACGACAAAACTCGTATCGTGATAATGTCTTGTCACATTGACGCACGCGAAAGGATTTCTGGCAATCGTAGATTTGCCGTAGATTTTCTGGTCTCGTAGATTTCTGGCAATCAGCCGTTCGGCAAGTTTGTGTATGGACTTGGCGTTGCTGGTGGAAAATGTGACACTATAATGTAAATTAGTGTGAATAATAATCTGCTGTTGACAGTAGGCTACATTGACAGCTTTTCCCGATTTTCGGGCAAAGTAATGTGCCGAATCTAATGTGTCGGAAGGCTGTTCCGGTTCGTGGAACTACCCCGATCGTCTTTTTAGGCCGACTGGGCATTGGTTTAAAAATATTATTTTCCTCCTAATTCTCTGTGCCGTTACCGTTGCCAACATCCTGGTTTCTACTCGGAACAGCTCGAGTTCTTGATCATCATGTCCGAGCAGTGGTTTGAAGAACGAAAACTTCTCCTGATCTAAACGTCGCAGTAGAGCAATCTTGTCATATATTTCCCTAAATTTTCCCTTGTCAGGGAAACCAAAGCATTATTCGGCATATAAGAGGCAGTGCTGCATTTATACTTACTCGAAAAACAAAACAAGAGCTGGAGGCTCATATGGCACTTGCAGGCTGGGTCAGAGGATTAATATAGGAATTCGTCAATTCGTGGGTTGGTTGCGATCATCTGTAAGCCCTTGAGATAAGAATGGTCATGGGTCCTTGGAAATCACGAGAATGTATTGTTCGTAAAAACTTTTTAATGTGTGCATTTGACCGTAATGATGCGGACTTTAAGGGCGCTAGAGATTCACCTGTAATGAACACTCTTAGAGCACAAATGATAAGCTCATTGGAATCATGAAAATGTATATTTTGATCAAAATCAGCAAATTCAGTTGTAAGCAAAACCCTTAAGGCAAAAATGATCATGGGCCCTTGGCGATCAAGAATATATATCGTTTGGTTAAAGTACTTTTTTGACTTTTCGGTTAATGAACGCACTTTAAGGTCGCTAAAAATTAGTTTTTGAGCAACACGGTCGAGTTAAAATGTATACTTTCCTCAAAAGTATTTTTTGTACTTTGTGGTTATGATTAATACTTAAAGGTTAGGATTAGTACTTTAAGGGATGGGAGAATCTGAGAAGTGACAATTTCTAAGCCAATCGTGTCAAGTTTCTAATGTTCAAGCCAAGTTCCATCGTCCTAGCAATCTGGAAGTACTTTAATTCGCAATCACCGAAATTTGTCCCCCCCCCCCCCCCACCAACTCCCCTCACAGTGCCGGAACCCGGTCCTGTTTTGTCACTGATGTATCTAGTTCTTGTCCTTGGTCTTCCCACCAAGTTTCCTCCCAATAACTCCACTCTAAGCGTGTCAAAAGATTTCCGCCCCCCCCCCCCACATTCATCGAATCCGGTTCGGACTTTAAGCAGGACATCCGTGACACGACGTCTTTCCAAATATGAAGTTTCGTTAAGATTCCAACATCTCGTTCAAAAGTTATACATACCTCAAGATTCCAGATCCCCCTCTAGCCACTCCCTCACGACGGCTGGTTCGGACAACTGACTATTTCTAAGCCAATCATGTCAAGTCTTTAATGTTCGAGCCAAGTTTCATCGTCCTAGCACATATAGAAATACCTTAACTCGCGATAGTCGGAATTCCGGACTCCCCGCCTCTAACTCCCCACAGTGCCCGAATCCGATCCGTTCTATCAATGACATATCTAGTTCCTGTGCTTGTCCTTCCCATCACGTTTCATCCCAATCGCTCCACTCTAAGCGTGTCACAAGATTTTCGGTTCCCCCCTCTGACTCTTCTCCACATTCCTCGAATCCGGTCCGGACTTTAAATGGGTCATCCGAGACACGAGGTCTTTCCAAATATCAAGTTTCGTTAAGATCTGATCACCCATTCCAGTTTTATACATTTCTCAAGATTCTGGATCTCCGGATCTTCGATTCTGGATCTCCCTCCACCCCCCACCCCACGGTTGTCGGATCGTGAAGTTGACTATTTCCAGGTTAATCTGGTCGGACCCCCGACTTGCATACCAAGTTTCATTGTCTTAGCCCACCTGGAAGTAACTTAACTCCGTATCATCTGAATTCCGGACCCCCCCCCCCCCCCTCCAACTCCCCCCACAGTGCACGAATCCGGCGAGCTTCTGTCAATGGTGTACCTAGGGTTTGTGCTTGTTCCTCCCACCAAGTTTCATCCCGATCGTTCCAATCTAAGCTTGTCACATTATTTCCGGTTCTCCCCTCCGACTCCCACCCACATTCATCGGATTCGGTCCGGATATGAAATGGGACATCTGAGACATGACGTCTTTCCAAACACCAAGTTTCATTAAGATCCAGTCTCCCGTTTGAAAGTTATGCATGTCACTAAATTCCGGATTCCGGCTCCCTCCCTCCCCCCTCCGATAGTCGGATCGAGCGAGTTGACTATTTCCAAGTTAGTTTGGTCGGGTCCTTAAAATGCCTGCCAAGTTTCATCGTCCTAGCACATCTGGAAGTACCCTAACTCGCAAACACCGGACCGACCGACCGACCGACCAACCAACCGACCAACCGACCGACGGAAAAGTGATCGGTATATGGCACTTGGCCGGAAGGCAAGTGCCATAAAAAAAGTGCGCAAGTGCTCAGACGTGGAGTGTAAAAGAATGTATTGAACTGACTTAGATTCCTCCCTTCCCGTAACTTTTAATAATAGTTATCCATGAGTCCTAAATTGAGCTCTCACAGAATCTCCAAACATGGCTCAGGTCATCTCTCATACAATCAGTTATGCTCGCTATGAGCATTGTAGGTTTGTTCCAGGACACTTCGTTTACTACCTTGCTCGAACACGGTAATGTCAAAGTCATAAATTTTCAAAGTGCGTCTCATCTGACATCTTCCACGCGAGAACACATGTTACTTCTCTCAGAAACGCAATTCCTTCGCGTAAATTGTAATTCGGTTTCCAATCACAGTATTATTCATCTTTGCCTTTCCAGTTTTGCTTCATATAAACCCCGTAGGCTTGTTCCACTACACTACTGGCTTTACTTTCATCAATCTTGAAATATATTTCGTTTATTATTCCTTCTTCAAACACACTAATGACAAAGTCATAAAGTTTCAGATCCTATTTCGTCACCTCTTCCTAACGCGGAAACACATGTTGCGACTAATTGACACCTCAAACCCTTTGTGAAATATGAAACCAAACAAACGCAATGTGCATCTTACGGAAACTGCTGTATACAACAATATGAGATTTAATTTGATGAGAAAAATAGGCAATCTTGGCCCTAATGCAAACGGAGGGGGAGATGAAACTCCAGAAGTATATTCAACAGCCTAGAACCGCAAGGAAAACAAATTTCATTGTCGTATCTCTAATTGTGGTCAATGTTACAGAAATTACTCACTGGGGTATCTGCGCCTAGTAGCGTCTGAAAAGCCCGGATGTTTCAGGCAGGACTACCCTCCTCCTAAAAAGAAAGTACACGTCTAAACCCCAGTGACAACAATCATTCCAAGTTTCATCTTGATACCGGCCATGGTTTGCAAGCTATGGACTCGGCACAGTTGCCCCTGAAACTGAGGAATGGTGAAGGTGTGTGTGTGTGGGAGGGGGGGGGGAATAACTTCAAACTAGACCCCAATATCATCAAGTTTACCATTTTTAAATGTTAACGGTTCACAAAATCTCAAATCATGATTCATGGGCAATCCGGGCCCAGTTGCCCGTCAACGAGGAGGGTGGGATAGGTGCAGCCTCAAGCTTTTCTTCGTATCCGGAGGATATAGGTACATGAAAGTTCGTCATTCTAGCTCAAGCCGTGGTAAAGTTGAGATCTTAGCTGCGGGGCGTTTTGGGCCCGATTGTCCCAGAACCGGGCGAGTATGGGGATTTGGGACCTAGATCTCAGTCCCAAGAATAATACGAAGTTTCAAATTGATGCCTGTCATAGTTCAAGAGTTGTGAACGCCACTATCTAGGCAATCTGGGCCCAATTGTCCCTCAACTAGGTGGGCGGGGGTGTTTGACCCCTAAAAAGCATAACTAGACTCCAGCGCCAACACTTGTACCAAGTTTTCAACTTCATACTCTGTCACTGTTCACGGGTTATGGTCTCTACTCAATGAGCAATCTTTGCCCAATTGCCCCTGAACCGGGTGTATGGGGGAGTCGGGACTCTCAGAAGGCACAAATAGACCACAATACACACAAGTGTACCAAGTTTGAACTTGATACATGCACTGGTTCACGAGTTATGAGCTCCACCAAAAACGTTGAAAACCGTAAATCGAATTCCGAAAGCCGAAAGCTGCTACAGCGCTCGCAATAGTGGATTGTTCCAAGGAACACTCCACTGAAAAATTAAAATTTCTGTTATTAAAAATATACTGTTCTTCTAGGAAAATCCCGATGAAGCCGAAAAAAATGTTGTTTTTGTTTTATTTCCTTTGAACATACTTTTGTACCATATAGAAATGTTCATGTTTTTATTTTTCCAGGAGAGGCTTGCTGGTGGACAATCCACCCCGCTTCCAAGCAGAGATCTGAGGGTGAGAAAGTCCGTGTCGGTGATGACCTGATTCTTGTGTCAGTGGCGACAGAAAGATACTTGGTAAGGATCTATCGTGATAGAGGTGCCAATCCCACACAAGCAATACAACCAAATAAACCGTTGAGAATGACGGTTCTTTATGAGTTTCGTTGACTAGCCCTATGCCAGTTTGGTTTGTTTACTACTCTGCTTTTTGCTAAGGAGAGGGAACCTTTCTTCTACGCAGCGACTTGGTGTCTTAGAGACTGATTGGGACTACTATTGGCAAATCAGGATAGCTTCTCAGGTGTAGAAGCCTGATCGAAAGAACAGTTCCTTGTTAAACATATCAGAAATTTGATAAATTATTGAAGTACTGCTGAAACGTAGGGTGGCTCTTCAGATTATTTCGCAGAAATACCTTTTCAAAAAAAATTCGGAGCAAAGATAGTGTCTTATCCCCAGATGAGCCGTCTTTTCCCCCCTCTCCTCCTGTCGTCCTAGCGTCGGTCCAAGAGGAACACTGGCAATCAGTTTTTTTCTTCGACCCTATTTTTATAGTTTCATTCTAACATTTATGGAACGAAATGTTGAAAAACTTTACGCTTTATATATGTAGTAAAGTGTATTAGTTAATTTGTTGTCGTTTTTGTATTTTTTCGTAAATATTTTATGACTAAATACTCTTTGAGCCCAAGTCATCCTTCTGGGTCAACGTTGGGGAAGGAAACAAACCTGTAATCAGGCTAACAGCCTGACGAGGACCCTTGCCAAGAAGGGCCGAAATATCGCTGATGAAGAATCGTAGCTGACGTATATCCGTTGTAAACATTGTTTGAATAAATTTTATTCACTCTTCTAGCTTAAGCTATATGAAATTAAATTTGATTGATTGATTATTTTGATGGACTTCCAAGGGCTAGAAACTAGATGTCCTTTGCGCCTAGCGGAAAGAAAGACTGTGTCGAAGAATGTCTTGGCTTTTACGCATATAAGTAGTTTCTTACCATAAATCCTCCCAACCTCTTCTCCGTTGGAATAAAGGTTTGCCCAGAAGGATTTATCCACATTTGAAGCAAAAGATTAAATACCGAGGTTTGAATACACAAACATTTTGTGAGAACCTATCTCAGTTCCTTTACATGGTCGTCATTTTGCTGGTATTGAAAGCGTTGTCAAATCCTTATAGTTTTCTTCTGTGTTATTAAATTGTTTTCTTTATTTTAGCACACCACAAAAGAAAATGACCTATCCATCGTCAATGCTTCTTTCCACGTTACACATTGGTCAGTTATGCCTTTTGGTACTGGACTTAGCCGAATGAAGTATGTAGGTGAGTAAAGAAACCTCAGTGAAGACGCATTCAGTATTTGTTGTTAAAGTATATTTTCCTCGGACTGAAAAACTGCGGGCTCTCCTGCAACCCTCCTTAAAGTTTAACTGAAAAGTCAACTTATTTTTGTGTCATTCAGTTGAATACACTGAATTATTTGGATTCTGTAATTTTTTTTTTTTTTTGCCCCTATGGGCTCTAGTTATGACATACAGAACATCTGCGGCCGTCCCGACAGCGTAAATTCTACTATCACGCAGAACATTTTAATCTCAACACAAATGCGGCTTTTCATTGGGCAGTGGTAAGATTGGTGAAGATTGCTTAGCCCCCGGTCAAAAAAATCAATAAAAAAAAAAATCACTATTTGAAAATCGATCATCCCTGAATAGTGGAACAACGAAATAACGCATTTACAGCGGGTATTCAAGCCAATTTAAGTGAATAAGTGATGGGTAAATAGTTTGTCCTATTCCAGCCCTTTTCTGTTAAACTTTAACTGCGATTCGCGGTAATCTCGATATGGTCCGACAGCCTTGCGCCTTGAAAGACCTCAAAAGTAAAAACGTTTTGCTTCGATTACCGTCTCCTTCTTTGCCAACCTTCTTCTTCTTAGCTTTCCAAGTGAAATGCTGCCTTTATCCCTCATTGAGAGTGTCACTACAAGCTGCGTACTCGTGAACTTAATAGCCACTGCAGTTGGGTTGAATTTCCGTCTTACTCTTACTTAAGGAGGGTTTTCGCGAGATCTCGAGTCACTTTCCGGCGAGCGAAGCGCATCGCGAAAACTGTTGGAAAGCGATTCCTGTAATAACTTTCCACTTTCCAACTGGACTGATCGCGAAAACGCATGGAAAGCTGATGTTACCGGGAAAATGGTGAATTAAAAATTTTTTCGACAAAATATGGTTAACTTAAGGCGTATTCTCGCCGTTCCCCGAGGACTCTGCTTGAGGAGTCCCCGCGTTTTCGTTTGTCCCGGGGACTCACTCCCCGTATTCTCGCGGGTCCCCACGGATGCGGAATGCTCCGATTATCATCACCATCATCGAAAAGGACTCCCTTTCAGATTCAGAGGGAAATCAATTTTTTCTGGTGTTGGTGCAATGTAAAATTAATTATTAAAATTAATTGATCCAGACTAATTTCGTCAACATCATATTTATTTTAAGAAGAAAATTCATTTTGGAAGCATTCCCCGTGTTCTCGTTGTTTTCCGGACGCGGAGTCCACGTGGAGTGACTCCCTCTATTCTCGCCGTTCCCTTCGAGTCTCCGAGGAGTCCTCGGGGAACGGCGAGAATACGCCTTTAACGGTTTTTGATTCTCATACATCGCATCGAAGTCATCTTAATTACGATTGCCTTTTTTTTTTTATTTATTAGTTACACTTGCACTGTTGTCTCTCCACACTTTTTGAAATTCCCGCCGAAACATTCAACTTTCCGCGGAGCTTTCCACTAGCCTCGTGGAATCACTTTCCGGGAAAGCTGCTTCGGTCGCCAAAGCGCGAAAACCGGGTAGGAAAGTTCGGCAACTTTCCGCAGTGGCGCGAAAACCATTGGAAAGTAATTCCGACTTTGCTTTCCAGCTCGCAAAAACCCTCCTTTATACTGCAGCCACGCGCCGTCCAATTTCCGATCCAAGTTTACGCCATCGCCGTGCCTGGAGCTTCTACAGTCTCACGTACATGCCATGTTCAAACACTAGCAGTCTGCTGCCATGCAGTATAGATGGCATACAAGCTATCTGTCCAGCACCCGCTAACTACTTACGGAACGTGATTACAGGATTTTCACGCAAAATTTCTTTCGTAGAGAAGCTTAGCTTACGTTTGTTAGTGAAAGATGCAATTTACCATACAGAACTCTCTCATTTAACTGTGGAGTTTTTCAAAGAGAATAATTGAACCTTACCGAAGATGCGGCTGATGCTCAATAGATTAAGAGCTTGTTATATAGATGAGATTTGTAACTCTGGCCTGTATGATCATTCCCAGTTTCTTTCAGACATGTGGACACATATGCCTTTTATTATCATTATTATTACTGAAAATCGATGTTCGATAGTGTTATCAGGATGAAGACCCTATATTTTTTAACAGGTTACGTTTTCGGCGGTGAGGTTCTGCGGTTCTTTCACAGTGGTGATGAATGTCTGACAATTCCTTCAACATGGACGGATCAACTGGGACAAAAGTAAGTGAAATCTTCAACGATACGGGAGGGGGGGGGAGGGAGGGGGATGATTGTGAGGATGACACTCGCATGTCGTCCAGACAGTCTTAAATTTCGCCCACAAATTAACAGTTTTCATCATATGATTACGAACACATTCTAATCAATCGTTGGAGTTACATTTTTGTGAGGGCCCCTACACCTTCCATTCCCAATTCTAATTTTCCCACCCGAGTCTTTCAAGACCATGAACCACACACCCCTTTAATTCTGTCTAACGTAATTGGCAAAACCTTAATTGGAACTAAACAGGCCGAGAACAGGGTCATTACAGCGTGTTCGACCGTTTGTGAAGGTCGGTCTTCTCCCACTCTTGTTTGTTTCCGCTCGTATTCAGATGAATTTCAGCCATAAATTACCGATTTTAATTGTATGTTCTGAAGAAGCGTAACCCGAGTCTCTGTAGCCTGTTCTAAGTTGTTGTAAGGGTCGGATGTTCTTCTACTCCTATTTCCATTATTTCCATTGGTATTTTTAAATTAAAAAATATGAACAGTAGAAACACTGAAGATGACCGAAAATTTGGTTAGATTTATAGTGTATGTCAAGAAGTGTTTGGTCCTGCTCCAGGTTCAGTTATCCGAAATATCAGACGAGCGTAGCGAGTCCTTGCCCCCACGTCTCAGTAATCCATACCAAAAGTGGAAAGCACTTGTCAGGGGTGCGGGGTCCTGCTTTCAAGAGAATCCTTCTAACCGGTATCGTTTTGAACCATGTCGGGGATTAGCCAGTCGTATGTTTTGAGGTCGTCACGCTCGACGTCAAGCGCTTTGAACCCCCCCCCCCCCCCTCCGTTGAGTATCTTAGCCCGTAAGTGATGGCGTTGTTCCCGACCAACGACGATTTCAAAAGGCTGGCCGTTGGAAGGATTGTCTGCGTGTTCTCCATCGTATACCTAATTGTGTTAATGATAGTTGACGTTTAAATTTGGGAAAAGGCGAGCGGTAGGTAAAAATGAAAGCTAATAGAGATCGAGGAGATTCAGCTCCGAAGCAGATCCATTGTCATGACCCCAGGAATTGCCAACGCTAAGAAATAAACAAGCATGGGCTCGTGGTAGTAGTTAGCTGGCGAGTGTCTTGTCTGTAAGTTTTTGGAATGAAAAGTAAACGTTTGTTCCTCATGGGTACCATACACAAAAAATATGGGAAATCCATGTTCCACATGAGAGCGTCGATTTTTTTTATATTACGGCCCCTGCACAATCGCTCTGTT
Source organism: Branchinecta lynchi (assembly GCA_023053575.1). Classification (NCBI taxonomy): domain Eukaryota; kingdom Metazoa; phylum Arthropoda; class Branchiopoda; order Anostraca; family Branchinectidae; genus Branchinecta; species Branchinecta lynchi. The sequence continues at coordinate 12,168,753 of JAKZAP010000008.1, forward strand.
TTCAATACTCTTGATGACTACCTCTCCCTGCCGATGCAAAATCTCCGGGTACCTGCGGAAGAAAGGAAGAAACGGCGTCAAACCTGCGCTGACTCAGGATTTGATTCGTTGTGTTTGAGTCGTTACGGACACGTTTACTCCTTCTTCCTGAGAATCACTGGCGTGTTTTGGACTTAGTCATATAGAGTATTGTGGGAACAGGCGATGTCTCGCTACTAATATTGTAAGATCTTGGACACTTTCCAGTTTCAAAACAGAACACAACCTACTAGCCGAGTTTTAAAATTTACATTTTATTTGCTTCAGTGTAAACGCGCGAAACTTGTCTTCTGCAAGTGGCTTAGAAAGTTCGCGTGAACAAAGAATCATAGGATACTTATAACATACTTATAACAAGGGCCTTCCACAAACTATACTTAAATGAATCCTCCTCCGGCAATCGGAAGGACGTCGTATTCGTGCTAGTTTAGACCCGACGTGCTCTCATTGGCTAAACATTTCCAAAATGGTGGCTTACCACACGTTACGATGGCCGAGGATAGGAGGACCCATTTTAGATTTGGCGGAGCCCATCCTCCTTTATCTGGGATCATTTTTTTCAGGGCTTGTTATGGCGTCACAAGTTACTTTTTCTGGACAGATAGAGTAAAGTACTTCATCCTTTGAAGTCTGTTTTGTCTGATCTATAACTGAACAAGATTAAAGTTTTGACGAATCTGACGTAGAGCGCGCAGAGTATCTTCTGCTTCGTGTTGAAGGCCCCGTCAAAAATACTAGAGACAATAATCGCGCTTACAAGTCATACCACGGAGAGACTTATGTTGTCCCAGAGACTTTTCGTCCCAGAAACTTTTGTACCACAAATCATTCGTCGCAGAGAATTCGACCCTTGTACTGTTTGATCATCAGGGGACAAAAGTAAGTCCCGCAGACAATTTGTCACAGAAAAATTGTCACAAGGAAAAGGATATACAAGGCCAAAGCCATCTTTGTTGGTATCGAACGGGAAATACTTCTATTAGAATAGGCGGGCAACCGGATATGGTCGATAAGTTGGTCCTTTTCACAGCAACACGGCTGGAATAATTTGGTTACCGATACAAGTAGCCTCTCACGCCCGGCCGAAGCGGGAACGAAGTTGTGGGTGCACCTAAAGAATATCAGACAATAAATGCCTCTTTTTGGCAATCATTTGCCGTAGTAGTTGCTGAATATTTCATACATAACACCCTCACATGCAGCACCACGAATTCGAAAGAAATTGTTCGTTTTGAAGAATTAAAACCTGGAATTGAAATCCTTAATTAACCATAACCCACCCAGGTTCCAGGTTCAAACCACCAACGTGAGTTAGGATTTACCGCTCCGAACCATAAGTTTTTGTTAAATTGTTGATGTTAACTATTTTTCTTTAGATGTTTTCTATGAGCATTATTTTCTCGACCCTCTAAACAGCCCCTATCCAGCAATTAAGGAATAGTTAAAGAAATAGTTATTATTATTAATTTTTTTCTCTCTTTTGTGAATTACATATTGCCAAGTTAAAATTGTATCTTGTGTGTTGTTCATTGTTCCTTTTTCTTTATTTTTCTTTTCTTATACCCAGAGTGCTTTGTGTGCTTTGTGTAAAGATGGGGAATGAACATATTTATTCATTGATTCAAGTTTAATTTTATTCTGATAATTATGCCATACCTTCAATATAGTATTTCTTTTTAATTTCTGGTACCCTGTGTGTTTGTACGTCTGTGCTTGAAATACTAAAAAACTACATTGGTATGTAGTTAATACCCATAAAGTTCATGTGTTATAAAGGTTGCAAGTCATACTATGCTGACGAAGGTCTAGGCATAAGGCGGTGTGGACATTTTGAAGCTTTCAAATTAACAGACAAATACACGCAACCTTATACAACAGATTATGGTTAACCTATTCTTTACTTCACTAATATTTTGATTTCTGTTGTTTTGATTACGGTATCGATCACAAGGCATCTCAAGTTACATTCTTACTCACTTAATAAGTACATATATATGCGTAGAGATAAGTCACGACTCGACAGGATATGATTTATATTTTAATACATCATAATACAAAACATAAAATCTTGATCTTTCTGAAATTATTGAAGGTTGACGGGTTTTAGTCTCTCTAATGTCATTGTTATTACAGTATTGTCGTGTACGAGGGAGGTAACGTCGTCCAGCAAGCCAGATCGTTGTGGCGTCTTGAGCTGGCAAGGACCAAATGGGCCGGCGGTTTTATTAATTGGTTCCACCCAATGCGAATTCGACATATTACTACTGGCCGGTATCTCGGTGTGAATGAAAACAATGAACTGTGCCTTCTCAACAGGTAAGCTAATTTTCTTCTTACCTCGCATGTTTCAGCCATTTGTGCTTTTTCAGTGCTTCGATCGCTTGAGCGGTTCTCTTTATGTATGTATAGGCCCGTTGTCAGGGGCGTCGCAAGGGGGGGGGGGGGGGTGCAGCTTCCCCCCACCTTTTTGAGATTCGGTATCTGGAAATTGTTCGGTGTTCTTTCGATACCAGAATTATTTGGTATATTTACGGGGATTCGGTAGTTTCGGTAGAAGCTCGTAGAAGCATCGATACAAATTTGTTCGATATAATGATCGGGATTCGATATAATTGCCAGGATTCGGTAGTTATCACGAATTCGGTGAGCGAATTTACTGAAATTTTTTGATAATTTATTCGCCAGAATTATTCGGTATATTCGGTACGGTAGGACTTTCGGTAGTTACACAGAATTCCGAATTGGCTATCGGTCCAAAATTATCCGGCATCTTGATTGGGATTCGGTATAATTTTCAGGATTTGGTAGTTAACACCACCCGACTTTTGTTCTAGTTTCGATGAAAATACACCGAATACGAATGTTATTCGGTAATTTTTCGATACCAAAACTATTTGGTATGATAACGGGATTCGGTAGTTGTACATAATCCCGAATAGGCTATCGGTCTGAACTTATTCGGCATGATAACTGGGGTTCCGTAATTTATTCGGTTGACTGCCAAGATTCGGTAGTTACTACGAACCTGGAAACTCGAACAGGTCGAGTGAAGCCCTGGTCGCAGACAAAAAGACTGATCTATGATATCGTTGATAGTCCTTAATTTTATTCTGGATCCCAAAAAGACGCTCTAATCACAAGTTTTTCGAAAATTCCGCCTGCGGTGCCTTTTGTGATATTCTCTGTTTTATGGAAGGGCACATCAATTAACTGGGGTTTAAAGCCAGCCTTAGGATTGGGATTTGGGAAACATGAAAAGCTAGAATCTGCACGTAGATAGTTAAACTTAAACAAAAAATCTCGCCTTCGGCGCTCACTTTATTTTATCATGGGTAGTACTGACTAGCCTACCGTATCTGCTGCTGCCGGGACGTCGCTCTATCCGGTTTCTGGAATTTCTTAGGAACTTGGTGATACACGGTAAAAGTTAGAATTTGTATGGGAAGCAGTTAAATTGTTACATACAGTAGAAAAAAAAAAAAAAATAGATTTAGAAAATTTCTGCGGCGCTGGATTTAATTTTTCTTAAGTATAATAAATAGAAGCTGCAACCGCAATCGTGCCTGGCGAAATATTGACCTAGCGGGCTTCGCAGAAACCGACGCCTAATAGCTGGCTAATCATCTTTTGTGTTGCCCTTTAGTGTTACTCTTTGCACGTAATCCTTTCTGTTCAGTAATTTTAAGTAATCTAAAGCTCGAATTCTGAGTTTCTCGGATTTGGTAAAGTTTTCGAAAAGTTCGGTAAAAATTTTGGCTCTGCACCCCCACCCCAACGAAAATGCACTTGCGACGCCCTTGCCCGTTGATGATGTTCCCCGTATCTAATAAACCTTGAGCACAAGCTGTTTGGGAAACATATGTTCCCAAAAATGCATCAAACTGATACGTCCGCTACGATGCTTTGGCAGCGATATTTCGGCCCTTCTTGGGAAGGGTCCTTGTCAGGCTGTCGAACTTCAGGAACGGCATTTCTTCCTTTCCCGACGTTGTCCCTGACGTCGACAGTCTGACGAGCACCCATGCCAAGAAGGGCAGGAAAAGCATCGTAGCTGAAGTATCCGTTTATGCATTGTTTGATGTTCTGCGTACTTCACATTTAGATGCAGTGCTATACCATTGCCGTCTGGGAAATCAATCTAAAAGCTCCCTGCCCCTCGGCAGGAAGCTCGATGATGGGTTCACGGTAGCAGTGTTTTAACGCCACAGCGGTTTTCCGCCACCATATGTTTTCCGCCAACTTTTAATTCAGGTACTGCAGGTAGTCTGTGCAGGTAGTTTCAGATTTGATTCTTTAAATGTGAAAAGGGTGTTTACCGCCACCCAGGAAATCTTGCGTCACCAAGAAGATTGGTTCCTCTAGAGGGTAGGGTCAAATCTTGTATGACCTAATGTTCTGATGGGGGTTTCGAGTGCCAACCGGATTAAGTATCACACCGATTAAGGGCTCTCGGCTAAACCTGATCCAAAACGTTGCAAAGTCTACAGAGAACTGGAGGAGGCTACTGAAAGTTAAGATTACGTATCAAGAAGGAAAGTCTTCAAGAGAAGCACTTCTGCGGGCGATTTCTGACCTTTTGAAATTTGAATAGTTTGGGGGCCTTGAGTTGTTGAAGTTGTACAGTTTCTTTAGTTGGACTTCAGTAAATAGTTATTTGAAACGTTAAGCTCAGTCTTCGTATTAGCTCGGACTGACGTATAGTTGTCGTTGGTGGCGGTAAACCCCTCTTCGCATTTAACGATTTAGATCTCGGATTACATGAACCAGCTACATGCGCTACCTGCACTAATGAGTTGTCGGAAAACATACGGTGGCGGTGGACCTACCAAAACATTTGACCCTTTCGTCGGACCCAACTGAACCTCTTGATGATGCAAGATTTCCTGGGTGGCGAAAAACATACGGTGGCGCTAGAGCACGGTGGCGTTAGGACACCCACGTCTGGGTTCACAGCTTTTGAGTGATCTGGAGCTAGTCCATGTGCCTTCTTTTGTAGTCTAAACGGCAATCTATAGTCGGGGCTGCCTCAGGTCGTAGTTTGGAGCCGACTATATTAATATTCGAACGCTTTTAAGCGAAAACACGCTGGATAATTTTCGACGCTAAAACACTTTTTTTTAGAACAGAGGGACTGTTCTGAATGTGTGATCAGCTGAATTGAAACAGCCGTTGCTGTTACCGCTAGCCTACTGTTTAGTCAGAGCGTTGTTCGTGGACATCCGTCGTGCTAACTTTGTCAATAAACAAGGTTACGCTTTTTGGATTTGGAACTTTTCGGATTAAATTTAATCAAGAACGTAGAACTCAGCGCTCGAATTTTTGGATTTTTAATGGTATTTGTAAAAACAAGGGAGGCATCACCCTGCTCTTATGTCGTAATACACATTGAAAGGGTCGTTTAGACGTATCACTAGAGGCCGAAGGCTTTTTTGTTCGTTGGCTTAAGGATTACGTAAAATGTTCGTCAAAACCTTGTCTTGTCTTTTCTCGTCTGTTCAAGCTCCGTGAATAGAATTTGGTCCTTTCTAAGCGAACTTCATAGAATGTCAACAAAGAGTGCAAACAAGCAGAAGACCTATAAACCAACTTGTAACAAACTCATCTTGTAGAGAGAGCAAGAGGAGACGAAAAGGTCTATCTAGCCGGATCGTGGAACAGGTTTTTGCCTTTCTTTTTTCTTCAGACTGTATTGCAGTCTCTATGCCAAGCCGCCGGTGCTTTGATCTTTAAAGGCTAATGGAACTTGTCAGCGGAGTTTCGAGATAGTTTGTTTAATTCGCGGCCATGCGCCAAAAACTAGAACTAATCAGCAGTTCATTTTAACTTCATTCCTTGTACCGTCTAACTCGTGACAAAAAGATTTGTACCGAAATTCACCAACAAACGTTTACTCTAGAGAAGAGGCGACTGTTGCAGCTTCCGCATTTTATCTACGAGAAGAGAAAGATGACAACAAGGTTATCCTAGAAGACAAGGACCTGGAAATCATCGGGTCTCCAGTCATCAAGTATGGTGACAGTACAGTCATTGTTCAACATGTCGAATCTGGTCTCTATCTGTCGTACAAGGTATTTTTTTTCTTTTTTTTTTAGCTTAGCTCACTTTTTTTATAGGCAATTCTGTATAGAAAAAAAAGTGTAATGGATCCGTCTCGCTTCTCAAAGTACTGCAATAATCCTGAGAGAAGGCTCCGTTGACAGTTGGACCACATCTTCAGTAGTTTTCTGTTACTTAAAAGTAGTAACCAGTCGATTGATTTTGTTAAAGGACACCTGAACAATGAAACCATACTTGAACACACCATGGAGAATGCATTTACAGACATAGCCACGGACAGCATTCTTCTCCTGAGCGTGACCTTTCGAAATATGGATGTTTGTTTCTGGAGGTTTGCACATGCAGACTCCAAGACAAAAAGCGCAATTCATTCAAATCTTGTATAGCGCTGGCCCGATCGTATTGGAATTTCTTCTAGATATACGTTTGGGCTTAACTGGTTAAAAAATATTACACAAGAAGGGTTGATTGGAGACATTTGTTCATTTCTAAAATTGTTCGGTACTGAAACAAGGGCAGATGCAAAATGGAGCAAAAATCATAGCTTGGAAACGCTATTTCATATTTGGATCGGGTTTTCTGCATGCAATGTTAACGGAAGTCATACAGATAGGGATGATACTCGGTACTCTTCATTCAGGTGTCCTTTAAAGCCAACCAGGTCAGATTTTACTTAAGGTTCAATGGGCACATCAAACTACCCCAATCACACTCTGTAACAACCCAGGAACAATGCTTACCCCCTAGCTCAGCAGCTTTTTCAACAGTTTCATCTCTGTGATATTTCAAAGCGTAATTTTTTGGGCCAGAACATGCTCAATTTACTAGCTTGGACAAAGATAAAAGTGATGTTTCTTGTAACACTTAGTGGATCTTTATTTTATGCATACATCAGCTTGTCTAATTCAGATTTGAATAGTCTATTTGTTTTTGAATGATTTGTTTAGCTATTTTATTTTTATAAATTTATTGCATATTCTGGTACATTTTATAAAGCAAGTTTATCAAGCTTCACAACACTATTCCTCAAAGAAAAACTTTTAATAGGCACTTAAAACATGGAACTTCTGATGACACACTAGAACAATCAGGTAAACTGCCTCTGCGGCTTCGCTTGTTGGTGACATCTCAAATATATCCTTTTCTATCAAGCGTTGCTGGGAGTTTTTGAATTTCCTGCCACGATATCCCAGCTCCTTAGATTTGGATTGCCGAAATGCCAGAGAGGTAAAGACAAGGAATAACAAGAAAACGGCCGATTTTCGTAGCGCCTTCTAAAGGAAGTCGGAAATGTTTGAAGCAATTAATACAAAATAAAGCATTAGAAGTGTCCATTGTGCTTTAAGCTGCAAATAATAAGGTACTATGAAACCGTCAACGAGGTCAGACCTTACTGACACTGTAAACATAAATATCGTGAAACCGTTGTTTGAGAGAGCTTCGTACGTGCTGAGGCTTTCAAGAGAAGAATTGTTTAGTTCAATCAGCGAATGTGCATTTGTTTCTGGGATCCCAAAACGTAAGTGGAGGGATACCTATGACATCGCAAAAGTTGTCCGTCCGTCTGTGAGTGTCTGTGAGTACGATAACTCTCGAAGGGAATGAGATACTTGGATGAAACTTGGTGTGAGGATTCTTTAGGTCAAGGGGAAGGCCGAGTTCGTAGATGGGCCATCTAGCCCTACATTTAGGGGTGGGGGATGAGGCTCACATTGAGGAGCAAACAAAATTTTTGTACACAATAGGGTAAGAAGACTTATGTGTGAAGACTTGAATACGATGATGAAAACCATTTCCTCGCCGGACTAGTAGTTCGTCCGGAATCCGGCAAAAACGGAAAGTTTGTTAAAAGCGAAAGTTTTATTTGCTGTTTTTAGATGTTTGATTTAGGGGTAAGAAGGCATGTTGAACAATTATGCGAAAATCATTTTCAACCAGTACAAGTAGTTCGCCGGAATCCGCCCTAAACCGGAAAATTTGTTAAAAGCAAAAGTTTTATTTGTAGCTGATAAAATGTCAGATTTAGGGGTAAGGAAAGATTCTGAATCCATATATGACAATGATTCTGTACATGGACGAATTCGGTTTCATCCTGTTGAAACCCGAAAATTTGTTGCAAGTTAAAATTTCATTTTAAGTTGATTAGATGTTCGATATAGGGGCAAGGAGATACGCTGAATTCGTTTTTAGCTTTATTTTTTCGTCGGACAAGTAGTTCCAGAATTCTGCCGAAACCGGAAAATTGGCAGAAGTAAGGCCTTCTCATATGATTAGCAATTTGGCCTAAATCTGTTTCTGAATTTTAATAGTAAAATTGATCAAGGAGTCTGGCGAAGAAAAGACCCATTTGTCTGGATCAAATATTGAATTTTTGGGATCCCATCCTAACCTTTGGTCTTGTTCTGTATGAAAAGCAGGAGTCTTTGTTAGGAGATTAGTGATGGCAGAGCACCTCATGCATATTCTTTCGCTGTCCCTTCTCTGACGAATGTTCATTAATAGTGATAAATCTATTAGAAGCACCTGTTCTAATCGTTATAGTCCTTTCCTGTGGACTAGTTAGTAATAATCACACGTTTGTACAAGATAAGTAATCTTCTGGCTGATATTTTAGATGGGGAAACTATTTCTTGCTGCGCTTGGTCACACCCTAGTATTTGTCATGCAATCATATAGTAATGATGCCATAAGAAGGGTTCAACACATATGTATTTTCTGTTCCTTTTTCTTTTCTTTCTCCTCATTTATACATTTACTGTTTTCATGGGTAATATATTCATAGATTGCTTGATAATACTGACGGATAGTCCATTCTCAATTAGGAGCGGAAATTTCCGAACTTCTTTAGCTATTCCATTAGGTTTTCAGTCCCACGGCTTTCTCTTATGGAACTGTTACCCGATGAAAAATTTGTAGCCTGCGTAGTAGTATGGTAGGAGTACGAAAACGTTACATGTAATACTATGTAATAGCAAAGAATACTATCATTTAATGTGCCTCAGATTGGTCCAATCTTATGTAGTAGTATCCAGTAGCAGTCTGTCTTGCCATAGTAGCATCCAGTCTTGCTAATAGTAGCATATAGTAGTATGCAGTAACACGGTAACCTTGAAGCAGAAGAATGTAGCAGCATCGTTAGTACTGTATGCAACTTTTTCGTACTACTTAATAGTACTATTTTTGGACAAATTTTTCATCGGGTAACTGTCTCCCCATGAACTACACTGTCAGAACTTTCATAACAGATAACACAAGGTTGCGCGGTTTCGAGAGAAAACTTGCTATGTAATCTGTTGTGATTTTGAAAACGTTATGCATTAAATGCATAACAAGCATTGCAACGTAGAGCCGAAAACTGCAGAAATGGCATTGGCTGACGTTTCCGATGATATCATGACGACAGACAAAAAGCCAGATGACGCTTTTTCGACGTTTTTTTTCGGGTCTTCCTGGCAATGCTTGTTATGCATAACGTATAATGATCACGTTTTCAAAACCGTAACAGATTGCATCCCAAGTAACGTCTGTTGAAACCGCGCATCCTTGTGTTATCTGTTATGAAACTTCTGATAGTGTATTTGCACCCACGACAAAACAGATAAAACACAACAACGAATACCAGGAGCTATTTCTTCCTTTTCTGTTATTTCGAGCCAGTACATGACTACCACTTATCTATAATCTAGCATTTCTCTTAGTCGTATTCTCGCAGGAAATGTTGGCACTAATTTGCTTTTCTCTCAGACATATGAGACAAAGAAAAAAGGTGTCGGAAAAGTTGAAGAAAAGCAAGCTGTCCTTCACGAAGAAGGCAAAATGGACGATGGACTAGAATTCAGTCGATCCCAGGAGGAGGAGTCAAGAACGGCCAGGGTCATCAGGAAATGTAGCTTCCTTTTCAGTAGATTCATCATGTGAGTACAAGATCGTGTAAAATTTCCCTTAATTTCTGCCCACCTTGTCAACTTTCTTCTTCTTTGTGCCTAGTGCTGCTTCTAGGACCAAGCCCTCGTCATACTCCAGCCCTGCAGCCACTTGCGCAGTAGCTTGAGCCATTTTCGGGGGCATGGGAGTCTCACCGAACACTGCTTCTAATGTCGCCACATCCATCTGCAGTTTTCGACACAAAAAGTCAACTAAAACCTGTCCCTCTGTATCGCATATCTTCCGGCGTAGCACTACAGTAGAGCTGCCATTCTGTCTGACTACATCCCCTAATTTTCTTCTGTTCCCTCTTTATCATTATCGCTTGACAATAATGACGATCGTTAGAATTACTGATGGTCTTTAGAGGGTGCATAGCTATAGGGGGTATAGCTTTATGATGAAAGTGCGGAGATCTGACCGGCAAATCCTGACGGTGTATTCAAAGCATAATAGGAGAAAGATGCGCTGACATGGAAAGTGTCTGTCAGAAGGACGGCTTCGCGGCCGAGCATGCAAGCCCGCCGACATAAATGGTTCTGGTCGCGGGAACTAGCATATCTAGTCGAGCAACACTGTCAGAAGTTCCTTAATGGATAACACAAGGATGCGTGGTTTCAGCAGATAACACTAATAATGTTATCTGCCATGTCTTTCAAACGTTACGCATTAAACCGTTATGCATAATAAACATTGCAATGAAGAGCGGAAAAACCGCGAAAAGTATCTACTGATTTTTCCTACATCATGATCATCAGATGTTTCTTCGGCGGTTTCGGCATCCTGATTGTTATGTGTTGTAACCGCGCATCCTTGTGGTATCTGTTATAAAACGTCTGACAACGTAGTTTTGTAGAGGCCCGCGTCTCTTTTTTTGAATTGTATTGTGATTACAGTTCTACGAGATGACAAATGCCATATCCGCTGACAATTAATGCCCAGACTATGGGATTGTGTTGTGAGAAAGAGGTCATAGGGAAGACGAGAAGAGGTCTCCAACGACTTTCCTTTCTGCCCTTCATTTTCAGACCACTTTTTATTGTTCTTGTAGTGGACTTGACAACTTGCAGACGAACAGACGACACTCAACATTATTCCGGCAAGTGAGTCTGATTGAGATGATCAAATTACTTGAAGATCTTATCAACTACTTCGCCCAGCCAGAAGAAGAAATAGGTGCGTATATGTGGTCTTGTGGCACACAGGGGGCTTTTTTTTCGTTTGTAAGTAACCATAACGTAAATAATAAATAGATAGATTTGTTAATTGCTAAGCAGCCCGAGGGCCATGGCAACAAAAATCACAAAAAAGTATCACGCAACAGAAAGAACGCACAAAACAAAATAACAACACAAAAAAAGAAAAAGCTCCTCCGTAATCTTTCTCTTCTCTAATACCATTTTCAGTATTTCCTTGGTATTTCCCTAATCCAAAAGTCTACTTATATGTTCCATCGCTATCCTCAGGAATCGCCCCAATTTCTTAATCGTAGTAAAAATTTCACTCCTAACAACTCTGATTAACCATACTTCATCAAACTCACTCACACCGTACTGTTCTTTCCTCCATTCAGTCAATCAATCAATCAAGTTTAATCCGAATAGCTAAAAGCTAGAAAAGGAATACAAATTTACAAAATACACAGACACACAAGAAACAAATTAACTAATACACTTATAAGAAATTACCAGAAATAAATGATGGAATGAAACTACGTAAAAATTGGGTAGAAGAATTAGCGGGATATGGGGAAAACTTATTGCCAGTGTTCCTTTCGGACCGACGCACGGAAGACGGGAAGGGAGGGGGGAATAGATGGGTCATCTGGGGACAACACCTTATCTTAGCTCCAAATTTGTTTTGAAAGAGTATTTCTACGTACAGATAATTTAGGAATGTCAAGTTTTATGAGAGCCTCTTCGTATGTAATATTATGAACACCCAGAATGATTCTCATGGCTCTCTTTTGGACATTTTCCAGGCGATCAGAGAGCTCTCAGCTCTTCATTCACTCAGCTCTCAGCAATATTTAGCGTTAAAAAAAAAGTGTTTTAGATCGCAACTTGTGGGGAAGCCCCAGTTAGGAACTACGTCCTCATGACCTGTCGGTTGGGATATTAAGTATGAAAGGTAGTGAAACTTATCAAACGGAAACAGTACTTACTCGATAAGTATTTTCGAACCATTACTTTGGGCTGGGATTAGATTTCTTACTACGGTTTCCCTTCCCAAACAATGCACCAGGATTGCCTCAGTATGCTAAATAAAATCCGTATCGAAACCTGGACGCAATAATCCAGTCTTCAGCTTTTCGTTGACTCAAACTACTTTCGTGGAAGGAAAAGGTTGCTGGTATTACGATTGTTATGCCAAGCACAACTTTTGTCTTTCTTGCGATTTGCAGAAGGCTATAAGCGCTTGCGGTTGTGACCCACTATTGCTATGTCGAGGTTGGATAGAAAAGTCAGTCTAATTCATTCGATTGGTTGTTGCGTTCAGGCAAATGATCTGACCACCAGTGTTGGCACTATCTCTGACGGAACCTGAGAATTTTGATAGCAAAAACTGTGACATTCTAGCGCCTACGAAACTGAGTCATTTTCACTAATTATTGACGCAAATTTATCCTTAATTTCTACTTCGTTTTTGTATTTACTGGTAAGGAACTGGTCACTCGCTTTGTTTACAAGCTAAAATCCGTGACCAGTGGCAACACTGCTGAGTTGGTTTTAAACATAACAAGCGTATTTTGAGACCGACACTGCAGTTAATTTAGCATCTTCAGCAGGAGGGTTTTTTCGAGGTGGAAAGCAAAGTCTGACAAATTTCTCTTCGGTTCTTTTCTAGATGCAGTGGGAAATTGCCGAAGGCTTCATTACAATGCTAAGAAAGCTCTGTTAGCTGAAAGTTAGGGCAAGAAAATTAAAATAAACTACGACACATGACATAATTGCCTTAGAGAGACTTTGCTGGAAAATGTGGAATAACAGAAAATGGTTGTTTTTAGAACCTTAACTTTTAATGAGTTTTCATGATTGATGAAAATGGAAAGGGATTCAGGGAATAGGTTCTTGCAGTTCTCGCGATGCTCGTTGGAAAATTATTCTGTAATCTCGTGAAAGATATTCTGGTGGTTCGGTTAGGTATATTGTATTGTTCACTAAACATGAATATCGGAACTAAGGATGAGTAAAACGACAGTCAGCAAAAGGAAAAAACTAAGGGCTTGCGCTGGAGATGATTGATAAGTAGAAGAATTTACACCAATTACAGAAAATGCATGATAAACCTTGTGCAATAGTGCTTTAGACGTGTAGTCTAGTGGACTGGTGCCTGAAGTGCTTGATATCTCCAGTGTTTTGGCAAAGAACACGAATATTGAAAAGTGCAACAGTTGTCTGGGCAATTGATTGATTTTGAATCAGACATATATTTTTGGGTTCAAATTGGAAAGTGGTATTCGTTTCTGGAGTTCTGTTTCTCCCAAACACCACAGTACTGTCGTGTTCTTTTCGTTTTGACTACTTTTGACTGGACGTCGCTGGTCTTAATTGCACGGCCGCCGCGGACAAAACAACGTTAAACTCGTCAGTTAATGCCGGTTAACATTATTTCTTTTATTACGACAAAGTAATTGGGGATCGACTAAAAAGAGGCACGGCATGGCACAGGAGGCACGAGTAATAAAAGAGATTAGCAAGTAGTAGAAGGAGACAAGTAAGTGAGAGTTCGTAACTCCAGAGCCTAAAAGAAGGCACGTTCGAACATTGTTCCTGCCCCTCACCACGAAGCCTGAAAGGGCCCTTTTAATTTTCGTGCCTCTTTTCAGTACCCATGCTTCTCACAGTGAGCGTGTTCCACCCTTCTAACAGTAGTTACTATTAGTTACTATTTCCGTTCCATCCTCACGAAAAGTTACTACGCTGACCGTTCCAACCTTGTCGGAATAGTAAATAATAGTTACTATTTGCTTACCATGCTCGGGAGCGTAGTAATCGTAGTTACTACGCATCTCTGTAACGTGATTGGTCGGATTCTCTCCTGGCGTGAGATCCTGCTGGAAAATAGAAAAATCGTTCCAGCCTTGACGGCAAAAAGGCAGAATTCGTGACGTCACGCGTCGTAACTACGGTAAGTAGGGTGGAACACGCTCAGTATGTCGTGCCTTGTCTCTTTTTACTCGATCCCGCTTAATTGCGGGAAAAAGCAAAATATTGTTGTTAACTCCCCTCATTGTAGAACATGAAGAGAAGCAGAACAAGCTGCGTGCCTTGCGGAACCGTCAGGATCTTTTCCAAGAAGAAGGAATTCTCAACCTGATCCTGGATGCCATTGACAAGATCAACATCATTACTACCCAAGGCTACTTAGCAGCTCTAGCTGGAGAGGAAGCTGGCCAGAATTGGGACATCATATCTGGGTATCTGTACCAGCTTTTAGGTAAACATTGGCCCTGTTTTGTTTTCTAACATATTTCCTCAACCTTTAGGTTGCACTTCCAGTGTGATTAGTTTTTCCAGCCAACAGGCTAGGGACTAGGCGGGGACCGGAGTTTAAGTTCGCCTAAAGTTTGCCTGAAAAGTTAGTTGAAGTTTAAGACTAAAAACATCCGCCTACAAAAAAAAAAAAAGATTCCTCCTTAAGCTCCGCCCAAATAACGAGTAATCGGGTTTTACGCTGGCGAATCATCGCCTCGTACATAGGCATAGCGAACAGTTTTCTTCTTTAAGGCTCACTTGGGTGTACGAGGTTTCCTTACGCACCCTGACATCTCGAGCGTGTTCCACCCTTCGGACAATTGTAACTATTAATTACTCTCCGTTCTAACCTCATGTAAAGTTACTACGCTGACCGTTCCAGCCGTCCGGAAATAGTAACTAATGGTAACTATTTCCTTACTATACTCGGGAGCGTAGTAAGCGTGGTAACTACGGATCTCTGTAACGGAATTGGCGGGATTACCTCGTGGAGTGATATTTTTTACCGAAAATTTAAATATGCGTTTCAGCCTTGACGCCAAGAAGCAAAATTTGGTGATATCTTGCGTAGTTGCTACAGTAAGTAGGGTGTAACAGGCTCCTTGTCTACACGTCACGCATTTTAGTTTTAATACAAAGCAAGAGAAAAGGCTTTCGCCTCTAAATAACTCGAAGAAATTTTGAGTAGTCGAACTGATCAGAGTTACAAATCTCATCAACAATGCACTTAAAACTATTGATCGATTCAGCATTAACCGCATCTTCGGTAAGCCTATTCCAAGGATCAACAATTCTGTTGCCAAAACAGAGTTTTGTCCTTGAGACCCAGTAAAAAGTGTGAAGAAACAAACTGGGCAGATAGATATCGACAGCGAAGATAGGTGGCTCGGTTACGTAGAATGGTACAGCTGTGGAAGCCAGTTAAATCCACTCGTAGCTATATGTTAACTTCCGGTGCGTAACTCAAGAATGTCAGTGCTTGGATATTGGCTCTCGGGATCTGTCAGTGTAGTGGAATACATGTTTGCGTGGGGCTACAACTCCTGCAGTAACCTAAGATCACCCGCCTCTGTAGTTAGTGTTATCTGCAGAACTATTATCCCGTGATTTTGATTTTAATAACTTTAACTCGTTGTTGGATCTATCTCTAGTCGCCTCATAATGCTTCGCTGTACCCCCTGTAGTCTGGTGGGACAAAAAAAATTTAGTATTCAAACGTATTCCTGTTTTCTGATGTATCAGTTGTCGTCCTCAACCGCTTTGGGTAGTCAGCTCTTTGTCTTTTAGACGTGATTTCTTCTTCCTGAAGTAGTTCACCTCCGTTCTGTACGAGCCCCCACTATCAAACATTATCCCACCCATTGTAGTTGTTGCTTTTTGGGATCCCAAAACGTAAGTGGAGGGATACCTATGACATCGCAAAAATGTCCCTCTGTCCGTCTGTAAGCACGATAACTTTCGAAGGCAATGAGATATTTTGATGAAACTTGGTGTGAGGATTCTTTGGGTCAAGGGTAAGGTCAAGTTCGTAGATGGGCTATGTAGCTCCATATTTAGGGGTTGGGGTAGAGGGTTTTCAAATTAAGGGACAAACAAAATATTTTTAAACAGCTAATGTGATAGTCGATTATGGGGTAAGAAGGCATGCTGAGCAAGATAGTGAAAACCATTTTCACGCCGGACAAGTAGTTCGTCCGGAATCCGGCAAAAACCGGAATATTGGTTAAAAGTAAAAGTTTTATTTGAAGTTGATTAAATGGTCGATTTAGGGGTAAGAAGACATGCTGAACACGATGGTGAATACAATTTTCTCGCATAACATGTAGTTAGTCCGAAATCCGGCGAAAATCGGAAAGTTGGTTAAAAGTAAATGTTTAATTTGAAGTTGATTAAATGTTTGATTTATAGGTAAAAAGACATGCCGAACACGATGGTGAAAATCATTTTCTCGCGGGACAACTAGTTCGCCCGGAATCTGCCGAAACCGGAAAATTAGTTAAAAGCAAATGTTCGATTAGATGACAGACTAAGGGGTAAGAAGAGAGGCTGAATCGGTATATGACAATGGTTTTTTACCAGGACATATAATTATTCCGGAATCCGGTTGAAACAGGATTTTTTTTAAGTCAAACTTTTATTCAAAGTTGATTAGATGTTCTTTATAGGGATAAGGAGATACGCTGGTTTTGTTTCTGAATTTTTTTTTTGCTGGACTAGTAGTTCGGTCGGAAATCGGCAGGAAGTCTCGGTCAGTATCGTCAAAATAGATATGGCTTATAGAGGTATATCTGAACTTGGTTTCTCTGATGATTAGCCAGTCCAAGACTGGATCTGGCGAAGACGAGACCCGATTGTCTGAATCAAATATTAGATTTTTGGGATCCCATCGAAACCTTTGGTCTTGTTACCTAAGACGTCTTTAACCTACCTTTCTACAACCCCCTTGTCTTTTTTTCAGCTGCCATTATCAAAGGAAATCACACCAATTGCGCTCAGTTCGCCCAGTCGCATCGGCTAAATTGGCTCTTTAGCCGACTTGGCTCCCAGGCATCTGGAGAAGGAACAGGAATGCTCGATGTCTTGCATTGTGTCCTCATCGATTCTCCGGAAGCTTTAAACATGATGAAGGTGAATTCAAATTACATATTGGTAGCGAGATCCCGGGAGTAGTGAATGTGGGCTTGCGCTTGATGGACTCCTGATGACATGCGGCAGGATTTGACTGTATCTTGAAATCGAGAGACATCACAGTCGGCCGACTTCGGTAGAAAATGATTGGCAGTGGTTTTCTTACTGAGGTCATCAACACACTTTACGAATGATTCCGCTTTAATTTACGTGCAAGTAAACGCTGCAAAAAAAAATTCATGATTGGAGTCTTGGCTTCAGCCGAAAACCTCAGTTTTTTTCTGTGGTCCATTCATTCCTTTTTTTTATCTAATATTTCCGTGTTCCAGCTGACATGGGCACCGCCCGTTATTAATTGTTTATCGCGTGATCCTCTTTTAATTTGGCCACTTCAATTCATCAGTCAGTTGAGACAGGTAATGTTAGCTTGTTGGATTTTTCTTTAACAAATGAATTCGAACAGATTATATAATTAATTCGGTGACCTTGGGAATCAACAATATCTCTCTTAAATTTTCTTCAGAGCTGTTGGCAACAGTACTATCGTATTTCTTGCCAGCTTTTAATCCAAGGGAGTTTGATGTAAAAGCAAACAAGGCCAAATCCACTGATGTGTATAAGTTAATGCCGGTAAGATCTTTCAAAATAAAATCTTCCTCTAGACGGGGAATCCGTGGGACCAAGAACATATAATCACAAGAACCTCCGTCTATCCCTGTATTACGACATGACCATGCGGAGTCAAGATATTCTCGATGCCTGATGCAAACGAGCGAAGTGTAGGATAAATATTCTTTGAGCCCAAGCTGACTTTGGAACATTTATTCAAAGAATTGTTTGAATAAAAGAAGTGTAGGAGCTACGCGGAACATCGTAATTCGTTACCTCTACAAACAGCTTTATCGCAGTAGAACCACGGAGAAGAAATTTACTTACGAACGCCGGTTGAGTGTCCTTATAACAGCCGATTGGCTGTCTACGACGTCACGTGTGATGCGTGTCAAGTTGGGTGAGTGGTAAGGCAGGACGTGGAATGGTAAGGCTGTCTATGCAGATGAGACGGTGGTACGAAAGAATAAATATTGTATTAGCACAGTAAGTATAAAGGTGTTGAGTCTACGCGAGTCTGATCCAGTCTGAAGATACTGGGCTCTGCCAGTGATATATATATGTGTCAGGCTCTGTAGGACAAGGCTGTAGGCACGTACTCCTCGTGTGAGCCTGTGTCCTACATCTCTGAAGTTAGTCAACCCTGACACAACCTCCTTTCATCACAAAAAAAATGGCAAAGACATTTTTTAAATATGGTGTGCACTGTTCTGCCCTTTTCTCTCAGCTACAGTTCTTATGGGCTCACACACTCAGGAATACAGTGGGAGAGGTCGAAACCGGAGATCCAGACTAGACAGTTGAAAGTTGACTCGCGCTTGAAGAATTGAAGTAGAAAGATGTGTCGGAACTCTATCTTAGCTGATTGCCAATGCCATCTTGTGGTGACGTGATGCTTGTGCGATTCGGTACGAGCGGAAAACCAGCTTTGGACATCTTGTTGACATGGCAGATGGCAGAATGTTTATAGACTAGAAAAAATTGATTGGTTAGAACGATTCTTAGATAAGATGTTTTCTTCTTATTCTACGTTTGATTAAGTTTAAAACACAATAGCTTATGACCCTGAATGGTACATATAGCGTTTCTTTTTCCGTAAATCAGATGATTCTAAGCTGGAAAAATCAAGATCTATTTTTTATTATGATGATTCTGTAGTCAGTGGTTAATCCGATCGGAAGACGGTAGGAAAAGGAAGCTGTTTATGACCAGAATGGTACATAGTATGGAGCTTTGTCAATTCCGAGAACTGAACAGTTCTTATTCTTCCGAAAAGAATCACGACGTTTTAATGATTGTGAAGATCTTGTTAAGCGAGAATATTGATTGAAAGCAATTCTTAATCTCTGATTTAATTCGGATTATCTTTTTGGAAACGGTAGCTGTGTGAACTTAATTCGAAGAATTCAGGATACTTGTTTGATCATGAATTTGCTGAAAACAATAGAATTAGGGAAGTAAAATAATTAATACGTGACCTTTTTTTTTTATATTAGTTCTTTCTGTAGTTCAGGATCGAAACGTTCTTCGTCTGTGATGACGTAGCAGAGTTCTGGAAGCAATCGTCATAACAGTGTTGTTTGGCTTTCAGATATGCTGACGTCATGAACTGAAAATAATACGATTAATACCCTAATTCTTAATAAATAATACTTCTGTAATGAAACAGCAAGTTAGCTCGATTATTAATGTTAAGGGTTTAACGCTCGACTAGAAAAGGTACGAAATATTTTATTCTTTACCCAGAACTTAAAACATAAGTTATTTTTAAGTTTCTAATTAATTAAATTGCTCTTCTTGGCAAATCATGAAAGTATACTTGTTACTTATTTGTTTGTATAAGTAACTTGTGAATCTTTGATCCAGACCATGTCTTTAATCCAGATGTCGCATTTGCGCTCGTTAAGCATGTCCTGAAACGAAACTTGGACCAAAGTTGTTGCGACAATAGGGATTTCTAGTAGTTAAGATATCAAAATATCATATTATTTCACTCTTCTGCGCGATCTCAAAACTAATTCCGTAGAATTATTATTTCTTTCTTCACAGAAATCTGTCAGAATAATGTCTCGTAGCTCGAATGGCGGAAGTTGAAACTCGTCAGTTTCAGATTTCTTGTATTTATTTTATCAGCTGTGTATCAAATCATTAACTATTTATTTAGCTAGTTTGCAACCTAGCTAGAATTTAGTAATAATTTCACTAACAAGCTATTATTCTAGTCTTCAGACCAGATAAAGGGAAATCTCCACTTCTGCCTCGCTAGATAACTTTGATCAGGCATTGATAGTGCTGTTATGAGCTTAACGATAACATGATTTCGTTTAACATGCCCTTTAATTTTCCTTAGAAACTGAGCTAACATTTTATTCTGACAGTGCTTAGAACTAGACGAAATTTCTAGTTAAGAAACTTTGATCACTTCTGAGATTTCCTTTGCTAGATAATGTATGCCAATTATATAAAATCATTTTGTTTTCCGCTAACCTGCGGCTTGATTTTATTGTGCAAAATGTTTAGACTAATCTGCTTCATTTTGCGCATCATGCAATGTGATAGAATGGGGTACCAAATCTTCGTAACTCAGCATGAAACGAATAGGGTTTTTCCCCCCAAAACTATACTTGTCTTGGAACCGCCAAGATACCAAACGCGTTTGCTCAGATATGTTGGATTTATGACAACCGAGTCATTTACCACAAAAAATTCATATCGACTCGTAGCAAACAATTTTTCAAGGTGCGAACCGCAAAACGAAACTTAGTGGAGCAAAAACCTTCCATTAGGTTTTTTTAACACAATGAAGCCTTCATGCTAATCAGAGACACTGGTCTCAAATGTCAAAAGACATTTATACTGATATGTCAGCTTTCGTAGTTTGGCCAGAAATTACGAAAGACAATTTCAATAACTCAGCAGTGAGTTATTCCGTAATTTAAATTATCTATTACTGATTATCTGACGGAGGTTTCTTTTGCTAGCTTATTACTTCTTTTACCTCGTGTGTCAAAACATTCTAGTTATAGAAAATTCACAACTATTGTGCATGATTAGAAAAAATAATATTAACATGAAGCTTGAAGAACCACGCCATGGATTCTTTCTTTGGATTGTAAGGAGCGACCTTACCAAATCCTTCCGCCAAATATTTATTCACGAATTGTCGTTCCCAGACAATACGAAACACACCAGACAACACTGGCGACTCATCTCTCTGGATTGGTCTCGGACCTTTCCGAAAACGGTGTAGAACAATTTGCACAGGTTTGTTCTGACTTCCAATCCTACAATAACGCCAAACAACGAAATCAATTCAATGACTAAAAGACCAGCTCCACTCAATTCTTATTCCGGAGAATGTGACGGTTTTAAGGTCTTCGTTGTGCGTGTTTCCTATACCAAGGAATTTGAGCGGATTTGAGGTACCTCTTGCGTTTGAATGCCTTTCAAACGACTAAACAGCCGGGTCACAATGACCGGGTTGGGGAACTGATATGGTCAGCATACGCTGGAAACCATATTATCAGGCATAACATAGAGAGAGAGAGATTTAATGCGGTTTAACGCGTGTGAACTCTGCTTTTTAGCTTGCTCTTCAATTGCAACTAAATACTTGTTTCTTGTAAATTGCAACTTCTGTCAAAAATAACAAAATTCAAAGTTCAACCAATTCTTAGATCTTAAAATTTGACAACTTAACTTTAAAGTGTAACTAAAGTCTTTGATTCTTACAGCAGCTTTGCTTGATAGGTTTTAAGTCGTCTCATTTCGTTGCACTAAGTTTCTTCCAGACCGGATCTAGGATTACAGTATAAATGACAAATTGCAAAATTTGTACTAAATTACTAGGAATTGGATCATCCGAAAATTAAGATAAAATAAACTTTAGGCAAACTTGAACAAAGCTTGCTTAGAAGACTAAAAGAAGAAACTAATGTTCTGGATTGATCCTTTCCTGTTACTAGTTTTGCCCAAAATTGGTCGACTTAAAGTACAAATGAAAGGTTATGACTTCTTCTTATCCAGTGTTGGGCAGTACTCCAAGTGCTTGTATTTCAAGTACAGGTACTTGTTTTACTTAAGTACAATTTGTATAGGATACTTGATAGTTTGTTGAAATAACTAAGTACTTTGTTGTATTCGTTGTCAGGTTCTTAATTGGTACTCAAGTACAAAATTTGGAAGTACTTGATAATTTATTATTCGAGTGCAAATTTGAGTTACTTGTCCCAACGCTGTTCCTATCGCACTTGGCAAGAACTGGCAAATTTATGTTGCATTTACAAGTAAGATTATCTCGTAAGGCTAACGGAATTGTATCCGTAGGCTATAGCCTAACCACCCTTCATCCCGAAACTGGACGAAGTCAGTTTTCTTTACCGTATCCCGACGATGTTTGTGTAACGTCTGCTTTCTAATATACCGACTGAATGCAGCAACTGATTTGCAAAATGTGTAAAGTAAAATACATTTCTTTGAAACAAGAATCATATATTTTTAATTATTGAAAGCAAAACAAATAATCTTAACCAGAAATTTAAATATTAAAAATCAGCGGCGACAGGCTGAAATAAATAAAGAAGTTTATAGCTTACCAAAGAAAATTCTTGAGTTTAGTATAAATTAGAAACTGCTATTTCTCAGCATGGCAGCTTTAACAATGCTTGAAAGTAGCGGGAAATGAACTTTAAATTCAAGTAATCGTATGTAGGATTTTTCATTAAATGAAATTAAAGGCAAAAGACAAAACTTTTATTGCCTGAAGCTAACACATTTTGACTGCATATTATAACGATACATTGAAGGTATTATAGCAACTAGTGGTAATAAAATATGTTATTAGTGAACAATAGTTTGATCATAGAGATATCTTTTAGCGCAAGAGTTTTAACAATATTTTGGAACCGTCTTTCCAAAAAAAACGCGTGCTAAGGAACCTTCAGTCCTTAGATTTCAGGAAAACAATGCATCTTTAATTCTCAGCTTATTGGAGCTAGACACCCCTTGCGAAGTTCATTGGCTCTACCCTAAAGTGAAAGTTTATTTACAGATCGTCCTGTATTCAGGTCGTGTGCGGAATATCTCTGTTAGATCGATTGATTGATTGCGTCTTCTGTCAAAGAGGACCAGAAGAGGCACAGAGATTTGCAAATATTCTGAGCTGTCACTATCGTAACAACAATTTGCGATAACAACACAAAACTTGTTTGTTAAAATGGGCTGTAAGCTGGGCTAGACAAGCAAAGAATGCATTACGTTTGGAATTATTTTAACATTGCGATGTTTTTCTTAAGGCACTAAATAGAAAGGAAAATTGATAAAATCAAATAATCTCAGTTTGTTCTCTTCGAGAAACAAGATGAATCGAAATGTGATCTTTTTATAAAGTTGCGAGAATGTACTAGAAGAACGAATGGCTTCGTGCTTGCCGTGTTTTTCAAAATCGTGCAAGTTAGTAAGAAAACCTAAGTTTTTACTTATCTTAAATATTGCACTGAAAATCTGCTGCAAGTCATCCAAGATTCCCAATCGCTGTTTCCTTCCGAACTCGTTTCTGACCAATAATCGCACAGCATGTTCCGAGAAGATCTAAGACAGAGCTCCGAACCTGGAAAATACTCGAACGACAAGATTTAGCAATCTGATACTTGCATAAGTACAGAACACATTCGAGATTTTCCAAAGAAAGTATAAGTTTCACTAAGACTTTAAAATAAATTTTAGCTACGACAGTAAATTCAAGAGATAAACATACTCTACAAAAGTAAATTTAAGAGGTAAAATACTAAAAAATAGAACAAATTTTACGCCTTGCAAGCTCGATGGAATTTCGGGAAGTCACTCGTAGATCTGAAGTTGAATCTAGGTTGTAAAAAGGCGAACTTCAATAGACTTCTTCCATAAAAGAAAGTAAAGATGAACTTACTTTGCTAAGGCGGAGACCAAATCAGACATGCAGTGACATTATACGGACATTTTCTCATGATTTCTGTTTGCAGTCAAAAATAAAACTTTTAATTGTTTAATTACTTCCTCTAGCCGGAGTAGAAAAATTACTAATGGAAAGATTCCGAGTAATCATTAATTTTACTTCACCAAAATCGTCTGTCCTTCGTATCTTCTTTTCTTCGGGAATCGATGGACGGACGGTTGGACAGACGTGGATTTTGATGATGCTCAGCACACCTCTACCCACATTTTCCAACACCACATATTAAGCCATACCTAGGTATTTCAAATGGCTTTCTTGAAATCATCAAGTTCGTCAGTTCGGCAAAACCAGGCTAATAAACAGTTCACTCGCCCTTATCCTAGGCGGACACATATCTATGTGGCACGTATGGCACAGCTTCTTGCATAAATCTCAACTGAACTGGTTTTGAGCCAAAGTCATAGCAAAATGTGAAATGTGAGGTGATATTGTCAATAACTGAATGAGGTGTCTGAGACTTATTGTGAGTTGCAACCGACGCGCTGAATTTGTGTTGGCGGCTAGCAGTATTCTCACTAAAGAAGCAGATGGTTGGGCACTGTTGTTGGTTGCCGTCTTCGCAGATGTAGACGGACATACGCAAAAATAAATGCAAACCCCAAGCCATTTACTCGGATAAGTTTAAGTTTAACATTTTAGCTCCGGTTAGGAATTTGAGTTTTAGGCAAACAGAAAATCAATGAGAAAAATAAAAGACTTACGTTTTTCTTCGACCGTACCGCTCTGCTGTTACTATGTCACTATAAAAGTTACCACTTGTGACACCATAGTCAAAGTGGTTCACTTCTGACGCCATTGTCAGAGTGGTTCACTTCTGGCACCATTGTCAAGTTGGGTGAGTGGTAAGGCAGGACGTGGAATGGTAAGGCTGTCTATGCAGATGAGACGGTGGTACGAAAGAATAAATATTGTATTAGCACAGTAAGTATAAAGGTGTTGAGTCTACGCGAGTCTGATCCAGTCTGAAGATACTGGGCTCTGCCAGTGATATATATATGTGTCAGGCTCTGTAGGACAAGGCTGTAGGCACGTACTCCTCGCGTGAGCCTGTGTCCTACATCTCTGAAGTTAGTCAACCCTGACAATGCGAGTAGAGCTGATCCTTTAGTTTTGCTACAGCTTTTCCTCTGGTATGCGCAGTGGCGAAGGGGAAAGTAGACGGGTATCAACTCGAAGCTCAGCAAGTACCTCTAGCTTCACTCAGTTTTGTCGGGGTGTCCGTACTCGATGCATGGGACCAAATACTGAGGTTTTATTCGATTATTTGTTCTTGGTGGGACTAATTTGAAAGTACCGACAGAGGGGATTGAAGATATAACGGGAACTTCAAGCTTCTCACACATGGCCAAAAGTTTTGGGAGACATGGATAGGATTAGTAGCTTAGGCCAGGCCTAGGTTGTTATTTTAGCCCAAGCTAGCTGCGAATGATATGTGATGGTTTGAATGGAAAAGTTAGCTGATGTTTATTCTAGGCATGTTTTAGCCTTTACTTGCAAGAGCCCTCTTCAAGGCTAAAGCTAGAAAAACGACCTTACGATAACGGCAAGGAAAAGTTTTGGGAGAAACGGACAGGACAAGTCGACTGTTCTTTCAGTCAGTGCTGACTGCGAATCATAGTTAATTTTAACTGATTTGTAAACATAGTTTATAAAACCCTAGCTTAAGGCATTAGAAATTAAAATAAACAGAAACACACATCAGCAGGAGAATTTTAGGACAAGTGTGTTTACGACGAGTTTTTTCTATGAGATATGTGAGGGGGAGGGTATATTCACTGTTGACTTATAATCTAGCTTTCTCCAATATGTGTTCTAAAAACGAACAAAAAAGCTTCACTGGTACACCTGCTTTCGCTGAATCATCCTCCCGCGCCCCCAGAGCAAGTTTTCAGATTCCCACTCATAGATTGTCTTGGTGACGGTAAGGTAGAAAGGTATCCAAAGTTTGGTAACATTTAACCCATGGATACGCATCCTTGTGTTAGTGGCTGTGACGGATGCTGAGAATATTTATATTATGTCCCTTCTAGCGAAACACAACTCGTAAAAGCGCTTTATGTATAATACCACTATTTACTATGTGTCACGGACTTGTACAGAGTTTCGATGAAAGCCGTGAATGCATTTATAAGAGATTATTCACAAAGCTTGGAAAATATTGAAAGTGAAAAGTAATTATTGAATGGTTATATTTAAACACTAATTAAGTTATGGATAAGAATAAAGGAGGTAAATGGTGCCAGAAAAGTTAACTAGATGGTAGTTCGTGTCAGTAATAGATTTGTAGGTGAAGGATAATGTTCCTTCGACATTTTTCGTGAGATAGTTGATTTGATCATAAAGGGATTTGGAATGTATTATTTTTGTGATAGAAAATACCCAATAAAGGTATTCCCAGAGCAAATAACACTAGGCAGTAGTGCCAAGACTTGAAAAAGTGACACAGACTCGATAGCAGCGACACTAACACCACTAGTGACAGAGAACGTCCCTATTGACACTCAATCAGTCGTTCACCAGCGCTGGCTCCAATAACGTAAAATTCTGAACATAGCAAAACAAAAAGGTACAACCTACCCTGTTTCCTTGGTGCGTGCAGACCGCATCTTAGCTTTACTAGAAATTTCTAAACCCGCAAGTTTGTCTGCTGTGAAATGCTGCAAGCATAGCGCGGGCGGTGCTATGAGTATGGCCCGTTTGCGAAGCATAGAAACCATAAGTCTAACCTGCAAATTCGCAATTGCAGGCGAATAGGATTTCTCTAATATACGCCTTCATGGGTGCTGTCTTCTTCAGGTTTCCAGTTCAATCTCCACTGTTTGCCTGACCACTCCTTGTCCAAATGTTGTTTTAAACTATTTGTTGTTTGGCAGATAAGAGTGGAATCTGCTAGTGCGTTCCACAAGTTGATCGATCTACTTGTGAAGAAGGTCTGTGCATCCCGCTTCAGTACAGGCCTCTTCGTCAGCTTTTTTGGGTCGCTACTCCCTAGTATTATTTTGCTCTGGGTATTGCTTTCTTTTACCCCTTACTCTGTAAGGCTGCTAAGCTTTGGCCTGATTTTGAAGTATCTTACGGCTCGGCGTCGAGTACGCCATCTAGTAAAGTAAGTAAGTAAGTATATTTGTAACCCAAAAAACGTTTTAAAACAAAAGAATGTGGAGTAAAGATAATAGAAAAAAGAAAAGAACAAAGATAACAAGAGAATAATTTACGAAAAATACAATAGGCCTAGGCTGCAACTATCAGTAAAAAAAAAAGTCTAATCCGTCGGTGATGCTAGGGACTTCCAAGTGACGTCCGGTGGCGTTACTGTCTTAGGCGACCCTGGATCGTCACAGTATGCTTTTATTCACTTGATGCTTTTTCATCTTTCAGATAGTTTTCCGAGGGCAGAAAGCTCTTGACATCTTAAAGGACCCCTCGCACTATTTACTCTTCAGCTTACAGTATTTTAAAATATTTGGATAATTCAAAACTAGGCTGGCTTGCAGCAAATAACCCACGGTTTTTGCTGTTTTAAGCCTTTTCGGAGACCCGTTGACTTGTAGTTTACATAACCGGTTTTTCTGATGGAAAAACTTCTCGCAGACAACCGTCGACAGGGTGATACACATCGAAGGTAGCAAAACACGGCAAGTGAGAAAACCAGCGTGGTTTTGTTAGAGGGTTTGGAATGCACCGTACGAAATTTGGGTCTCCCGGTTTGGAAATATTGGAGTGATAATGGAAATAGGTTGCGTTAGTATTATAGGTAAGACAGGTCCTTTAAAGAAAAGAGTCGGAAAGTAATCAAAACTTCCTATTTTCAGGAAGAGCACATCAAAGTGATCATCTCTCTTTTGGAAAAACACGGACGAGATCCCAAAGTTCTTGATGTTCTCTGTTCTCTTTGCGTTGGTAATGGCGTCGCGGTTCGAAGTTCCCAGAACAATATTGCAGACTACCTGCTTCCCGGGAGGAACCTACTCTTGCAGACTCAGGTCGTGGATCACGTCAGTAGGTAAGAAATCATCTTCATGTGTCTAAGCCTTTGCTAGAAATGGACCGCACCGTCCGTTTAGATGAGTTGTAGAATGTAAGACGAGGCTGGTTATCATTCTCTGTATGTGGAGGTTCAGTCGGAAGGGTTTAAAGTAATTCAACTGCGGGGAAAAGCAGTGGTTCTTATGGTTGCCAGTTTTGGGGAGACGTCGTTCGAACAGGCACAGAGACAGGATCCAGCCTTCAGGATCCATGCGAGGATCCATGTCTCTCTCTCACAAGTGTTGATAGCAAAACAATTGGGGGGGGGGGGGGGGGCTTTCAGAAACTAGTCCACTTGGAGCGCTGATCCGGAATAAGGTGAATTGCCGAATACACCAGGGTGGCAGAAATCATACTACCTTCTTTTCTGGGAGTTACACACTGCAAGTACCTTCTACCAGGGAAAGGCAAACTCTTTTACAGCTTCATAGCTGCCTAATTTTTTGTAATTCTTCGCACCGTCTTTGGTCGCCAGAAGAGTTAATCTTCTGTTCGCTCTGACGGTATCATCGTTAAAGGCTCATGGTTTCCCCCTAACTCACTCTGTTGAGTTGCTGTCTGTCGAAACTGCTCATCCTTGTGTTGTCTGTTACGAACCTTCTGACAGCGTGGTCCTACGGCTGGACCTTCTTTCATCTTCTGTAAAGATTTCCAAACCTCCTCCTTGGACTAATTAGGGCATAATCTGCCTCCGTGATTGGGAATTATCGCGTGAGTTAGGGGGAAACCATGAGCCTTTAACGATGATACCGTCAGAGCGAACAGAAGATTAACTCTTCTGGCGACCAAATGTAACCCATATTTGGCTTATCCAAGATTTGGGTGCCAATAATTATCTTTCTGTTCTGCTAACCATTTGATTCAAGATATGTTAATGTAATAAGCTTCTACCAATGAAGGAATGACGCCTTGGGGGCACTTGTGGCGCATTTTGCAATATTTTATTACTATTTATCACCTTTTTTTCAGTGTTCGACCGAATATTTTTGTGGGTCGTGTGGAAAACTCAGCGATGTATCAGAAGTGGTATTACGAACTGACCGTGGATCATATTGAGTTGACAACGCATCTGCCGCCTCACTTACGTGTCGGATGGGCTAACTCCAACGGGTAAGCTTTCATCCGATCGAATCGTATATAATTCAGTTATTATTATTATTAATTAAAGCCCTTATAAGACGGAGTTACAAAAGGAAAAAAAAAACAGCAAAAAACACGATGATTCAAGACTAGCCTAGATGCAACTAATCACTAGAACATTAGACGGGTCGAACTTAAAAGCCTGTGAAGCAGCTTGACTTTCTACTCCCTCACACTTTATGTATTTCGAAATCGCGTGTGATATCGGATTTGAATGCCACGGTGGTAATTTTATTCAAGACCGCTGATTGACCAATGATTGAATATTAAAGTAGATAAATGGCCTTGCTGCTGATTATTACTGCATGTTGTCTTTTCGCGAAAATATTCTCAACATACTTCATAAGGTCTAAATGTCATAAAACTTCCGGTAGTGTAGGATATTCCAGTAATCAATAAGTCTGTCTGAAAAAGACCATCTTCCTGCGTCCCATCTTCACAGTGGTGACTGACTGGAGAGTGGAGAGTTACCTCTCTCCCCCACAATCCCTTCAGAACCATCTTCCCACGTTACCATATTCTCCATCAGTGAAGCTACGCACATTCAGTCTTCGAACCCGAGATTTTTTTCAAACAACTGAGCCTCGTTTTTGTTGCAACAGCGCTGCCGCATCGCTGCTGCAGCACTTCTTTGCTTTTGCACAATATGCGTTTTTGGATTCACTTTCTTCTCGGTTGAAGCGGCAGCACTGCAGCATCTGCATAAGTTTTCTTAAATCAAAGCCATCGTTCACTACTCCAGTACCAAATGAAATATTTACAACAAAGACCAAACTTTTGGGGATCACACTGACGAATGATCTGAAGTGGGAGGCTCACATTTGTTCCATTATTAAACAAGCCAGTGCGTCTCTGTCTCTCCTAAAACTGTTTTCCAAATTTTCGTGCCCTAAATCACATGTTCTTCGCCTTTACGTTACTTTCATCCGTCCGCTACTTGAGTATGCTTGTCCGGTTTGGCACTTTGGCCTGACAGTAGATCAGTCTGATAGGCTTGAAACTATTCAGAAGAGAGCTTTGAGAATCATCTACCGCCAGGGCAAAGTGCCTTATATCCTCCTCCTCAAAGAATTCCGCCTCCCTACTTTAGCAGCCCGACGTCTTACTCTTTGTACTGGTTTCGGGAACAGTCTGCGTTCCCACTCATGTTTTGAGCACCTGTTTCCTACCCCATATTGCCCGCCAAAACCTCGACTACCTCGAGCTGTAGCACAAAAAGTTCCGGTTCTTAACCCTGTTTGTACAAGAACCGATCGCTACAGAAAGAGCTTTGTACCATCTTTTGTTGAAGTTTTGAACAATTGATTAATTATTTCCCTTTAATGTTTTAATTGTCTAGGGTTTTTATTTTGTTTGATCATTTTTTGACTATTGCTTTATTATGTACAACCGCCTTATTAAATGTTTTGTAATTATGATGTACCTGACGAAAACGACAAGTTCGGCAATCCAATGCTGTGAAAGTCTCGTTTTACAATAAAGTATCAGTATCAGTATCTTGCAGGGAAGCACGGACTTGGTCGGGGAGCAAGTCCGTGATTCTCGAGGAGCGCTGCCGTCTTCCTCGGAAGCGCTGCAGTGCAAAAACGGATGTAGCAAGAATCGGTCCGGAATCTGCCGAGAAGTGGACCTGCAGCATGCAACAAAAACGAGGCTCTGGTAAACCAGAATTAAACGTGAATTGTTGTATCATCTGTTCTTTAAAATCCGTTTTCTAGCTACGTACCGTATCCAGGAGGTGGAGAAAAGTGGGGAGCCAATGGTGTTGGTGACGACCTTCTCTCGTATGGATTCGACGGAGCACATCTCTGGACTGGTAAGCACTTTTTCCTTCTGATTAAAGTCGTTTGTTGAGAAGTGGTTTTCCAGGGAATTACTTCCTTTGAGTTCTTGAACCAGTCACAACTTCCCACATTGGCAGTCGGGGAACCGTGAATCGAATTGGAGTCTCCCAGATTCCTTAGTATTAATATTTTTCTGGGGCGAAATGGCTAAGATGAGAGGGGGGATGGTGTGTGGGCTAGATCAGTGGAGTAGACGTCCAGGTTCGTTTTCCGGTGGTAGCATTCAGGAAGTGGAAGGGCGAAGGAGCATATCGAAGTGGTCGAGGTTTTAGGCCTCGGAAAATTCAAGGACATGGGTACCGAGTTTGAGGGCCAGACTAAACGAAACAAGTCCATTACTTACTTACTTGTACTTGTGTCAGCACGCAAGCTGGGCAGCTCTCCCTGGCGACAGCAGCTGACGGACCAAGGTATGCCGTGAATCTCGGTCTTCTGTCCATTGGCTTGGCTTTATGAGGCTTTATGATTTTGAACCGGGTACCCGGAGAAAGACGGGAGGAGCGGGGAGTTCCAGATAGCTGGCAGTGTTGGCACCCACCCAAGCAATGTACTTCAGGATTACAATACCTGTTCGGTTCCCTAAATACATTTCATTAACTCGCAACGTCGAATTTCAGGTGGTCGTTCGACTTTGGTCCATGACGGGATGACCCAGCCATACATCAGAAAGGGAGATGTCATTGGATGTGCTCTAGACCTCACCATTCCTATGATGCACTTTTTCTTCAACGGTGTTAAGATCAAGGGACACTTCAGGATGTTCAATCTTGATGGCATGTTTTTTCCAGTCATCAGCTGCTCTGCAAGAATCAGGTGTGTGGCCGTACTTATTTTTTTTGTTCTAGCTATCTTCATGGCTTAAAGAAGCGTCTGTGATTTTCGTAGGTTTTGCGTCGTTTTATATTTTAAGCTGATTATGTTTGGCCTACTTTCTTTATTACCAAGTCCTAAAAAAAGAGAATCTTCTCATCCCTTTATTTTTGAAAGAGTTGTCGGCGGTCCTTGAAGACTGTTTATTCTGTAGTATCAATGGGCTGGTCATACCACCTTCTTAAATCGGTTTCAACAATATAATTAGTCCCGTAAGCATAAACTCGGTTCAGCAAAGCCGGGCATTTAGTACTTAAAGATCGTGTAATTGAAGTAGGGCCGAAATTGAAGTATTTACCTAATTTATAATTCACACAATCTATAACCTATTTTCTTTTAGTTGCCGTTTCCTTTTTGGCGGCGAGCACGGACGTCTTCGATTCCCACCGCCGGCTGGATTTTCGCCACTCTTCGAATGCCTCCTACCAACTCAAAACCTAACAATAGATCCATGTTTCTATTTTGGAGATGCACCCAAGGGTCTTCTTGCTGGTCCGTTGCCTATCTGCGATGACACTGCCTTTGTACCGAAACCCATTCAGACTGCCACCGTAAGCAGATTTCTAAGTTCCCTCACAGACTTTTTTTTGCATTGGTAGCTCAGCGATTTTGAGACACGAAGGACAGCGTTTTCTCGGAATTATTTATAACAAGCGTAAATAGTCAGTTTTCCTCTGTTAGAAAGTCGGATATCTTTTTGGTGGCAGCCTTGACGCTGCGTGGAAATTTTAAGACAACAGTTATTGACAGTGAAGCAGTCAGTAGGGTTGTTAATTGCATAGTCGGAGCCAGGCTGAAACGTAGTAGTATATCATTTCGTGGTATCATCTACAGCTCCATAATCCAGTTCAGATGATGATACTCAGCGGCTGACTCTAGCTTGGCTGCTTTTATTTCAGCAAAAATGACACTGAAACAAACGAAGGCACGCAAACTCCAAAGGCAGATCTCGCGAGGAACCCACACCTCAGTACGAGGGAATAGAGTACAAGATTAGCACCTTCTGACTCGACGGAATGTTATATCCGTGTAGCTTTCGTTGAGTGAGGCTTTAGATAACCGTGCATTGTCTGTTGAGTGTATAACAGCAATACAAATCCAACTCGGTCGGCTGAGCCACTTGCATATGCGATTTTCCTCGGCAATACAGTAGAGGTATGGTTGTTTGAAAGCTTCTCTAACTGTTTCACTACCCTGGCTTAGTTACTTGCTTATAAAACAGTCAAATGGAAAGGAAAAATAACAAACTTCATATCAACTAATAGCCAACTATATCATGATTATCCTGTCAAAAACTTTCTTTAGAAATTCAGTTGAATGTTATTTTACTTTGAGTTTACAAATGTTCTTCTTCTTCTACTTATGGTGTCCGTCGTTTCGAACTGTCATCTTCTTGAAGGTGCGTTGCTCCTGTCTAAGTATTAAAATTTTGAAAGGAAAACCAGTATCAGTTGAGTCACTACCTGCCGTGCTGTCAGCAAAATATTCACAAAGGTATAAAACGTGAATGGAAAAAACATGTTTGGAAAGTATTTTATAAAAAAAAAATGCCCGGTTTGGGCTTGAATTTTTCTTCGGTGACCGTTCACTGTTAGGCGACGTTCACATAAGCACACCTCTACTGTATGATCTAAATTTCTGTTAATTCTCCCTTGCGAGCGAATGAGCTCCATCACGGATCTGTTATGCAGCTTTCGTTGGTTTTCTGACTGGATGGTGTCCTATCGTGTTGTGCTTTTTTGCGCTGGCTGTGAAGAGAGTAGTTAAACAGGATTTATAGTCCCATGATATGTGGATGGGATTACATCTTCTTCCAAACATAAATTATGTCTCGTCTCACCTAAGCCCTTGAAAGTTACTCCAGCAGTGTAGGAAGTCGTTTATGCTTTAATTTGCTACTTTTCTTCGGCTCTGTGGTACTGGGTGGCTTTACAGAAGCTGTGTGGTGTAGCGGCACAGCATTAATCTCAGTTACTCCCAGTGGTCGCGCCAAGGCGTTGAGAAAGTACTCAGCCGATAACAATCGGATAACTTTTTGCGTCCGTATTCTTTCCCCTCCTGAGGTGGGATATTTGCTGCGCTTTATATTACTTTTCAGTGCCGACAAATTTCCAGTTTGTATGTTCTTTAGGTTGCGCTGCCAAGCTACATAGATAGCATTCGAGACAAGCTAGCTGAGAACATTCACGAGATCTGGGCCATGAACAAAATCGCTCAGGGCTGGGCCTTTGGTGAAAGGCGTGACGATATCCACAGAATTCACCCCTGCTTGTGCCAGTTTGAGAGACTTCCACCTGCTGAGAAAAGATACGACTCGCAGCTCGCTCTCCAGACCCTGAAGTAAGAGTTGTTTTTTCATTTTTTATGGTCGGGTGAGAGTCACAATCGTTTACAGGTTTTCAGCAGGGCTAATGTGCGATGATGTATCAGCGGGATGGCAGCACCCTAAGCTTAGAAATTTAGACTAGCCTAGCGATTACCTACTTGTCTAGCTCGGGCCGACTTCTTATCACGCATTAGCCCTACGGAAAACCTGCTTACCGCCGAAATGATTAATTGATGTTTCTTCTCAGAAGGGATTAGAGGTAGATTTTTTCATCGTGACCAAACCGTATGTTGCACGTGGCAGATTGCCCAGCAGGTCATTCCGTGGTGTCTTGCTGTACACCATTTATTCATCCCTTTGTGTCAAACGTGGATAAACTGCAATTCAAGCTCTGCGGAGTCGTGCAGAAAGAAACCCGGTAATTGAACTATCGGAATAGTATAAAGCTACGTACACACCTAGTCTGATAGGGTCTTTCATGCGAAAATACGCATGTGGAAATCTCATTATTGTGGAGAAACCTCGGTTTCTGCAATGGAATGCGTCAGAGTTTGGTGCAGAAGAGGAATTCGCATCCAAATCTCAGTCTTTTAACTTTGAAACAACAAATCGCTTGTCATCTAGTGATCGTCATGGTCCAAAAGTTGAAGGTCATGAAAATATGAAATTTGAAGAGGCGCTGTGACGACTTCCATAAGCATAGCCTAAGTGTACGGTAAGATGAAAATAATATTTATTTAGCCGATAGGCCTTACAGCGAACAGAACCTGTAAAACAAAACGAGACTACTTAAACGGTCACACCTTCTCTAACCTAAACTAATCTGCATATAAGAAATTTTAGTACTTTCTCTACATATCATGAAACTTCAACGTTTTGGTTGGGATTCGTGAATTTCGAAATACTTCAGAGTATTTAGAAGCATCACGGTCATTATAAACACAATAGCAATGGCCAAGTAGTACAACAAATTGCGAACAAATTTACACGTAACATTTGTATGCCCTATTACAATTTACGTCTTGTGAGCGATGGCGCCACTTAAGCCACTATTTGGTTCCCTTCGTTTGGTATTCCTGTCTTCTATAAACGAGCAGGAAAAGTCTTTTCACGAGGTGCTGTTCAGGACTGTTTACAGTGACTTTCCCTCCTAGTAATTTGGGATGGGAGCAGGCTACTTTTCGTCTATTTTATTGCTCAGAAATCCAGATCGGTGATTAACGATCGCCGTCGCTAGACGATGAGACAAGTTAACGATGGTACTAATGTATGACATTGAGACAAACAACTATCTTCTAGGACTATTATCGCCCTTGGTTACCACATCACAATGGACAAGCCACCACAGCGTATGAAAACGCTTCGACTTCCAAACGACCCGTTTCTCCAGGGAAATGGATACAAGCCTGCGCCACTTGACTTGAGTGCCGTAAATTTGTCTCCACGACTTGAGGAACTTGTTGACGAGCTTGCAGAAAATACTCATAATGTTTGGGCTAAGGAGAGAATCCTGCAAGGATGGACTTACGGTCTTAATGAGGTAAGATTAAGAGAAGTCGTTTGAGAAGTTTCGGAAGTCGTTGAGACTCGTTTGAGAAGTTTAATTTAATTTAATTTTAATTTCAAATAAATGCGGCATAACATTCCGTGCACGGGCAAATGAATTGGCACTTGTCATTTACCTATAACTAAAACATATATACAATTGTCATAGAATAAATACAGTAATTCCGGTAAGGTTGTTGTGATACAAGGTAAACTGAGGCACAAAACTACTACAGTACCTTTCAGTTTTGCAAGCTACAGGTGTGAGTTTTGGTACTTTCATAGCTGCTTCCCTTTGAGGTCTGGTTCTTTCCGGTTCAAAGTACGGAGGAAGGATGTTTCGGTAGAAACGGTGGGATATCAAATTTGTTCCGAAACGTTGAGACAGCTGTTCTCTACGTACAGAAAGAGGTTCCAGCTTACACTCCTTTAGGAGATACGAGTACGGCTTTTTATGGACACCAATTATAATTTGAACTGCACGTTTTTGGATTCTTTCCAACTTATCTGAGTCGCTGTTTGTAAGTCCATAATGCCATGGTGGATAGACATATTGTAGTGCACGGGCAAACATGCAATACAACACTTTCATTCTTTCTTTAGGGACTTTGAATTTCTTTAGGGTTTTTAACATACTCGTGGAAGAGTTAGCTTTCTTTAAAATATACTTGGTATTTTCCTCCCAAGATATATCAGAAGATATAATAATGCCGAAGAGTGTAATTTGGTCAGAAGTAAGGTTATCAGGAATGGGAGGGTGGAACTGTGGGAGAGTTTTAAGAAATGAAATTGTTAGTGTTGTAGATTTGTCACTGTTCACTACCATATTTGACAGAGAAGCTTCTGCAGCAGTATCCTGAATTATACCCCAAAATTTACTTTTTAAATTCTTTCCCGCTGCCAGTGATAAATCGTCTACGAATTTTTCAAAATTTCTTAGAGTTATTTAGAGGCTCTTGCTTTGTATTATTAATACCCTGAGCAGCATCATTTATTATAATAAGAAAACACAAAGAACCAAGCACAGTTCCCTTGGGCACCCCACAAAAACTGGAAGCGCATCTGACATGCAGTGTTTATACTTTACAATTTGTAACCTATCCGTTAAAATCCCAGTATTATATTTACAGTAAATTCAGGTAAGCTATATTATTCTCAATTAACTTATGTAATAGTATTTGGTGGTCTACAAAAAATAAGGCTTCTTAAAATTGATAGCTATAAGGTTAATTCGTTTATCCGGCATATCCAGATTCTTCAGGATAGAATCTATAAGACTTACTAACTAATGTGTTGTAGAAGCGTTCGCAATAACTGATCCCAAATATTTTTTCAACCATGCAGCAAAACTGAAGGTAAAAACTGAAGTCACAGAAATTGGTCTGACACTAGTAAAATCATTAGCACCACCCTTTTTTGGTGTTGGTGTAATAAACCCACTTTCCACTTCTTAGGGTACTGGCCACTTGATATTTTATTATAAATGTTGGTCAGCGGAAGGGCCAGTTCACCTGCAAAAGCCTTAATTAACGTCACTGGGATATCAAAAGGCGTAACTGAAGTTCTTTTGAGCTTAGACAGCTTAAGTTTCACCTCGGATATCATTATTTCAGGGATATTAGTACCGGGGAGGTCTTGAGGACGAATTCTATGTACTTGGGATACAAAAGGCCCATTAATAGAATGGGTTTTTGGAGAAAGTGGTGGGTAAATCTGAACAATTGTGGCAAAATGGGCATTTAAATCATTGGCTGTTTGGACAGGCAGTTCGTCTTTCTTAAAATCAACAGGTGAAGGATTTTTACCAGCCAGCTGTTTTATTTCTTGAAAGAACTTCGCCGGTTTAGAAGCTAAAAGATGATCAACTTCTTTCGAATGGAAATCAGCTTGGGCTTTCTTATTTTTGTTTCTTTATTTCATTTCTCAGCTTGTCGGCTTCTTCACGCTTACCTTCTCTAAAAAGTTTTAATTTCTTCTATATAGGTTGTTTTGTTTCTGAATTTAAGTAAGGTTTGTCAGAGCAACAAACCTTTCTTTTCCGTTCAGGAAAATAAGATTCAAACTGTGTTATCAGTTTTCTGTGCATGCCCTCAGTTTTTGGCACCAACATCTTCAGTACATCACATCAGTCACATCACATCAGTCCAAACCTCGGAAGTAATGCAATCACCAAAGAGAGGAGACCAACACCCGTGATTGACCTGCTGGTAACTTCAGTTATTGAGTAGCCTATTTTTATTTTATCTGTAAGTCATAGTAAGCAAACCGAAATGTCGCTGGATAATAGCAATAGCATCATTTCGTTCACCTGGTTGTCTACCGAGCATCTATCTCCAGTTTCTCCAAAACCTGAATTTCTGAATCACATTCAAATCTTCAGCTGTTACTTCATGTACATACACTATCTATTGTATTTCCTGGTCAAGACAAGAAAATATTTCAGGGATAAAAAATTCCCATCCCAAAAGAAAATATTTGTCAGTAAGAAAGATAACAAAACTGAAAGAAGACATGCAGAACATTCGTAAAGATGAAGTGGCTATTTTGGAAAATTATTAACTTGTTGTCTGAAGAAATGTGAAGCTCTTCGCTAATTTGTAAACTGTGTTCCCGCTCTTCTGTATTTCTTACTTCGAGACCAGAAATTTCTCCAAAAGTTATAGTTTTAAACCCTCTATATCCAGCAATGAGAGTGGGCAAGGTTGAAGTTAAAATTTCATCGAATCCAACGTTGGTGACAGTAAGTTAATCAAAGAAAGACTTTTCCGCCTAGAAATCCTACAGAAGTTGGAAAATTGTTTTTGTCTTTTCCTGATAGGATTCTAAAGCTCTTAACTACCGTGTAAAATTTGTTCTCGCTCTTATTTCTTAGTTTCACTCACTTTCAGAGCAGGTTTCTCTCATCAAGGTTATCGATTTTAAGCCCTGTGAATCCAGCGAGAATAGCTTGGGAATTTTCAGATTCAAGTTTCTTGGAATAATTCATACGGCGACAACCAGTTAATTCCCAAAAGATTTTTTCCTCATGGGATTGTTGAGCAAAAAGGTTAAACAGAACTCTTACTAGAAATGATCTTTTCACGACAAAATGGCAAAGAAATATCGTTTTAAACGCAGTCCTTATAGTCGCTGACGGACCTAGACGCTTTCGGCGAAGTTTGCGTTGCTTGACTGTCAAAACTCGGTTAGGCCGAAAACGCGCTAAAAAATCAT
Source organism: Branchinecta lynchi (assembly GCA_023053575.1). NCBI lineage: Eukaryota > Metazoa > Arthropoda > Branchiopoda > Anostraca > Branchinectidae > Branchinecta > Branchinecta lynchi. The sequence goes on from JAKZAP010000008.1 coordinate 12,207,444, forward strand.
AGGTACAAAACGAAACAATGGCGAAAATCTTATGATCCCATAAGGAAGATAGGGATAACAAGGAAAGCTAATAAGAAAGATGCGTCGTTTAAGTTCGTTCGCGTGCAAACCCAGAGGCCGTTCTGGGAAAACACCAGGCTTCCTAACGTATTATTCAATCTGATCTTGGTATTTGCCACTTTTATGCTCCATTTTGCTTCAGCGGGTGGTATTGACAATCGTAATAATTATCTAGCTCCTGGAAGATTTATTTTACTTATTTTATTATTTATTTATTAATATTATCCAAGACGGTTTCATTCCTTGAAGTGCTTGGAGAACCCAAATGCCGTTTGAGAAAAAACATCGGGCTACGGTTTTTTTTTTTTTAATAAAAGAAAAAAAAGAGATTTCTCCAAATAGACGAATGGAGAGACAATCACTTGATTAAAGTGAACTTCCTGTCTACGTGCACGTTAAAAAATAACAACATATAAATGATGGCTTACTTTACCTAAATTTCAGGATGCCGACAATAGACGCAGTCCCCACCTGGTTCCATATACCAAGGTAGATGAAGCAATCAAGAAAGCAAACAGGTGAGTATTTTTGTTCGTGTGTCACTTTATCCCGTTTTTTTGTCCTTGTAAAGTTCATGAGGTTAAGTAAGAGAATACGACATGTGCTAGTAAGAGTAAAGTCCACGGTTGAAGAGGATAAAGTTCATCTGGTCGTAAAATCGATTTTCGCTTGAAGGTTGCTAATGCCGAACATAGCTAATGGTAACGAAGAAAATAAACTTGCATTGCTTCACATTGCACAGTCAAAGTACGCCTAGTTTTTGTTGCACAGTTCCTATTGGCGGTCGTTGTACTTCAGCCTGGGCGAGCTTCTTATCTCGCCTCCAAAAAACGAGCTTCTCAAACTTTGTCTCTGGTAAAAATCTCGTCTCTCCAGTTGAAATTTAGGTTTACACTACAGTTTATTTTCATCATCAGGTGTCCACTTGTATACTCATTGGTATCATTTTACCAAACCCTTTAACTTCAGAAGCCGCTGCGAAAAAAGAGGGAGGCAAGGTTCTGATTCCCTTCTTCTTCTTCTTCCTTAATACAGGAGACCTGTCTGACCTATCTTTGACTTCGACCTTAAATAAAGTTTCGCGCATGTTTTCGGTTTTGCAGTCGTGCTCAAAATATTGACCGGAGAGGTTATATTTTGCTGGGCTTGTTTTGATCGTTATTTTTGCAGGGACACTGCCAGCGAAATGGTCAGGACTTTGCTTGTTTACGGCTACAACATTGATCCGCCCACTGGAGAACCACACGAGACAGGTACGTTTTCGTCGTCTTTTTCCTTAGTTCTTTGTTTACTTTTATACTAGCCTACTGTCATCAAACAGCTGCCGCTTCGTGACTTCCCTTTCATTTGTGAGAATTGACGTCCCTTCTTTAGAATAGCTGTGTAAACTTGATCGGTAAACTTGACCTGCTTAATAATTTCGGTGGAAAAAGTCTCCGGGTCTTTTTATATCACGATACGAAGTTTGAAGGGGGAAGGCTAATCGTTTCACTGCATGCAAGATGAAGGACTGGTTTACAGTCTCCCTTTTTGTAGATTTGGGACAAGAAAGGGGTCGGTGTTGTGGTAGTCCTTGCCCCCAGACTTGAAGCTGGAAGCGTCTTCGTTTGGAAGATGATATGAGGCAGGATTATAGACAACGTTTTGTTCGTCGATGCCAGGAGGGATGTAGTAGTTTAATAAACAAAACAAAAACAAGACCGGCCATACATCAAATGGCGCCTTTGTCCTTCTATCTGGACACAATTTCCTACACAAATATTAATCACAGAAATAAAACAAAACATGTTTTATTTTTCCTTGAGGATTTATTACATAAAACCAAGAAGAAATAAAACCCAACATCCACAGATCGTTTTCTTGTTTGTTGACGTTAATATGCCAGGGAAGATAACAGTGGCGGCGCTTCAGTAAACCTTGGGGGGGGGGACAAAGATTTTTGGCGCCAATTACAGGTTTATTAACCAAGACTCAAAATTTAATTACTCTTTTGGGGGTATTTAAAGTAGTTTTCGAATAAAGTAGTTTTCCCCAACAAGATAGCTTCAGGGAATCTTGTATTGGATTAAATATTTGTGCTATGTGTAGCATGGGTATTACAACAATAAATGAATAAATATATAAACAGTCCTTCAACCCAAGCTGACTGCGAATCATATTTGATGGTGCAAAACGGATAAGTCAGCTACATTTTATTAGAGCCTATATTGCGAACCTAGCTGACTTATCCGTTTTGCACCATCAAATATGAATGAATAAATATCCCGTATCTTCAGGTAAAGTCATTGCTTTGTGTTTTAAATTTTGAAAATTATTTAACGCCAGAAGTAGCACCAAGGAGGAAGATGCCACCTAAATTTACCTTTTAACCATAATCGAGGCCAATTTCACTGATGTTATTGATTACTTAGACGAGAAAGACTTACCTTGGTTTCCGAGCATAGATATTCTCGGCAGTTCTCACTCGTGCTCCGTAAAGGACCATCACCGAAAACTTGTGACGGTGATGACGACTGTTTGGATCCATGCGGGACAGTCAGATATGGAAATTGAGTGGGTCGAACTCGGTTCTTCTCTACTTTCAAAACACATTGCCCTTGAAAGTGTCCTGACCCCTCTCAGTACCGAGCTTTCGATTTGTTTTCTTCAGATAGCTTGTTTCAGGTGCTATCGCAAACCCAAGCCGGCCTGGTCAGGCCAACTTCCGAACTTACCGGGCTGAAAAGACATATGCAGTTTCTTCTGGAAAGTGGTAAGTGTACCCCTGCATGAATTATTTTTAATAGCCTATAGAGCCAGGGATGTTTAACAAGCGGCAAAAAAGGCTCTAAAACTCAGTTTGATGTGGTTCAGCCTAATGGGCTAACAGTAGGATACTTGATTCCTTAGGTGTGATGAAGTCTTTTAGTTCGAAAAGTACATTAAAAGTCCCCATTCTACATCCCTATGGCAAAGTTGGCAAAGTTGGCAAGAGCACATTTCCCACATTGATCCAATTTGGATGGAAAGTTACAGTTAGCAAGAGCACACTTCTTAGATATCATCTTTATATGTCTGTGTCAGATCTGACAACTGCGGGGAAGTTGGAAGGGGGACCCCGTAAATCTTGTGATGTTTATTATTCTCGAACGAGTGTTCTGATCCGAATGGAACTTGATAGTTGGCAAGATTCAGTTAGGCTAATATTGAATATAGAGGTCCGGGCCGGGTTCGGCCAGTGTAGGGGAGTTCAAGGGTTGGCCCGGAAATTTTGTGAAATGCTTAGGGTGGAAGATCGGGACGGAACACGGCAGAGACGATTGTCGTATGCTTCGGGGGAGCATGAAGGGGTGTTGGAGGATAAATATTACAAATATTACCCCTGCTAATGCCATGTGAGCTTTTAGCTCTTGTTTATTTTCTTTTTAAGCCAGATACATCTTTTTGAAAAGATTGCTTTTTCTAGAAACTTGAAATTTTTTCTGAGGTTGAGACTGCGCACGAGCATTACGTCATGACAGTGAATTGCCTGTGTGAATGTCTATGAACGAACTGCCGTGGGCTCTTCACCACGGAACATGGTGTAAGTCGCCCGTTTTCTTTAGGTACTTTGAGTATGAAGTGCTCACGAGCGGACCCATGCGTGTGGGCTGGGCTCGAGCTGATTGTCGTCCTGGATCGATGATTGGAGACGATGAATACTCATGGGCCTTTGATGGATATCGGGTAAGTGATCTGTAACACTTTAACATATCTTGCCTCCGCCCAACAGTTTTTATGGCACTTGCAGCTTCGCTCAAGTGCCATATACCAATCACTTTTAGGTCGGTCAGCCCACTGTTCTCGAGTTAGGGTACTTCCAGAAGGGCTAGGACGATGAAACTTGGCAGGCATATCAGGGACCCAACCAAACTAACCTGGAAACAGTCCCTTCCCCCACCCGACCACCGGGGGGGGGGGGGGGGTCGAGGGAAGGGGAATTCGGAATCTTGAGGAATGCATAACTTTGGAACGGGTAATCGTACCTTAATGAAACTTGATATTTGGAACGACTTCGTGTCTCGGATGTCCATATGAAGTCCAGACCGAATCCGATGAATGTGTATGGGAGAGGGATGGGTCGGAGGGGGGGTCTTGTGGCCAACGCTTAGAGTGGAGCGATTGGGATGAAACTTGGTGGGAAGAACAAGCAAAAGCCCTAGATATATCTGTAACAGAACCGAACCAGATTTGGGGATGGAGTAGGGGGGGGGGGGATACCAGAATTCCGGCGATTACGAGTTAAGGTACTTCTAGATGTTCTAGGATGATGAAACTTGGCTTGAACGTTAGCGGCTTGACAGGATTGGCTCATAATTAGTCAGTTCCCCGACCTAACCATCGTGGGGGAGTGAAGGGATGGGGAATTTGAAATCTTGAGGTATGCATAACTTTTGAACGGGTGATCAGATTTTGATGAAACGTTATATTTGGGAAGACCTCGTGTATCAAATGTCCTATTTAAAGTCTGGACCTGATCCGATTAATGTTGGGGTGGGGATGGGGGGGGGGGGGGGGGGGGGGGGGGGGAAGGGAGAACTCGAAAATTTCTTGACACAATTAGAATGGAGCGATCGGGATAAAACTTGGTTGAAAGAACAAGCACAATCCCTAGATATATCAGTGACAGAACTGGGCCGGGTTCAGGCACTGTGGGGGAAATTGGGAGGGGGGAGGGGTCCGGAATTCCGGTGATCGCGAATTAAGGTACTTCCAGATGTGCTAGGACGATCAAATTGGCTTGGAAGTTAGAGACTTGACAAGATTGGCTTAGAAATTGTCAATTCTCAGATCCGACCATCCCTTAAAGTGCTAATCCTAAGCGCAATGGACAAAAAATACTTTAAATCAAGATACACATTTTCATGAGCCTATGATCATCATTTCCTTAAGGGTTTTACTCCAAATTGAATTTTTAGTACGCTAAAAGTTCGTATCTTAACCGAAAAGTAAAAAGATACTGTTGACAAAACGATATATATTCCCCAGGGCCCCAATGGCCCATGATCATTTGTTTCCGAGGTTTTGCTTACAAGTGAATTCCTTAAAGTGCAAAAAGTTCTAATCCAAGCCGGAAAGTACAAAAAATACTTTTAAGCAAAATATACATTTTCATGATCTCCATGAGCCCATGATCATTTTTGCCTCAAGGGTTTTGCTCACAAATAAATTCCTTAAAGTTCAAACAATAATTTTTGAGCAAAATATACATTTTCACGATCCCGATGAGCTATCATCAGTTGCGTTTTTGCTGACACCATGGTATCTGTTACCATGGTAACTTGATCTGCAATTAGTCGTATTTGCAGTTATCGTGGTATCTGATACTCGGTGGTCTGCAAAAACTTCTGCTAAACTTCTTTCTCACCAATCTGACAAATTGGATGAAAGTGAGATGACTTTTCAGATACCACGACCAACTACCCCGGTCGGACCTTAGTATATGAATATATGATACCACGATAACTGGCCAGATACCACGACAACTGTAAACACGCCTTTTGACCGTGGTATCAGATACCACGATAACTGCAAAAACGACATTAGACCGTGGTATCAGATACCATGGTATCTGCGAAAAAGCAACTATCATTTCATCATCATAGCCAAATGCAAAAATAAAATAGTTTTCACGAACGATACATTCTCGTGATTTCCAAGGACGCATGCTCATTCTTATCTGAAGGGTTCTGCTTACGAATGATCACAGCAAGCCACGAATTGACGAACTCCCACTTTCATCCTCTGACCCAGCCTTGCAAGTGCCATACGAACTTCTAGCTCTTGTTCTGTCACTAGAAGTGATGGGGACAAGGTGTGATAGGAGCGAAGTGACGAGTCACTTAACTTTGTTCACTTCCTTTAATAAATAATAAATAATGATTTAATCCAGAATATCTTCTGGATTAAGCTTTCATATAGCTTTGGATTTGTCAATGTTCAAATAAAGGTACTCAGTTCATAGATAACAAGACCAAAGGTTTCGATGGGATCCAAAAAATTCAATATCTGATCCAGACAACTGGGTCTTGTCTTAGCTAGATCCAGTCATCGCCAGACTCCTTGAACATTTTTACTATTAAAATTCAGAAACAGATTAAGGCCAAATAGCTTATCATCTGAGAAAACCAAGTTCAGATACCCCTATAAGTCATATCTGTTTTGACGAAAACTTCCTGCCACTTCTGCCAATTTCCCGGTTTCGGCCGAACTCCAGAACTACTTGTCCGGCGAAAAAAGAAAGCTCAAAAACGAACTCAGGGTATCTTCTTTCCCCAATAATGAACATCTAATCAACTTCATATAAAAATTTAACTTATAAAAAATTTTCCGACTCCAGCCGGATTCCGGTCGAACTATATTTCCGGGTAAAATTATGATTGTCACACACGGATTCAACATTTCTTCTTACCCCTAATTCGGTTATCTAATCTATTACAAACAAAACTTTAACTTCTAACAATTTCCCGGTTTTGGCCGGATTCCGGGCGAACTACATGTCCGGGTATAAAATTGTTTTCACACAAGTGTTCGGCATGTCTTCTTGCCCTGAATCTGACATCTGATCAACTCCAAATAAAACTTTTAATTTTAACAAACTTACCGGTTTGTGCCGGATTCCGGGCGAACTACTTGTCCGTCGAGAAAATGGTTTTTCACCATCGTCTTCAGCATTTCATCCTACCCCTAAATCGAACATCTAATCAACTTCAAATAAAACTTTTACTTTTAATAAACTTTCCGGTTTTGACCGGATTCCGGGAGAACTAATTGTCCGATTACAAAATGGTTTTTACCATCGTGTTCAGCATGTCTTCTTAACCCATAATCGACTATCACATTAGCTGTTTCAAAATATTTTGTTTGCCCCTTAATTTGAACCCCCTCACCCCTAAATGTAGGGCTACAAAGCCCATTTACGAACTCGACTGGTCCGCCGATCCATCGGATCCTCACACCAAGTTTCCTCAAAATATCTCATTTCCTTCGAGAGTTATCGTGCTTACAGACCTACTGACGGACAGACGGACAACTTTTGCGATGTCATAGGTATCCCTCCACTTACGTTTTGGGATCCCAAAAATACATCTGTCAATAAAGACAGGTCAGAATTACATAGCTAAAAACAATTAAAATTTAAAAATAAAAATAGCTTTAAATGTGTCAATGTTTAAGTAAAGGCTTTTGATTCAGAAATAAGATACATCAATCATCATCGCCCGTCGTAAAAAAGGTGGCCTGGAAGGGTTTGAAAATACGTGTAAAAACAAAAACATCAATGTCGCGAAAATTTGTGCTGTATGTGCGTCAGTAGGCCTCGTCAAGACATCCATATTGCAGAACAGTACCATGTGGACTCGTTCCTATCTCTTAGCAATACGACGCCGACAGTGCCACGCCACTATATCCCAATAAGTATCTTTTATAGATAATCCCTGATAATCTTCATTCCTGAAAGGACGAAGACATAGTATTGTTGACAAGAAAACCAGGAGATAGTATTAGTAAACACCAGTGTGCGGGCTTTGCGAGACGTGCTGAAAGCCTGAACCCACTAGTTTAGATAGCATTCTATGTAACACCGAGTATTTTGCCTAACCGTGACGTAGTTGTGTTTCTAGTTAGCTATAGTTGTGCTTCTGGACAGTTATTGTAGTTTATGATTTAAACAAGTCAAATCTACGCTAATATCTAACTCCGAACAGGCCTTGAAAATTCATCACGGCTCTTTGGAAATATGTGGAAAGAAAATTGCCGTAGGCGACATCGTTGGATGCATGCTTGATATTCACGATAAAGTTATTTGTAAGTCGAGTGTAGTGCACCCCTCCCTCTCCTTGCCCCCCCCCCCCCCCCCCCCATCGTTTTTGTGTGCTCGCTTGTAATACTTACAGATGGTTTTCAGACCTGAGCAGGATCACTAAATGCATACACATGGTACGGCTTAAATATCATTTCTTTCTATCCGTTCGATGAGGTTTCCTTGGCCCATCCGTTTTTCAGTGTCAGAACCTTACCGGTAAAAAGTTAGATTATGAATGGGCGAGTCGAAAGGTGAGTTTCTTTCTGTGGAGAATCCAAATGTTTGTTGAGAAAACGTTTTCTTCTTTTGGATAAGGTTGAAAAAGTCTCGACGAAAATTGAGTCTGAACACAGAACTTCCCCACTGGAAAATGGAGTACAAAGCTTGGTATCCGAAAAATACACCGCCAACTTATTTTGTCTGCTTTTAGTGGTTCTTCTCCTGGCAGCTTTCTGCACAGTGCATCCCTTTTCAACCCTTGAATTGTGTCGTGACAGTTTTACCCTCATGAGTTTTATTCTGTAAAGGAGGAGAAGGGCCACATGGGGATGTTTGAGAACTACGGTCACCACACTGACATTGGCGAAGTCATCGGTGTTTGCCTTGACCTTATTGACAGGACAATCAGTAAGTCTGTTGTTTCCCTTGTTTGTTAATTTAAGCATTCTGCTTGGGCTGATGAAAATACGTGAAAATTGCTTCAGCTGCGTATTAAATTAAGGTGGATCGAACGCGAAACCCGGCACTACTCTGAGTGCTGCTAGTGTAGTTAGCCGTTCGATTTTCCGGAGGCGTCGATTTTGGTTCCGGTTTCGAATCTGGACTCGTTAAGCTGAGGTAGACGTGTGATGTGATCGTGTGTGTGGTTCCTGTTGTTCTTTGCCCCTGAGTGGATTGCGGATTAGCCGGTAATATGCACTGGATTCGAACATTCCTGTGAATGAGTTTACTTAGGGTCTATTGACGTATTGGGATCAGATCTCTCATGTTGTTTCCAGTCAGAAAACAGGAAAGGGCAGAGCTTCGTTTATTTGTTTGGGGTCGGTTTTGTTTTTGATCTTCCATGTGGTTCTGTTTTGCCTATTTTCTGTAAAGTGTATTCTGGATTATGATAATAATTAAAGAATAATTATAATCATATATAGATACATATAAAATTTATTTAATCTTGAAAGGCTTTTGCCTCTACATATCTCGAAGAAATTTTGAATGGTCCTACTGAACAGAGAAAAAATGTTATCTATAAATACTTGAGACAGTTAGTCGATTTCGGTTGTTGATTACAGGGGCTTTGAATTTAGTTACAAAGAATGGTGGAATGATTCAGGAAAATAGAGAGCATGTTTCTACCCTTATAACAGTAGTAACTATTATAGTTACTATTTTCGTTCCACCCTCGTGAAAAGTTACTATGCTGACCGAACTTTCGAAAAAGTAACTAATTGTAACAATTTGCTTACCACGCTAGGGAGAGTAGTTACTATGAATCTCTTTGACGTGATCGGTCCGATTAGCCCGTGCAAGATCTTTTGCGGAAAATAGAAAAATGTGTTCCAGCCTCGAGCGAAGAAAACAGAATTGGTGACGTCATGCGTAGTAACTATGGTAAATAGGGTGGAACACGCTCATAATCAGAACCTTTCTCTGATATGCCCTTCTTTGAAGATCTTTTACCTCCTCTTCATTTTAGGTTTCTCCCTCAACGGAGAGCTAATGATGGACGCTATCGGTAGCGAGACTGCCTTCACTGACATTCAGGGGGATTCTTTTGTCCCGGCATGCACACTCGGAATTGGGCAGAGAGCAAAGTTCCTTTTCGGACAGGACGTCAACTCGCTGAAGTTCTTTAGCACATGCGGTCTGCAGGAAGGATACGAGCCGTTCTGCGTGTAAGTTTGCATTCCGACACTTTTTATCCTGAATTGAACGATGTCATCCACATTATTTACTCCTTGAGCTGAAACTGACTGGGAAACATGTCCAAGCAATAGCTAAAATGGATCATAGATGGGCGAATCCGACCGTGGAAGGATTCGAATCCGAATCTTGGGCTAGGCACGAATCTGATTCCGAATCCAAATCCACCATTTCATGCTGATGATTCGAATCCGGAATCTAATCCGGATTCGAATCTGACCTTAAAGCACAATGGACATTTCCAATGATTGTGTTGCGAGAGCAACACTTTGGTTTTGTCCTCGTTTTTTTTTTTTTTTTTTTTTTTTTTTTTCCTATGACTCCGATTTCATTTTATTCCTGGTAACTGGGAAGGGTCTAACCTGTGCGGTTTTTACGGAAAGCGTGGACCTTAGGCCGGATTGATGAATATGACATTACATTTTGGAAAGCTCCGTAGAACTCTTGCCTGGGGCCAATAAGGATGGTTTTTGCTTGTCATCGAGCCAGAGCCTACGGTTTGCGAAGTGAAGTGGAGTTGTATAGCCTATGTCGGAGAGGACCATCTCAAGTTGTGTAGCGAACCTTTCGTTTCATCAAACCATGTTTCTGCTTTCGAGTGGAAAGCTCCGTTCTAGCACGCTAGCAGGCAGGCACCAGTTTCAAATTGAAGATGGACTAAAATCTATAAGTGTTAAATATATGCGGCAGTTACCCGGCCCCACAGCCAACATATCTTCTTTGAGTGATAAATAGAAAAATCTACAGAGACAAAAAAGTGGCTTTTTCCCACGGGTCCGAAAGTGCTGCCATCTATTGTTTCTGTCCATGTCTGTGACGATTCCAGCTGAGTTTATAATTTTTTTTTTTTGCACTTGGGTTCGCGGTAGAGTAACGGTATCAGATGTGCCCCTTAAACTTTAAAAGTTCTCTCATTGCTAAAGAAACTAGAGCTTATCCTTTGCTCCTTTCTAAGTCGTGACGTTAGAAAGTTGGCCTACGGCAAAAAAGTCAACTTTTGAACTAAGACAGGTAGAATTTTTTTTTCGACGGCAATCGATAGCCACTGATGAGCTGATTAAAGTATATGTCATCCATTTTTTGGTACAAAAATTCCTTCATGAGATACACCAGTTTGAAAATTTCAAAGGGGTTGACAACTTCAGTAGTAAGGTACATTGAAACCAAAAATAGGCGATAGCAGTTATGAGCCATGTAGGGGACTTTTAAGCAACAGTCGACTGTTAGCTCATAATCATCTTCGGTAATGAGGGCCTTGCAGCTTTTGCTAGTTGGTGTACCTGTTATTTGTTTCCGGTGTATTCGATGGTAAGAACAATTTGGTTCCATTTGTGTACGCGATTTCAGCTGAGTTTATCATTCGTTTTTTTGCACTTGGGTTTGCGGTAGAGAAATGGTATCAGATGTACCTCTTAAACTTTAGAATTTCTCTCATTGCTAAAGAAACTAGAGCTTATCCTTTGCTCCTTTCTAAGTGGTGACGTTAGAAAGTTGGCCTACGGCAAAAAAGTCAACTTTTGAACTAAGACAGGTAGAATTTTTTTTTTCGACGGCAATCGATAGCCGCTGATGAGCTGATCAAAGTATATGTCATCCATTTTTTGGTACACAAATTCCTTCATGAGATACACCAGTTTGAAAGTTTCAAGGGGTTGACAACTTCAGTAGTAAGGTACACACTGAAACCAAAAATAGGTGATACCAGTTGTGAGACATGTAGGGGACTTGTACGCGGCAGTCGAGTGTTAGCTCATAATCATCTTCGGCAGTAAGGGGTTTGCAGCTTTCGCTAGTTGGCGTACCTGTCATTTGATGGTAAGAACAATTAGGTTCCCAATTGTAAGACATGCAAGGGACTTGTCAGTAATAATAGGCTGTTATGCTACAAAAATCTTCAGCGATGAGGGGTTTGAAACTTTTGCTAGCCGGTGTACCCATTATTTTTATCCGGTGAACTTGATGTCTATCACGGGAAAGGGACTTGTCAGTAGAATCGGTGCACGAGGGACTAGAAATTTGTGCAAATTGTTGCACATTGTATTCGATTTATATAAAACTGACGGTAAGAAAGTTTGTATCGATGGTCTCTCGCTGTATCCTAGGATTTACTGTTTTCGCAACGGGTACAAACGATAATGTAAAATAAGGTAGTTTCGTAATAATTAATAGTGTCATCTATGGTATTTTAATCCTGAAAAGTTACGGATAGCTTTATAATACCAACTAGATTATGTAGGATATTGTTCCAAGTTTTCATCCGTCACGATGTCTACGATTGAAAAGGATAAAGTTCAACTGACTGCAAAGTCAATTTAGTCCTTTTTTCCGATATTCTTTTGTTGTGGTTAGGGCAATCGATGCCCTTGATGAGCTGATCAAAGTATATGTCATCCATTTTTTTTGAACAAAAATCCTTCATGAGATAAACCAGTTTGAAAGTTTCAAGGGGTTGACAACTTCAGGAGTAAGGTACACACTGAAACCAAAAATAGGCGATACCAGTTGTGAGACATGTAAGGGACTTGTAAGCAACAGTCGACTGTAAGCAACAGTCGACTGTTAGCTCATAATCATCTTCGGCAATGAGGAGTTTGCAGCTTTTGCTAGTTGATATACCTGTTATTTGTATCAGGTGTATTAGATGGTAAGAACAATTTTGTTCCCAAAAAGCCAAAACGGCTTTTATGCTATAATCATCTTCAGCGATGAGGGGTTTGCAACTTTTAATAGCTGGTGTATCCATTATTTGTTCCGATGAATTTGATGTCAATCACGGGAGAGGGACTTGTAAGTAAGAATCGGTTCACGAGGGGCTAGAAATTTTTGAAAATTGGTGCACATTGTATTCGATATCTGTAAATATGACGGTAAGAAAGTTTGTATCGATGGTCTATCGCTATAACCGAAGATTAACTGTTTACACAACGGGTACAAACGATACGGTAATCTAAAACAATAAGGTAGTTTTGTAATAATTAATAGTGTCATCTATGGTATTTTAGTCCTGAAACGTTACGGATAGCTTTATAATACCAACTAGATTATATAAGATATTGTTCCAAGTTTTCATCCGTCACGATATCTACGATTGAAAAGGATAAAGTTCAACTGACCGCCAAGTCAATTTAGTCCCTTCTTCCGATATTGTTTTGTTGTTGGTTTTACAACGCTAAAGAACAGCTTTTGATCATGTGATTATTCTTTTTAGAACATACCGTTTTAAAAGCTTCGATAAGTTGACAATTTCAGCATTTAACCGACAGCGAAGAAACAAAACCAAAGTGTTGCTCTCGCAACACTTTAGTCGGCGAAGCCGGACAAAGGTTGCCGCAACACTTCACGTTGCCCCGGCAACGTAGGTCTAGTTTACTTTGTATTACATGCTTCACAAATAAACATTTCCGACTTCGTTAAGAAGGCGCTACGAAAATCGGCCTTTTTCTTGTCTATGCTTCTCTGGCATTTCGGCGATCCAAATCTTAGGAGCTGGGATATCGTGGAAGGAAATTCAAAATCTCCCATCAACGCTTGATAGAAAAGTATATATACGAGATGTCACCAAAGTCAAGCCGTAGATGCAGTTTACCTGATTGTTCTAGTGTTTCATCAGAAGTTCCATGGCTTAAAGTGCTATTAAAAGTTTTTCTTTGTGGAATAGCGTTGTGAAGCTTGATTAGCTTACTTTACAAAATGTACCAGAATATGCAATAAGTTTATAAAAAATAACATATCTACAAAAGTCTTTCAAAAACAAAAAACCTATTCAAATCTGAATTATACAAGCTGATTTATGCATAAAATAAAGATCTACTAAGCATTATAAGAAACATCACCTTTATCTTTGTCCAAGCTAGTAAATTAAGCATGTACTGGCCCACAAAATTACGCTTTGAAATATCACAGAGAGGAATCTGTTGAAAAAGCTGCTGATCTAGGGGGTAAGCATTGTTCCTAGCTTGTTACAGAGTGGGATTGAGGTAGTTTGATGTGCCCATTGAACTTTAACAAAATTAAATCGTGTACATAGGCAAGGCCTTATCCAGGGGGGGGGGGGTGGGGTAGGGGGTTGATCCCGAAACATACAGACTAGTCAGGATTTATGCCGGATCGCATCTCAAATGTACCTCAGCGTAGTTTTGGCCAAAGATTAATTAAATAAATTTCGTACAAAATAAAGAATATAGCGGAAGCTATTAGGATACACTGTGCCTCTGCCGGTTGAGTGGAAGCATCAGCCATACTACTTGTCTTTACAGGCTTTTCACTATGACCTGTGTTTTTTTTTTACTTTATTGTCTGACCAGCAGGCAACCCCCCCCCCTCCCCGAAAGGCACCCCCCCCCCCCCCCGAAATAAATTCCTGGATACGGGCCTATAGATAGGTTACAGTTCTTGAAATCAGAGGTGACAAAAAATACTGAAGGCGAATGAGACGGTATTTCTGGGTACTCATGTGTGGTTATCATAGTACGAGTTTCCTCTCGGGAATCAAGAATGACTTTGGGGCTGTTTTCGGGAAATTCGGGAAAATGGAAACTGGAAGGATGAAGATTAGAAATTGGAGTGGATTTGTAAGATTCCGGGTTTGGAATACGAGTTCGAATCCAGCCTGAAAAGCAGAAGATTCGAATCCGGATTCGAGTCCGGCCAAAAGGACGAATCCTGGATTCGAATCCGTATTCGGATTCGCCCATCTCTGAAATGGATAGGTCAGCTACTATGCTTTGGCAACTGTATTTTGGCCCTTCTTGGCAAGGGTCCTTGTCAGGCTGTCGAACGTCAGGGACTGGAGGAAACGAACCTGTATTCATTGATTGCGAAGGATCCTAGATGACGTATCCGCTTTTAGTCATTGTTTGGATATATATCGTCCACATCTTCGTTATAAGGCGTTTGAGACTTTTAGGTCGCTGGCGTTGTTAGGCACTGGGAAGGCTCTATACTGAGGGGATCTCGAAAGAATTTGAAATGGCGCCGCCACACCATATACCCGAAAAATACCAATATCTAAGGACTGGTTATGACCTGATAACCCCACCTGAGCCATACTACCCTTCCGAACGTCGTATACCACCACACCGTATCCACCAATACGTTCTAACCTTGTGTTTTTAGACATAAGTTAACAGGTCATAAGCCTGCCCCCGCCCCCAACAACAGCAAACAGTGATATGTACCCATTTCCGAGAATACTAATACTCCACAAGGGGGTTTGCAATCTAGTCAGATTGTATTGACCACCTGTTTATCGGATCATCTATCAGTTTATCGGTTTATTTAGTTTGCCGGCTGGCGTTGTTGCTCAAATTTTTGTTAAACGTGTTAAAAATGTTTGTTTTTTGCCGTTTTTCAAACTATTTTTTTTTTTTTATTCTTAAAGTTCAATGGGCACATCAAACTACCCCAATCCCACTCTGTAACAACCTAGGATCAATGCTTACCCCCTAGACCAGCAGCTTTTTCAACAGTTTCCTCTCTGGGATATTTCAAAGCGTAATTTTTTGGGCCAGTACATGCTCAATTTACTAGCTCGGACAAAGATAAAAGCGATGTTTCTTATAATACTTAGTAGACCTTTATTTTATGCATAAATCAGCTTGTATAATTCAGATTTGAATAGGTTATTTGTTTTTGAATGATTTTTGTAACGATGTTATTTGTTATAAGCTTATTGCATATTCTGGTACATTTTATAAAGCAAGCTAATCAAGCTTTACAATACCATTCCACAAAGAAAAACTTTTAATAGGCACTTCAAGCCATGGAACTTCTGATGAAAGACAAGAACAATCAGGTAAACTGCATCTGCAGCTTGACTTTGGTGACATTTCAAATATATCCTTTTATATCAAGCATTGCTGGGAGTTTTTGAATTTCCTGCCACGATATTCCAGCTCCTAAGATTTGGATCGCCAAAATGCCAGAGAGGTGAAGACAACGGATAACAAGAAAACGGCCGATTTTCGTAGCGCCTTCTAAAGGAAGTCCGAAATATTTATTTGTGAAGCATTTAATACAAAGTAAAGCATTAGAAGTGTCCATTGTGCTTTAAGCACAAGCTGACTGCAAATCAGATTTGACAATACAAAACGGATACGTCAGCTACATCTCATTAGAGCTATATTTCAGCCCTTCTTGATAAGGATCCTCTTCAGGCTCAGGCTGGAAATGAACTTTTTGTTTTGCTTATGAGGGAAGCCCAACCAATGAGGCGCTGTTGTTCATGAATAAGTAGTTAAAGGCTAGTGGCGCGCCGAAGGAGAATTTGGTTTCTTTCTTTTGTTGCCACAGAAACCTTATTCACGGTAAAGTGAACATCTGAAAGCATTGCCTTCCTCCACTAAACGTGCAGATACAGATAACACTTAGTCTGTTTTCTGTAACTGCTGAGCAAAATAGCTTTTTGTCGGGGAAAGCAATCTTGAAGTCCCCAGGTGAGGTATTCTAGAGACTAGAATACGTTCTGCGCACGTTAATTCCTCCAACTGTTGTATGAAACTCTCTATTATCTTCTGTCCAGCATTGACCATTTTTTACTCTCTAGAAACATGACCCGACCAATGACTTTCTGGTATACGAAGGATCAGCCGATTTTCGAAAACAATGACGATTTCTACGATTCGAAGATTGACGTCACCAGGATTCCAGCGGGCTCTGACTCGCCTCCTTGCCTTAAAGTTTCCCATAAAACTTTTGAAACTGTTGAGAAGGCTAATTGGGAGTTCCTACGACTTTCACTCCCCGTTTCGTGCCGCTCGGAATTTATTAGGTAAGGTTGTTTCCTTGTTTTTTATTCAGTCGGAGGTCATTCCGCTAAAGACTATGCGTCATAAACCAAAAATTGGAAAATTCTCAACGCAGCATTGTGTGCTCAAACCTTTTTACCCACGAACTAGTTTGTGGGAACGGGGGGAGGTGCGGGGGGGGGGGGGGGTGCAGTAGGTTTGGCGTCAGTTTCCTTAAAGCTAAAGATTACAGTGACGAGCAATTGGCCTTATTCCAGTTGAGAGCTCTAAGCGGACTAGTTTCTGAAAGTTCTCCATAAATATGTACAGTGCTTCAAAGACAGTGTAAACTTGAGGAAGCAAATTGCACATTTTCTTCTGCTCAACTTATGGATCTATTTGTTAAATGCCTGTGGAGGTATGAAACTGTGCCGATAATGATTAAAGTGTTGCCCGAAAAGATAAGATTATAATTTTTTTTAAGATGGCTCTAAAAAAATATGTTATTATAACAACAGCTATTATCTTCGCTCTTTAATTTCATCTGTAATTGTTTAGATTGATTGGCAGATTAGAACTCAGGTGTTTTTGTGTAGTGTAATGTATGTAGGCTTGCTTGTTCTATATTCCCATGATAATCGTTATTTGTGTGTTCGTTTTTGTTCAGTTATTGATGCCTTAATAGGTTACTATTTTATTATCTGTTTATAAAAATCTTTTTATTAACTTAGTGCCATTTTTGTAGGCCACTTTTGTAGGCACACTCTCTTAACTCAAGTGCTATTTCCGTTGCAAGAAATTCTACCTTACCTTACTTTGTGATGAATTTCAATCAGTCTGTTCGAATCGTTCATTCATTAAGAATCTTACTCCCAGCTTGTGCCGACTAACTGATTCTAACCTCAACACATGAATATATATAAACAAAACAAAAAAAAGCAAGGGTAACTTCTATTCAACTGCTTGTTAACTGCCATTTCGGTTTGCATCGAAGCAACAGAAAAAAAAATAAAAATAATTACACTGTACTAAACGGTCCAACATATGTGCTTAAAAACCAACATAAAATCATCTGGGCTCTTTAATGGTGGATGAAGCGTTAAACAGTTAACACATGCCGGAACAAAGCTGTTACTGTATCTTATCGTTGGACACGTTGCAGTTTTGGAATGGGTTTGCAACTAGTCTTGGAGGTCTCTGCCGTTTGGCTTCAGTGTTGCGCAGGATAGAGCAAAATCACACTAGGTACACTGTCATCAGGTCGGTGACACTTTTTTTTTGTACAACGGTGCGCGTTCGATTTAGAAGTTTTTTTTTGTACAACGTTTTGTCAACACTTGTCTGCAAAAACGTTGGACCGTAATAAAACGTTATCGTCAAAAGTGTTGTTCCTGTCAATTCCGTTGTGGCAAGAAAAACGTTTTGCGACAAAAACGTTGGACCGTAATAAAACGTTTACTTCGTCAAAAGTGTTACTCTTGTCAATTCTGTTGTGTTAAGAAAAACGTTTTAGGAAAAAAACGTTTTGCTGCATTTTACCGTTGTAGAAAAAACTTCTAAATCGAACGCGCTCCGTTGTACACAAAAAAAAGTGTTGCACATGAAAAAGCGTTGTACTGGAATATAGTGTTGTAGTGTTGCTTCGTTGTACCTTGGAATCCGGACGCGCTCGGTTGTACACCCGTTAACGTTGTACTGTACTGGATGCACGGCAGAAGTAAACGAAATCAAACACTGAAATGCAAAATCGACACACTGTTGATAACGCTTTACTTTGCATCTATATATTATATTCAATAACTTACTTGGCCGACTTTCTTACAGATTTTTTTTTTTTATACATTTTGATGGGTCCCGACCCATGTATGGATGTGGATCTTCAGGTGTAAGAGCAACAAAAAGATCACGCAACATACTTACTCCTTAACGAAAATGTGGACACTGCACTGTTTTCGTTATATGTCGATGATATGCCGTACTTTGAAGCTGTGACTAAGGGGTAATTAGGCTAATCGACTAGTTATTTGCATTTCGCAATTGAAGTGGCTCCATTAAATCTAATTACTTTTATGTAAATTCATAATGATATTTACATTTATGTATACTAAAATGACATCTTCTTTAACTTTCATTTTCACTATGGTTGTACGTCTTGTGTATAAATAAGATGTCTCAACGTACAGCGGAGTCTTGCGACGACCAAAACACGACAGGTTGACTTGATATTGTGGCAAAAATCCTCGTGGCACAAATAATTATGGGCCATTGTGGAACACCAAAATATCTCGTTTTGGCAAAAATATGTTGGAGTGTGTGGTTGAGATGCACACTTTAAGAGGGGTTTGGAATCTTTTGTGAGAAAAACCCTAGAGGTGCAACTGATCTTGGGCCCATGGGAAAGATGGAAATGTATCTGTATCAGTCCAGACCTAATATGTAACATGGAATAAGTTGTCCTGGCAGTTTTCAAGTCTCATCGCCGGATAAGGGAATTCAGGGAAACGACAACCTGTTAAGGTCTTAATACACCTTACAACTTTCATAGTCCTTGCCTATATAAAAGTACTCTTCGTACCACAAGATACCCCCCCCCCCCCCTTGTCAATCCGCCACAGTGGCCGGATCTGGGTCCGATCTGTGAATAGAACATCTAAGACGAATGCTCTTGCCATTTACCAAGTATCATCCTTCCCGATCCCTACACTCTAAGCCTGCCACAACATATATCATGCACCCCAATTCCTACCGCAATAGTCGGATCCGGTCCGAACTTTAGATGACATATCTTAGATACATGCTCTTGCCAGTTATGACGTTTCATTCATCCAATCCTTTTTTCGAAAGTTATGCATGCCTTAATATTCCAGATTCTCCCATCCTCCACTACTTCTAAGATTGTCAGCTTCAGGAAGTGACAATTTTTAAATCAGTCTGGTTTCAATCGTGCTAAAAGATCTAGAGGTAGGCTGACCCTAACTCGTGATGACCAGACGGATGGGAAAACCATTGCCATATAGCACTTGAGCCCAAGACAAATATACTGTTAATGTCAATCTGACCATTCATAATACAAGAAACAAACTCTTTTGTTATTTTGTAAGAGTATGCACTTTAGTTTGTTTTTTGCTGAAGACGGTTGTAGCGGAAGTGCTGCCGAAGTATTCGAACATTTATTTATCCTTCGCATCACATCATAGAATTAGCTAACCTACAAAACCCCCGAAATCTAGTTTTTGTTTCTTGTGTAGCTATATAGCTGCTAGTTTGTGAATTTATGTGTTTGGCATAGGCTGTCCACAAATCAGATATTTATGCTAGACTGGTGATATTTGACGGTGCAAAACGGATAAATCAGCTGCATTTTGCAAGTCAGCTACATTTTATTTTCGCAGTCAGCTTGGGCAGAAGGAACATCTTATAGACTGGTGGTCTTAAATCCATTTTATCCACTTGGCAAAAATTGCACCACCTGAAGTTAATAACTATCCCGACTAACGCCAAGTAATATAAACTGGAGATAAACTTATTTGAACTTTGAACAGCAGCAATTGAGCCGTACTAGCAATTTAAGATAAGAATAAATTGTAGGCACCAACTGTTATTCTTTCTTTGAATCTTGTCCTTTGGCTCAGTTTATCCTGGACTTTTCCACTGCCAAGTTACAACATCCCTTTAAACCTCTTTTCCATTAGCAAGGTAGTAACAAGTGCGATGAACCAAATCGTATCAGCTTAACACCCCCTTTGTCACAACTTCATTAAGAACGGCATATCACTCCCCCTATGATGGTCAAGTCGGAGAAACAAATGTTCTTAAGTTAAAATTGTTGAGTCCCTGATTTTCCTGCCAAGTTTCATCGTCCTAGCGCATGTGTAAGCATCTTAAGTCCGGATCACCGAAATTCCAGAACCCTCTTCCAACTCCCCATGCAGTGCTAGGATCCGGTCCGGTCTTAACTATGTATCTAGGGCTTGTGCTTGTTCTTCCCACCAAGTTTCATCCATATTCGTCCACTCTGAACATGTCACACGATTTCCGGTCCCCCCCTCCCTCCAACTCCCCCCAAAGTCACCGGATCCATTCCCGACTTGAAGTGTGACTGAGACAAGAGGTCTTTCCAAATATCAAGTTTCATTAAGATCGGATTCCCCGTTCAAAAATTATAAATATGTCAATATTCGGATCCCCCTCCCTCCACTACCCCCGCGGTGGTCGAATCGGGGAAGTGAATATTTCCAAATTAGTATGATCGGGTCCCTAGTACGCCTGCCAAGTTTCATCGTCCTAGCACTTCTAGAATTACCCTAACTCGAGAACAGTGGCCTGACAAAGTGACCAAAAAGTGATTGGTATATGGCACTTGAGCAAAGCTGCAAGTGCCATACAAATGGACAATCTGGGCCCAGTTGCCGCTGAACCGAATGGGAGTGGAGCTTGGGGCCTGCAGAAAGGAAATAAAGACCCCAATACTCACGAACCTACCAAGCATCAACCTGATACCTTTTGATTCCTGTCGTAGGTAACAAACTTTACTCCTGGGTAATCTGGGCCCAGTTGCCCATGAATGTCGAGGGAGGGGGAGGTGTAAACTTTAAAGAAATTTCCCAGTCCTTGCTTCTACTGTACAGGAAATTTCATCGTCCTATACCCAGGTCATTATTCACAGGGCAATCTAGCCCATTTGCCCCAGAACCGGGTGGGCGCGTGGTGGGGCCCTCATAGGGCACAGCTGGACCCCAATTCCCACAAGTGTACCAAGTTTGAACTTGATACCTGCACTGGTGCACGAGCTATGAGCTAAACAAAAAAAGAGCTGAAAGCTCATATGGCAGTTGCCGGAACAGTTAGCATTTGTGTCAGTTTGTCCCCCTCCAGACCCCCCCCCCACCCCCCATGGATCAGACCCACTCGAATCCTGAACTGAAACTGAACATTTGAAACACTCGTTCTTGACACTTGTCAAGTTTCATGCACGTCCGATCACAGGTTCCTAAGTTATGAATGTCACCTAATTCCGGATTCCCCATCGCTCTACTCCCCCCATGATAGTGGGATCGGGGAAGAGGCTATTTTCAGTCAATATGTTAAGAGTCTGTAAATGGCCTGCCAAGTTTCATGGTCCTTGCAAATCTGGAAGCACCCTAGCTCGAGATCACTGGAATTCAGGGAAACCCCCTCCAACTTCCCCCACCGTGACACAATCCGGTCCTGTTTGGTCAGGAATGTATCTAGGGTTTAAGCTTGCTCATCCAGTCCAGACTTGAAACTGAACATCCTAGACGCTTGTTCCTAATACTTACCAAGTTTCATGCACGTCTGATCCCCCGTTCCAAAGTTGCGAATGTCACTAGATTCCGGATTCCCTACCCCTCTACTCCCCACACGATGATCGGATCCGGGAAGGGACTATGTTCGAGTCAATATGGTTAAAATGCTGCTAAGTTTCATGGTCCTAGCACATCTGGAAGTACCCTAACTCGAGATCACCAGAATTCTGGTACCCCCCCCCCCAGCTCCCCCCACTGTGAAGCGATACAGTCCTGTTTTGTCAGTAATGTTTAAGCTTCATCTTCCCACCAAGTTCCATCCTGATCCCTCGAATCTGAGCCTTTCAGAAGATTTCTGGTGCCACCCTTCCAGCCCCCCCCCCCAGGTATTTTATCCGGTCCAGATAAGAAAAGGTAAATCTGAGGCACTTATTCTTGACACTTGAAAACTTTCATGTATGTCCGATTGTCCCTTCCAAAATTATGCATGTTATACTAATTTCCGGATTCCCCATCCCTCCACTCCCCCTACGATGGTCGGATCGGGGAAACGACTATTCTTAAGGCAGTCTGTTCGGGTCCCTGATATGCCTACCAAATTCCCTCCCCCCCCCCACAGTGTCCAAATCTGGCCCGGTTATGTCAACAATGTATTTAGGACTTGTGCTTGTTCTTCCCACCAAGTTTCGTCCTGATCCCTCCACTCTAAGCGTTTCCCAAGGTTTCCCAGTTCTCCCCTCCAGCTCCCCCCAAAGTCAACAGATCCGTTCCGGATTTTAAGTGGGTTGTCTGAGGCACGAGATCTCTCCAAATTTCAAATTTCATTGCTATCCGATCACCCGTTGAAAAGTTATAAATACCTCAAGATTCCAAATTCCCCATCCCTCCACTCCCCCAAAGATGCTGGAATTGGGAAAATGACCATTTCCAACTTAATCATTTGGGGTCCCTGATATGCCTGCCAAGTTTCATCGTCCTAGCTTATGTGGAAGTGCCCCAACTAGCTAAACCCAGACCGACCGACAGACAGACCGACCGGCGGACAGAAATTGCGATCTCTATATGGCACTTGGCCGAAGGGCAAGTGCCATAAAACAGTGAAAATTAAAAACTGAAAGCTGCTACAGCGCCCAAAATAGTGCATTGTTCCATGAAACACTCAACTAAAAAGGGAAAGTCTAAAAGCTCTGAAACACTTGGCTCTTGGCTCACTGGAATTCTTAATAGCTTAAATACCATTCCCATTTAATTTTTTTTAAGGGCTTTTAAAACTTGAACCAAACCCAAAGTTGTCTAAAATCTGAATAAGTGTTCAGAGATGAAGTCTATTTCAATTTTGTTCTTTTTAAATTTACCAGATGACTATAGAATATAGAACTCTCAGCTTTTGGTTGTCTTCCTGCAGTTAGCGACCCTTATTGGTCATATTAGCACTAACATCCATGTTGACGGTACCATTTACTTTTGAGAAATCATCGATTCACCCATCTTCCACCATCAACAAGTTTCCCATCCCAGTAAGACTCTTCTGTAGACTGAACAAAGAAAGATGAGTCTCCATTGTCCATTGTCCTCCATTGCCACAGTCCAATCCAAAAAACTTCTGGCTCTGGGGCTCTGACCCTTCGGAAGCCTTTCGGCCTGATTCCCGACGCACGCACAATTCGAAATTTGAAATTATTGCCTACGATGTCAAAGTGTCATAGAGCTAATATGGCATAAGTAAACCTGAGGAGAACAAGAACCGGGAAAAAATACAGGCGAAGGGAAGAACTTGTAGCGCAATCTCGGCGTTCCCTAGGAACTCTTAGAAGGGTACCGGGCAACCGCAAATGATACCTTAGTAGCCTAATACTAAATCCATGATCTGGGAACGTTCCGGACGAGAACGCCGGAAATGACCGTAAATGCATTTGAACGCATCTAAACTTTCGACCGCATTGGTTTTGTTAAAAGGCGATGGGGTGAGAACTAAAACCTTTTTTCTTTTAGAACTGGCTTAGGAACATATGGGTTATGTCGTTTTTAATGTAAGAGCTACTGGCAAAAAATGTTGGTGCCGGATAAAACGTTGTGCGTCCATAGTCCCCTCTGCTTTCAACAGCGTTTTTGGCACTTTCTTGCTCAGGGAGTCACCAAAATTGATTTTAAGTATGTAGCTTGTTGTGGCGATCTTGTACTTAGACTTAGCTTTATACTAGCTATATTAAAAAATTTATGAATATTTGATAACTTTCTTTACAAAGTTGCCTTGTCCCATGAGTCGGCCAGTCCAGAACAAAAATAAAAATGGGTCAAAACTGATGCAAAAGTGATGGTCCAAAACGCAAATCAGCGATCGGACAACGTACTTTAGGTGCGTTCGATTTGAGTCCTCCTTGTCTCGGTCCTATCCTCTTGTTACTGCCTTGTCACGGTTTAAACCCGTTTTATTTACCCTTGTCAGGTGAACGACGCAACGGACAAGCATCGCAAATAAAACGCAGTCGAGAAATCTGCCCAAGACAGGACCGAAACTTGCTCCGAGAGCATGTCATCATTCACTGATTCCTGTCTGACAGGACAGGGCACTGACAATTGTCAGCTGACAGGACAAATAAAACGGCATTAAGCGGACAAGGCAGTTAAATGAAACGGCGTTTGGCTGACAGGACCGAGACAAGGCTAAATCGAACGCAGCTTTTGCTTTGCCCGCTTTTAATCACGTTATGTTCAGAACCCGCAGTAGGATGCCAGTTAACATCAAATATGTATCTCTTGAGAAAACGTCACTTCAAGCGTGTGCGTACTGAGGCTCGTTACATTAAAGAGGAACAGCGTTTGCATTCCCTTGCACAGCTCTTGCTTATTGCGATGAAAATAATGTACTTCCAAATTATGTACTGTTTGAAATGAATGTATACAAACTATTTACAGAAGTTAAGGAACATTTGCTATTATTTTTCAAGGTGACTCGTCATATGCACATGTCCAGGAAAAACGTCTCGGAAAAACATTAATGTAGCGAAAAGCGTTGTTTTTGTTTTTGAAAGAAAAACGTCTCAGAAAAACGTTAATGTAACAAAAAGTGTTGTAGCCAGGAGATCAAAATCTTGATCGGAATTGTCTATCCTAACAAAGCAACCGATAATCTCCCTGTCTCTGGGTTTCAAAGCATTCAACTATTCAATAGCTTGAAAAAAGCTAAGCAAAAATTAAAGATAAAACTGAGACACTTTCGTAAAAAAACGTCACATAAAGTCGCAAAAAGAAAGTTCGAATAATCAAGTCCGAAGGTAACAACGTTAATAGATACTTGCTTCTCTACTTGCAGCCTAAATTTGAACTGAATCTGACAGAAGATACCGGAGTTATAAGCAAAATGAGACGTTTTTGTTACAGAAAAAATGTCTCAAACATAAAAATATGTTGTATGCATGCTTAGCTTTTTTGAAAAGTGTCACACTCTCTTTTTGAAAATAATGTTGCAGTTATAAAAAAGTGTTGTTCCCGAAGAGAAAACGTCTCAAAAAAACGTTACTTTAAAAAAAAGTGTTGTTTTGGACGCAAAACGTCTCAGAAAAACGTTACTGTTACAAAAAGTGTTGTAGCCAGGAGATCAAGATCTTGACCGGAGTCCACTATCGTAACAAAACAGCCGAAAATCTCCCTGTCTAAAGGTTTTAAAACATTTAATTAATCAAGAAATAGAAAAAAGCTAAAACAAAATGAAAATAAAACTGAGACACTTTTGTAAAAAATACGTCACAGAAAGTCGCAAAAAGAAAGTCCGAATTATCATGTCGAGAGATGACAGCGTTAATAGATACATGATTCTATACTTGCACCCTAAATTTCAACTGAATCTGACAGAAAATACCGGAGTTATAAGCAAAACGAGACGTTTTTGTTATGAAAAAAGTGTCTCAACCAAAAAAATACGTTGTGTACCTGCTGACAGTGTAGTAGTGCCAAGACTTGACAAAATTGACACACATTCGAATATCAGCGATACTAGCATCACTAGCGATAGAGAACATCCCTACTGAAACTTGTTCAGTTGTTCACCTTCACCAACGCTGGCTCCGGCAACTTCATATTTTGAACATTGCAAAAAAATGATACAGCCTCCCCATTGTCTCCTTGGTGTGTGCAGACCGCACCTTTGCTTGACTAGAAATTTCTTAACCCGCAAGTTTGTCTCGCTTTAAATGCCGCAAGTGTCGTGGGTGTCGTTACGAGTATGGCCCATTTGCTAAGCGTAGAAAGCATAGGCCTTGGCGCTACTCCCTAATGTTATTTTGCTCCGACGCAGGAAGAGGTCTTCTCGAGCCTCATCAGACTCAAATCAGACCACTGCTTCCTGACCGAAGATTAAAAATTAAGTGTCTTTTTCTGTGTGTATATGTGTGTATATATGTGTTTTGTTTATATTCTTTATTTACGTCATTTACTCCGCCTTTCCAAAATGGCGGGTCATGAATAAATTACTTACTTACATACTTAAATATTTTTCCTTACCTGCTGTATCCTATATTAGATCCTGAAATAGCTTACATTTAGGCTAGACCAGAAAATTTCGGGGAGATTTGAAGATTAATAGTTTTAAATGGTCATCTGGTGATGGCCACTGTGAATTTTGAGCTTCAATTCACCCTTATATAAAAATAATCTTATTAATACTAATTTATATATTGTTCAAGGCTCATAAACAACATGAGTGGAGTGGAGTAAAATGAGAAAGAAAGAAAAGTATATACAACTTGACAACTTGAAACGGATAAATAAAACAGATAACTTATCTGTTTTACACTTTCAAATATGATTCGCATTCAGCTTAGGCTGGAGGAATATCTACGAAAACAACTAGATAAGCAAGAGAGACAAAAATCAACAAAACAGACGAATAAGCCTGCGATGTGTAGAGAGCTTGAGAGGATAATTTATCATGAAGCTCCTGGAGTTTGTTAGTTCTGTCAGGAGCTGTAGATTTTCGGATTATTCTCCGAATTCAATTCACTTTAATTGAAAGTAGGTTTCAGAGCTGCGATAGAAGTTGAGTTAAATCGCGTATTTTTTCGCGGGTCGTGCTTCTTTTCCCTTAGTTCGCGAAGCTTGAATTGTATTGGAGAGATTTGGATGACTGTTCTCTTTTCTAGCGAGCAAGAGAAGGCGAGGAGATGGCAAGAAATTCGCGTACGCCAGAAGCGGTTGAAAACAGAAGCCATGGCTCGCCCACCACCCCAGAACGAAGGTTTGTTTTCCTAGACTCTCAAGAGGCACCAGAGTACCAGACGGAAAATGATAACAAAAAAAAATAATTGTGGAGTATGCGAGGGAAAATCTACATTGAAAGTAGCCATTACTGTTCATAAAATTCTGTGTATGGCCCGCTCTTGGCTGAATAAGCGCTATTCTGTTCTGTAGTTTATGACCGATTTTTTCCTAAGGTCTATAACTTTGCAAGATGAATGCCGAGTCCATACCATCGCTTGCGATAATTATGGGTCCGCAGGACCCCCCCCACCCCGGCTATTTCCTTGATGTTTTTTTCTTTTGTCATTGCAACTGTGAGGCAAGAGGATGGTCTGGCCAATGTATGCATTACATGTAGCTACAGAACAGTACTAATAAGATTGGACAAACCAAGTAACAGAATAAGTTCTCTTTTCTTAGACGGTCGTCGTCAGTATCAAGACGAAGGATTCGAATCTGACGAAGTCATGGTCAACGGATATCGTCAGGAAAAGTCGTCAATGATGTCAACGAATAAGCTCTCACCAACCGAAGATAAACCCGAACGACCAGGTACGAGACAAGAGACGATGTCTTATTTCCCGTTGAACCCTAGTCCTTGGCACTATATTTTCTTATTAATCCTTCAAGTATAGTAAATGCGAAGCAGCCTGTGGCACAGGAAGCTTAAGTGAATATGCACATATTGAGATTATGAGAAGCCTGAGATTCTTACTCTGATGCATTTGCGCTGCCGACGAGGTCAGTCGTAATTTTTTCTATCTTAAGTATATCCCGCACAAATTAACTAATGACAAAGAAACTATCCCAATCCTAGAATAGGCTAATCGTCTTGACCTTATCCAGTTGAAAGCCCCCACCCGAAACCTAAATTGTTCGAATCCTTGTCAGGATGCTCAACAATCGATGGAAGCAGTGGTGACGTTCTGTAAGGCTAGCTGCGCAGTTTGTCCCCAAACATGCGCCGAAATTCCTGCGGAGGGCAAAACAGAAAAAACCTGTGCAATGCGAGTTTTTAAGAGTTTGTATCACAAACTTTTTGTTTGTTTGTATGTTACGACGTGGGACCTGCCGGTCTCTATTTATCCACGCCCGCAAAGAAGGTCGTTTAAACTATAATGGCAACACCCGGTGGAAATTTAAACGGAGAGATGGGACGCTTCTGCATCACTTCCCAAAATGATGAAATTGATAATCTTTTAACGTTTATTGTTCCTTCAGCACTACCCTTCTCGGAAGTACACAGCCGATAGAAAACCCTAGCAATTTGGTCTGGATAACGCTTCTTTTTAAATTTGTCGTTTTTGATAAGATTGATTGATTAGATAGTTAACGCTTGTTTTTTAAATATGTCGTTTTTTTCGACGACCATATAGGCGAAGCAATAAACACTTAAGTAACAAGACCAAAGGTTTCGATGGGATCTAAAAAATTCAGTATTTGATCCAGACAATTGGGTCTTGTCTTCGCCGGACCCAGTCGTCGCCAGACTCCTTGAACATTTTACTATTAAAATTCAGAAACAGATTAAGTCCAAATAGCTAATCAACAAGACCAAAGGTTTCGATGGGATCTAAAAAACTCAGTATTTAATCCAGACAATTGGCTCTTGTCTTCGCCGGATCCAGTCTTCGCCAGACTCAAGTCCAAATAGCTAACCATCTGAGAAAACCAAGTTCAGATATGGGTTCAGCATGTGTGTTTACCCGTATAAGTCATAGCTGTTTTGACGAGAACTTCCTGCCTTACTTCTGCCAATTTCCAGGTTTCGGCCGAATTCCCGAATTACTTGTTCGGCGAAAAACGAAAGCTAAAAAACGAACTCAGCGTATCTTCTTTCCCCTTCATCCAACGTCTAATCAAATTCAAATAAAATTTAACTTATTAAAAATGTTTCGGTTCCAGCCGGATTCCGGGCGAACTATGTGTCCGTGTAAAAAATGATTGTCATACACAGATTTAGCATCTCTTTTTACCCCTTAATCGGATATCTAATCAACGAAAAATAAAACTTTAACTTTTAACCATTTTCCGGTTTTAACCGGACTCCGGTTGAACTACTTGTCCGGGTAGAAAATCGTTTCCACATAAGTGTTCAACATGTCTTCTTACACATAAAACGGACATCTAATCAACTTCAAATAAAACTTTTACTTTTTAAACTTTGCGGTTTTGGCCGGATTCCGGATTTCGCCGCAACTACTTGTCGGCTAGAAAATGGTTTTCATATTTGTGTCAGAATGTCTTCTTACCCCTTAATCAACTAACTCGTCAGCTGTCCAAAAATATTTTGTTTGTCCCTTAATTTGAACCTCCTCCCTCATCCCTAAATCTAGGGCTACAGAGCCCATCTGCGAACTGGAGCTTTCCCTTGCCCCAAAGGACCCTCCCACCAAGTTCCATCGAAATATCTCGTTCCCTTCCACAGTTATCGTGCTAACAGATAGACGGACAACAGACGGACAAATTTTGCGATGTCATAGGTATCCCTCCACTTACGTTTTGTGATCCCAAAAACTCCTTCAGCCCATGCTGACTTTGAATCATATTTGGCTGTGCTAAACGGATAATTGTCAGCTAAGTTTTACTGTAGCGATATTTCGGCTTCTTGACAATGGTCCTCTCAGGCTCAAGGTAGAAAAACGAAACCTGTGATAGAAATCCCAATTCCCGTGATTTGGTCCTGTGGTACAAATTCTTTGAATTTTGGTTTTGTTTTTCTAGTGTGAACCTGAAGAGGACTCTTGCAAGAAGGGCCAAAATATCGCTACAAGAAAACTAGCTGAAGATCAAGTTAACGCAGTCAAAGTATCGAATCCTAGCTAAAAGTCCTTTTATCTAGCTGAAGAATTTTAGCCTTTACGTCTAGGCCTACAATGTCGGCAAATCATTAGCTCAGAAAGTTTATTTGAAGTTGGAATTTCTTCTGCTAAAGGATATTTGTAACGATGTTTTGTTAGGTCCTAGGTTTTCTAATAGTGTCGCGCGCCGCGCTGAAAAAAGAAATTCAGGGCACATGTTCTTTTCTATTTCTTTTTCCTCAAGTCTGGATCCCTGTTCTAAGGAAGGATCCTTGTTCTAAGGAAGGATCCCTGTTTTGATGTCACTTAACGAACCCTGCTCCTTATACTCTCTAAAATCCCCCCGATAAAATTTTGAACAACACCCTATTCATCTATCATATGGGAACACTTTCATTATCGTAAAATGGAGATAGTTTCCAGGAAATATAATGATCACTTCTGTTAATTGCTACTACTTGTTCCTCAGCGCGCGGAATGGCTCGTGCTGCGAGTGAAGTAGACTTCAGCCGAGGACAGCGTGACAAGTCTCGGAAAGCCCAGACGCCAGACCCCACAGACAAATCAAAACGTGGAAAATCACCTTTCCGGTTCCTATCGAAACTCCGCGAACCATCCACTGATAAAAAATCAAAAACTCCCGAACCTGGAGCGACGCACACAATTGAAAGATCGTCGCGTTTCCCGTTCGGCGTTGAGAATAAGCTACAGAATATTCGCGGGCGCCTTCCGCAGGATCTCAGACTGCCGCTGGCAAGAAGAGGCACGAATGCGTCACCTGCGATGCAGCAAAGGGGAGCGCTAGCTGAGCCAAACGAGGCCGACTTCTTAGACGCTGATTGTCTGAGATTGATGGATGAGTATTTCTACGGCGTCAGGATCTTCCCTGGGCAGGTAAGACAGAAGTTCGTTGATTTCGAACCTCCTTTCTGAACCCACCCCTCCCATCAGTCATTACTCTTTTTGGAACATTATAATCATATTCCGTCTCCCTAGCAGTCTTGCCCAATAGGGAATAATCTGTTTAGAGATATCTTTTCGTTATGTCGTGCATCTGGAGAAAAGGGGATAGTTCATCATTTGTTTGGCACAGCGTTTCCAAGAAAGAACGAAATGGTTGAGGTTCAAATGTGATGATATGCAGTCTGTTCTTCTTTACTTTTGACTTTTTAGAACGCATTTGGTGTTTATGGCACCAGCAGCTCGGCTGGAGTGCCGTATACCGATCGGATTTAAGTTGGTCGGTCGGTGAGACGGTCCACTGTTCTCGAGTTAGGGTACTTCAGATTACTAGGACGATGAAACTTCGCAGGCACGTCAGAGACCTAACCAAACTAACTTAGAAATAGTTACTTCGCCGATCCGATCATCGGTGTGTGTGTGGAGGGAAAGGGAATTCGGAATCTCCTGTCACTCTAAGCTTTCGAACGGGGGATCAGTTCCGAATGAAACTTGATAATTAACAAGAGTACGGGTCCTTGATGTCAGTTTCAGGTCCGGACCGGTTACGACTATTGTGGGTGGGGTTGAGGGGGCGGCGGGGGGGGGGCGGAAATCTCTTGACACCCTTTAGACTGGAGGTATCGGGATGGAACTACGTGTGGAAATCAAGCAGATCCTCTGGGTAAACCATTTGCAGAACCGGAACGGATCTGAACTAATGCTAACATTATGTTTTTGCATACAAATTAATTCCTTAAATGTTCATTCTAACCGCGAAGTACCAAAAAAGACTTTTAAGCAAACGATACATTTTCTTTATATCCAAGGACCCCTGGTAATTTTTCCGTCAAGGGTTTGCTTACAAATGATTTTCTAACCGTCTTAAAGTTCGCATCGTAAAGGCAAAATGAAAAATACACCTTTGACCAAAAGATACATTTTCATGATCCCCATAGGCCGAAGACCATTTTCGGTGAAATGGAAAACCCCTCAAGGGTTTTCCTTGCAAACAAACTCTTAGCACTCTGAAAGTACGAGTAATCACAAAGTGCAAAAAAATACTGTTGACCAAACTATGTATTATCACGATCCCCAAGGGCCCTTGCGGTCCATTCTAGCTCTTGTTACTCTGACTATGTCGTTATAGTTCTTTTTTTCTAGAGTGGATCGTATTTTGTCTTTGGCCCTCATCTTTTTCCTTTCCTACTTTAATATTATTTTTTAGGATCCTGTCCATGTTTACGTCGGTTGGGTTACCACTCAATACCACCTAGCGGACAAAACTTTCGACCAAACGAAGAATCGAAAAGTAACCGCCATTCGAGTAGACGACGGTGATCACGTCATTGAAAATGTGGAACGAAACAGTTGTTACATGTTTCGAACTGACGAATTGTACAACGAGGTTAACCAGGATTCAACTAGCAAAGGAGCCTCGCAAGGGATGTTTATTGGATGTTTTGTGGATACAGCGACGGGATATATCACCTTCCAGTGCGACGGTAAAGACACGAGACACAAATATAAGGTATGCAAAACGGTTTCTACCCTCTCTCCTGCCCTGCATTGTTTGTTTCAAGAGTCGATTACAGCAAGAACGGATAACCCTTTCAGAAACTATTTCAGTCAATCAGTCAATCAAATTTATTTCCAAACGGATCAAAGCTAGAAGAGGAATAAAGTATTTACGAATTACACAAAATCGAAACAAATTAACTAACACACATAAAAGATATGACCAGAAATAAATGATGGGATGTGATGAAACTATGTAAAAATTGGGATGAAGAATTAGCAGGATATGGAGAAAACTGGTTGCCAGTGTTTCTCTCGGACCGACGCACGGACGACAGGAGGGGAGGGGGGAATAGACCGCCCATCTGGGGAGAACACACTATCTTTGCTCCAATTTCCTTCCGTTTCAACATGGAACCTGCATCGGGAAAATTTTCGGCCTGGGGGAATGATCGTCGGTATTTGAGCGGTGCGTTAAGGGTCAACCTAAGGACTTTACTACTTTCTGGCAGTAGATTTACAAAGGAGTTTGACCCTTCAAGGGCAACCTTGCCTCGTCAAATGGGAGTTATTATAGGACTGACTGGAGAGGTAAAGAGTGTATAGTAAAGCATGAGGTGTGGCTTTGACTCACCAGGCACGATTACTAATTGCGGTAAGCTTTATTATACGTGTGAAGCTGCTGAGATTCGTTCCTGGACGGTTCTACGTTCTGTGAGTAAGTCGTAGTCGAGCGAGTTTTCCGATAAATAGTTTTCGAAACTTAGTTGTGTGAAGTTCTAAGCTTCAGTAGCACGCATTGATTCCACCACATGCTACGATATCAAGACTAGATACTACTATTTAAAGGACGTGTCGTACTTATAATACTAATTAATTCTGATAAATATTCTTTGAGCCCAAGCTGACTTTGAAACATTTATTCAAACAATGTTTACAACGGCTACGTCAGCTACGATTCTTCATCAGCGCTATTTCGGCCCTTCTTGACAGCCTGACGAGGACCCTTGCCAAGAAGGGCCGAAATATCGCTGATGAAGAATCGTTGCTGACGTAGCCGTTGCAACCATTGTTTGAATAAATAATTAATTATGCTTCATTAGTACTTCTATCCATTCTCGTTCTCAAGGTTCGACACTTCGTAAGTGTATCCAGTTTTCTCATTGTCATTATACTCATTTTCACGCTTGCCATATTCATTTTCCTTACGTGGTGCATCAGGCTCTCGACCATTGTCTTACGAGAAGCTTACTGGTTAGCACACCCGTTATGCAAATTTAGCGAAGTTTCTCTTCTAAGGCAACGGACTTGGAAAGAGGCTAAAAACAGCCAAGGCATAGCTACTTTTTAAAGTATTCAACTATGTCGGAACATCTGAGTATAAACACTATGTAGTGCGAGTTGTCCTTTAAAATTATCCCACTCTGCGGCACAGTTAAATGGAAGTAATATGTAGTAGTACATACCACTTCACGAATGTATAGTTATTCATACAATAATACAGGCTTCACATTTTCATCGAGAAACTGGTACCACTTCCTCACTATATCCCGTTCACAGTTTATTCCCTTCGTAATGTATTTGAGAGTGTCTAGATTGTTCCTTTGTTGCTACGCTAGGCGGATTTGTACGACTACAGCTTAGCAACTACAGCCTTCATTTTTTCCGTCAGAAGTTAATGCAACGTTTTGTAATTTAGATGGAGCCTTCTACCAAATTGTTTCCGGCAATTTTCGTCGAAGCCACCAGCAAAGATATGCTGCAGTTTGAACTGGGAAGAACGCCGACAACGCTCCCACTTTCGGCCGCCATTTTGCAGAACTCAGAGAAGCATTACACACCCCAACTGCCACCGAGGTTGAAGATTCAGTGCCTGGAGTCACACCAGTGGGCACGAGTGCCTAATGATTCACTAAAGGTCCACGCGCTCAAATTGTCAGATATCCGGGGATGGTCCCTCTTGTGCGAAGATCCAGTTTCGATGCTTGCGCTGCATATACCAGAAGAGGACAGAAGTATTGATGTTCTGGAACTGATAGAACATGAAAAGTTGTTGAGGTGAGACTTATCTCGTTCTCGTCAATTTGGGAATTACATGCAGCGGAGAAATCCACTCAGCCTTGTGCATGCCTAGATTTATAAGAGCCGACACGCAAATCTTGAGGTAACAAAATTACTCCTCTCCAGTAACGAGCGATATCCGATAATGGGGTATGAGGTTAACAATTTTTGCAGTCGTTGATTTGACTACTCGTAAACTTCTTGACTACTAGAAAACCTTCGGATAGTTATTATCATCAGTAATTCTACAGTGTATTTACACAAATTCGCCAGAGAGCAGCAGAGCATGAGAAGGCTGGATTTGAAGTCGAATCGATGACGAATCGAGATTTAAAGTCGAGTCGATGAGGATCCGTTTTGTTTCTTAATTTTGTCTGGTCGAAACTCGGTACTGGCAGGAAGCAGGAAGTAGTTTGTAAGTCAGCAGTTTAGCCAAATAGTGTGTATTTATCAAACATACCGTAAAGTAGAACAATAAATTTTGTAAACCTAAGCAATATAGTACTGCACATCCCTAGCCAGTTATAGCTAGCTGTTAATAAAGCTTGTATCTCCCCCTCCTCGCTCCTCGCACGTAACCCCTTTGTGGAGGAATATTCTGGGAAACCACCTTAGGACATTCTTTTTCGCGAATCCCCGTTAACTGAGTAGCACTTGTAGAAACTATGTTTGGAGTCCACTGCTTGAATCCTCAGGGTAGAAGGTGTTGTGCCTGTGCGTGACATTCGCTCTTTCATTATTTCTAGAAATTTCGGTTTGTTTCTCTTTAACAGTTTTTTTTTTAAATATTCCTTCAGCCCAAGCTGACTGCGAAGCATGTTTGACAGTGCTATAGGATACGTCAGCTGAACTTTATTACAGCTATATTTCCGCCCGTCTTGGCAAGGGTTCTCTTCAGGCACAAGCCTCTCAAGTTGGAAAATAAACTCACAGTTAAATTTTTTTTTTTTTTTATAAAAAGTGTTTGTACAAACGTTAACTTGTTTTTCCACAAGTTGATTTTCCAACTTGCGTGGCTTGAGCCTTAAGAGGACCCTTGCAAAGAAAGGCCGGAATATAGCTCTAATAAAATTCAGCTGACGTATCCGTTTTACACTGTCAAATATAGTTTTATATTTTGTCCCGGTATGATTTCTGACCAGGGCTAGAAGGATATAACTTCTGTGGTTTTCACATAAAGTTGGGAACTCAGGCCAACTGGATGATGTGATATTACAGTTCGAAAATCTTCGTAGGACCGATGCCTAGGACCGAAAGGAAGGTTCTTGCATACTTGTCAAGGTTCTGTCAATTGCCTAAAATAGTTAGTTCTGCCAGAAAATAATAACTTTTATTGGTATAGAATCCTTGAGTGCTTTCGTACTAAACCCATAAACAAGAAAAGGACGCACTCCTACTAAAGAATGTGCAACACTTGTTTCTTTATACATAGATCTAGCTATGTTCCGTGTCCAAAGTGCGAAAGCATTCTGCATGGATCCGCAATCACGACTGAAGCTTGAGGGTAGCCGTGACTATCTTGTCTTTATATACTTATTTATTTTTAAGCTTCCACGCTCACACGCTTCAGCTCTACTCTGCCCTGTGCTTCCAGTCAAATTTCCGTGCTGCTCATATGCTCTGTTCACACGTAGACCAGAAGCAACTTCTTTACGCCCTCCAAGCCGAGTACATGGCTGGACCGCTTCGCTCCGGCTTCTACGATCTTCTGATCTCCCTTCACCTCGAGTCCTTCGCCAGTACGATGGAAGTCACTCAAAATGAATATATCGTCCCACTCAGCCCAGAGTTGAAAGATGTCTACGGCAACGTCGGGATCCAGCACAGCTTGAGCTCGCTTCAGTTCGAGACCGTTCGGCCACAGATGAAGACCTCAGAAATTCAGGACGTTGTGGAAACGATAAAGAATTTGAGCTCGCCTGTTCTTCCTTTCGAAGCTGTCAAAGTCTTCACGATGTCGGCGCTCGAAATGGCTGTCAAACTCAACCAAGTTCATAACAGGGACCCAGTTGGTGGCAGTAATGAGATGTTATTCGTTCCATTGCTGAAGGTCCTAGACAAGCTTTTGCTCTGTGGTATCATGGATACAGACGATATTGAGAGAATGCTGAGGATGATCGATCCGGAAACATTTGACCCTGAATTTGTCAAAGGTAAGACATTCTTATAACATACGTAGACCCCTAGTTCGCCGGTATATTACAATTATTTCGTTAGGAGGGTCGTGACAAGAGTCTGTGTGGGTAGCTCGCCAAAAAACTAAATAAGTAAATACATAAGTTTGTCTCCCTTCCTTCTAGAGCCTGTGTCCCACCGTCTGTACAGATACAGCTCTTGCAGCAAATGATTGTATTGCGTCAAGGCTGAACGCATTTTTCTATTTTCGTCAAAATATCTTACCGTGGGCTGATCGGGCCAATCACGTCACAGAGATCGTAGTTAGCACGTATCTAAACGCAGTCAAAACGTGTTACATATTTGTCACAAAGCTCCCGAGCGTGTAAGAAAATAGTTGCTATTAATTACTATTTTTAAGAGGTTGTAGCGTAGCAACTTCTCACGAGGCCGTTACGAACTTAGTAACTAATATTTACTATTGTTAGAAGGGTGGAACACGCTCTTGATATTTTGAGCCTGCATGATTTGTTAATTACGTACTCTGTGGCTATTACCGCAGCGCCTGTCCAGTGCCACCCTAAGCATTTTTTCAATCATATAGCTACATGTCTCTTCGCTTCGTAGGCGCTTGATGGGGGACCAGCCTTGTGAATTCCTGCACGGCTATTACTGTGTACATACATAATCTACTTGTAAATTCTCTCCGTTCTTGATGGCTTTACAAGATGTAAGAGTTGATAAATTTTGTTGTAGTTGGAAAAGACGAACACCGAAAGGGGCTTCTTCAGATGAGGCTTGCCGAAGGCTGCAAATTCCACCTGTGCAGTCTCATTCATCACCTGTGTGACATCCAGTTACGCCACCGCGTTGAGAGCGTCATTGCTTTTGCTCACGATTATGTCGCGGAAGTTCAAACAGATCAGCTTCGTCGTTACATCGAAATTAAAGCGTCCGATCTGCCATCTGCTGTCGCGGCCAAGAAGACGAAAGAATTCCGTTGTCCTCCACGAGAGCAAATGAACGCCATCCTGGGGTTCAAAAATCTTGAGGTTGGTCCTTTTTCAGTTTGGTCACCACTTAAGGTGGTTCAAGCCTATCATGGGAGATTAGTTTATATTTAAAGGAGCTGTCTTACCTATAATACTAATGCAACCTACTTCCATAATCACTCCATATATTTCTAAACGCGGAGACCCCAATTTCGTGCAGTACATTCTAACCCCTCTAACAAAACCATGCTGATTTTCTATCTTGCCGTGTTTTGCTACCTTCGATGTGTACCACGCCGTCGACGGTTGTCTGCGAGAAGTTTTTCCATCAGAAAAAAGGTTATGTAAATTGTTTCCCTGTTTTCGCTACAAGTCAACGGGTCTCGGAAACGGCTTAAAACAGCGAAAACCGTGGCAAAATCCAAATAATCCGAAACGTTGCATTGTTTTCTGCTAGTTTTCCATTTTTACAATCTCTTGTCTTTTGCTGAAAGCCTCTTTCTGGCTCGGGATATTTGGCTACTTATGCCCCCTCCCTCCGTGTACACGATAAGAAAGTGCAATGTACCAGCTTAGGTAGTTCTATCATGTTTGTTCGATTTCATTTGCTTTGGTAGAGACTCTAGACAGACTACCGCGGTTCTTTGGTCTGGGAACGCGGGTTTGCCATATAGCGATTTAATTTCTATCCGTCAGTCGGTCTGTCGGTCTTGGTTTTGCTATAGTTTGGGGACTTCCAGATAAACTAGGACGATGAAACTTGGCAGGCATATCAGGGACCAGACCAGATTAAATCAGATGTTCATTAAATCAGATGTTCAGTGTTAAGTCCGGGTCGGGTCCAATACCTGCGGGGGATGGGGGGGGGGGGGGGGGGGGGCGGGAAACTCAAGAAACGCTTAAAGCACAGGGATTGCAGACCATCCGGAACTGCTCAGAATTGAGTGAAACTAAATATCCTATTTGCTCTTTCCCAACCGCATTTTTTATGGCGGGTGTATTTTATGACGTTCTCATCTACTTTCTTGTACCGCCTACTCGTAAAAAGTGCCATATGAGCTCGTAGCTCTTGTTCATTTTCAGTAATTAAAAGTTACACTTATAAAAAACATGTTGTATCAAGGTGCAAAGTGGTAGGCGGCATCGTTCATTTTTCTTCGTACCTCCTTAAAAATTTCGTTTGGGGATCGTGTATATCTTTTTCTAATTTGTGTAATTTTCTTACAGGAAGAAGAACTCGAGAACTGCCCTTGCAACGAAAGCCTGAAGGCAAAAATCGTCGAGTATCACGACGCTTTCGTGTCGCACATCAAGAGCCCTCCTGAGGAGCCTGTGAGCACAGAGGAAAGTGAAGAGGATAAAAAACAGGGAATGGTGAAAAAGATGAAGAACTTCATCACCCTCGTCAAGGATGAACCGGTTGCGGAGGTACAGGAACCGGCTAGGAGGCCACCCACGCGCGAAGGTAGGCTGGGACTTGCTTTACTGCGTCTGCGCCATTCTTGGTTGTTAAGTTACAAACGACTTACTTTTATGAGATCCCTTTATTCAGACGTTACATCCATCGAGACAGCCGATCTGAATGCTGCTGTTGGTGTTGTCGTCATCGCAAGGGTTACAAGTTCGAGGAGGGAAATTCTCTTGGACAAGCTAACATTGTAATAATCAATGCACCAATAAATAATAATCGAGTTTGTTGGGGGCCAAAAACGACTGCCCTCTAAGAAACGAAAAGGTCAGATTAGATCGAACGTTCGTAACAAATGGTAATAGAACAAAAAAGGAAGCTCTCCGGACCACCATTAAATTTGAGTTGAAGGTGATCAACGTTTTAGGATCACCGAAGGATGTTAGAGAAATTGAAATACGAATTTCTTTTCTGTCTTTTCACTTAGAGAGCTGCACGGCTGGTTATCTATATGTTGCCTTCGTGTCTTGGATCGCCGCATTCACGGTGATTTAGCAGTAAATGAAACTATTAGATTGGCTGTAACAAAAAGGACATAGACGACTCACTAAAAATCGATAGTTTAGGAAGTATTTTAAGATTTTAGCTCTGTCGGATCCCGTTTGGAATATTACCTTAAATTACCTTAAATCGCACTTCCAGCGAGATAAGGTGGTGTTAACCTCCTGTAGAGTCTCTCGCTGGTTGGCGGCTTGATTGTCAGATCGTTGTTGTAACATCGGCTCCAGTGTAGCCGGCATTGATTGGTTGGTAAATCTTGTTGTCACATCGGCTCACTGGAATCCCAGTGCAGCCGACATTCAGCATTTCGCCAGTATACCAGGATACATATACCAGGATACAGCGGCTGACTTACGTCTTGTTGTATTTAGTATCTCATGTCTCGATCTTGTCTTGTTGTAACTGCGTTGTCAATGGTTAAGGCTGTTGAAGCAAGCGTTACAAGAGTCATGTTCCTTGTCAGGTAAATTACTCTGCAGACAGATATCACAAATAAAAGCAGAAAAAAATCCAGCTAAGACAGGACCGAGACTTGCTAGTAAATCAGGTTATCATTCATAGGGTCTTGTCCGAAATATCGGTGACAATTGTCTGCCTTGTCAAATTGTCTTGCCTTGTCTGCTGACAAGGCAAGTAAAACGCACGAGAGCTGACAAGCCAGACAAATAAAACTGCATTTGGTTGACAGGACTGTGAAAGGATCAAGACAAGGCTAAATAGAATGCTGCTTTAATCTCTAGCTACGTCAACGCCAATTAAGTTTAAGAATTTTTGAATATCTTGGAAGGAAAACAGCGACCGTACCGTTCAACAGTGTGCTTCACACGAAGTGCCTTCATAACTGTTTTCCCAAAACATAAGTGGTGGGACACCTATGACATCGCAAAAGTTGTCGGTCTGTGCGCACTATAACTGTCGAACAGAATTAGATATTTTGATGGAACTTGGTGTGAGGATTCTTTGCGCTGCATTTAGGGGACATATTTTTAAACAGGTAATGCAGTCGATTATGGGGTAAGAAGGCATGCTGAACACGATGGTGAAAACCATTTTGTTATCGAAAAAATAGTTCGCCCGGAATCCGGCCAAAACCGGAAAGTTTCTTAAAAGTGAAAGTTTTATTTGAAGTTGATTAGATGTTCGATTTAGGGGTAAGAAGACAGGCTGAACACTTATGTGAAAAGTATTATATACTCGGACAACTTGTTCGCCCGGAGTCGGGCCAAAACCGGAAAATTTGCTAAAGGCAAAAGTTTTATTAATAATAATATAATAATATAACTGCACTAAAAAAGGCTTTCGCCTCTGTTAATTTCTCGGGACACTGTGTACACTAAATTCAATTTCAGCCAGGTATCGATCCACGCCTGCTTTAAACTGATTGATATTTTCGGCATTTACGACATTTTCGGGGAGATTATTCCAGTATTCCACTATCCGGTTTTTGAAGCTCCATTTTCCAATGTCTTTTCGGAATTTCTCACCGCGAATTTTCAAGCCGTGTCCTCTGAGACCGTTATGATTGAAAGTGAGGACATCATCAGGCCTTATGTTATCATAGTAACTATGACAAATCTTAAAAGTTTCAATCAAATCACCTCGGAGGAATCTATAAGATAAACTGGGTAATCGTAATTTTTTAAGTCGATGTTCATAAGGCAGATGGCGAATGGCTGGCACTGTTTTTGTTGCTCGTCTCTGAACTTGCTCAATGGCGATGATGTCCTTGTTATAGAAAGGCCTCGTTGTTACGTGGCCATATTCAATTAGTGGACGAGCTAGAGCCTTAAATAAAGTAGGAAACAGGGAATTGTCCTTGAATGTAAATGTCCTTCTCATAAGATTTACAATTCTGGTAGTTTTCTTGATGATAGTTTCGTAATGTGTTGAAAATTTTAGATCTGTATCCATAACTACCCCGAGGTCACGCTCAGAGGTGGTTATCGAAATCGTCCTTCCGTCCAAGGTGTAACGATGGTCAAGGGTAGTAGGGCCAAGACGAAGGTGATGACATTTATCGGTATTGACCTCCATGGCCCATTGAGTCATCCACTGGCAGATCTTGTCAAGGTCTTTTTGAAGAGACTCGGCATCGTGCAATCCCATTATACCTCTGTATAGCTTAGTGTCATCAGCGTATAGCATAACCGGAGAGATGATATCTTCAGTTAAGTCATTTATATAAATGTTGAAGAGAAGGGGACCGAGAACACTTCCTTGTGGTACGCCGCTAAGAACATTCACCTCCGTGGTGCTAAGCTGGCCATCCACTCGTA
This sequence comes from Branchinecta lynchi, assembly GCA_023053575.1. Taxonomy (NCBI): domain Eukaryota; kingdom Metazoa; phylum Arthropoda; class Branchiopoda; order Anostraca; family Branchinectidae; genus Branchinecta; species Branchinecta lynchi. The sequence continues at coordinate 12,249,141 of JAKZAP010000008.1, forward strand.
CTCGCTGTGTTCTGGAGGTTAAGAAATCCTCTATCCAAGCTAAATTTTGTCCGATCACACCCAAGTGTTTCAGTTTCAAAAGGAGCCTTTTGTGCGGTACTTTATCAAAGGCTTTTCGTAAGTCAATATAGAGAACATCCACCTGTATCCCCGCGTCGATCATTGCTCTCCAGGCTTCACTGGCCAGTAGAAGCTGAGCTTCTGCAGATCTCCTACGCATGAATCCAAACTGGCTTTTGGAAATGTCAGTCAGATGTCGGCTGAGGTGATCCGCAAGGAGGGACTCAAAAATTTTGCAAGGGATGCTTGTCAAACTTACTGGTCTATAGTTTGATGGGATTTGCCTGGAATCGTTTTTGAATATGGGAGAAACGATGGCTTTTTATGGCACTTGAGCTTACTCAAGTGCCATATAGCGATTGTTATTTCTGTCCGTCAGTCGGTCTGTCGGTCCCGGTTTTGCTAGTTCGGGCACTTCCAGATAAGCTAGGACGATGAAACTTGGCAGGCATATCAGGAACTGGACCAGATTAAATTAGAAATACTCGCTTCCCCGATCCGACCATCTGAAGGGGAGTGGAGGGAGGGAGAATCCGGAAAAATGAGGAAAAATTAGATATTTTTAGCTTACGAACGGGTTATCGGATCTTAATGAAACTTGATATATGGAAGGAACTCGAGTCTCAGACCCTCCATTTTAAATCCAAACCGGATCCGGTGACATTGGGGGGAGTTGGAGGGGGAAACCGGAAATCTTGAAAAACACTTAGAGTGGAGGGATCCGGATGAAACTTGGTGGAAAGTACAAGCACAAGTCCTAGATACATGGCTGATATAACCGGAACAAATCCGCTCACTTTGGGGGAGTTGGGGGGGGGGGGGGTAGAAGTCCGAATTTGTAGTGATCCCGCGAGTTCCGTGCTTCCTGATGTGCTGGGACGATGGAAATTGACAGGCATCTCTGGGACCCGACCAGATTAAATAGGAAATCGTCAATTCCCCGATTCGACCATCTGGGGGGGGGGAGTGGAGGGAGGGGGAAGCCAAAATTTGAGGTATTTTTATCTTGCGAACGAGTCATCGGATCTTGATGAAATTTTATACTTAGGATGACCTCGTGTCTCAGACGTCCCACTATAAATCCGGACCGGATCCGATGACACTGGGGGGAGTTGGAGGAGGGAACCGGAAATCTTGAGAAACGCTTAGAGTGGAGGGATCGGGATGAAACTTGGTGGGAAGAACAAGCACAAGTCCTAGATACGTCATTGATATAAGCGGACCAGATCCAGGCACTCTGGGGGAGTTGGGGGGGGGGGGTCCTGATTTCTAGCGATCCCGCGAGTTCGGCATACTTCCTGATGTGCTAGGGCGATGAAACTTTGCAGGTATGTCAGGGACCCGAACAGGTTCACTTGAGAACAGCCGTTTCCCCAATCCGACCATACTGGGGGGAGTGGATGGATGGGGAGTCCGGAATCTAGTGGCGTGTATAACTTTTGAACGGGTGATCGGATCTTGATGAAATTTTATATTTAGGATGACCTCGTGTCTCAGACATCTCACTTTAAATCCGGGCCGGATCCGATGACACTGGGGGGAGTTGGAGGAGGGAACCGGAAATTTTGAGAAACGCTTAGAGTGGAGGGATCGGGATGAAACTTGGTGGGAAAAACAAGCACAAGTCCTAGACACGTCATTGACATAACCGGACCGGATCAGGGCACTGTGGGGGAGTTGGGGTCGGGGTCCGGATTTCTAGCGATCCCGCGAGTTCGGCATACTTCCTGATGTCCTAGGGCGATGAAACTTGGCAGGTATGTCAGGGATCCGAACATATTGAGTTGAGAACAGCGGTTTCCCCGACCCGACCATCGTGGGGGGAGTGGGTGGATGGGGAGTCCGGAATCTAGTGGTGTGCATAACTTTTGAACGGGTGATCAGATATGAATGAAACATGTCTGGTGAGCTATCGCCTCGGACGTTCAGTGTCACGTCCGGGTCGGGTCCGATACCTGTGGGGATGGAGGGGGGGGGGGAACTCGAGAAACTCTAAAAGCAGAGGGATTGGGACGAAACTTAATGGATGGAACAAGCATTAGGCCTAGATGAAATTGAAGGAGCCAGATGGTTTCGGGGCTCTGTGGGGGGAGTTGGAGGGGTTTCCTGGAATTCCGGTAGTCATGAGTTAGAATAGTTCCAGATGTAAAACGACAACGAAACTTTGCAGGCATATTAGCGACCCGAATTATCTTGACTTAAGAACCTGACACAACATACCCCCGGAAACTTCCGTTCCTAGATCCGAGCATTTTTTGGGGAGCACGAGAAGAGAAATATGGAAATTGACTTCTATAAATTGCAAACGAGTGGTCTGATTCGAGTGAAACTTTATGGGTGATACGAATCGATGGCCTCGACATGTAAAACATGCGTTCGAACCATATGCGACCACGATTAGGGGAATTGGGGGTGGGGGGACTTTTGACATGCACAAAAACCAAACGGATGGACCGAATGAGATGCAAATTCGACAGTGCCGAGTTTATGCGGCCTAGATTTGTTATTTGGCGTCCGGGCCGAATTCCGCCAAGGTAGGGGGGGGGGGGGGTACTGGAAACTTGCAGATAGGCTAAGCCCCAATTTCAGTAAAACTTGATGGACAGGAACAGGGAATTAAGAGATTGGGCCCGAACCGGCTCCGACAACGTTGGTGGGAGGGGGGGGGGGGTACCGGAACTTTCCAAAAATGCTCAGATTCGAGTGAAACTTGATAGATGGTATAAAAGAAGATGCTATAGGTGGTCGATTTTTTATATCCCGAACCAGATTCGGCCACGGTAGGTCGAGATAGAGTGGGTACCGGAAATCGTGTAGCACGTCTAGGGATCAAACAAATGGATTTATTGGGATGAAAGTTTGAACAGTCATGTGCATTTGCTACAGACAATCGAGACGATGCCGGAACTGCTCAGAAATGAGTGAAACTAAATATCCTGTTTCTATTTCCGAACCACATTTTTGGATGGCGGGTGTATTTTGTGACGTTCTCATCTACTTTCTTGTACAGCCTACTCGTACAAGTGCCATATGAGCTCGTAGCTCTTGTTTCCAAAGTGAAGGTAGCTTTCCGCTTGCGTATGATTTTTTGAAGATCTCGTAAAGCGGCAGTTGGATTTCAGATGCCAGTTCACGCAAGACCCTAGGATGAATGTTGTCGGGTCCTGGGGATTTATGAGGGTCTAAATTTTTGAGTTTGATATAAACGTCATTTACCGAAAAATCAAGGTCTGGAATTGGTGCTTTTTCATTGTCAGACGAAAACTCCTTAGTTGTTTCAGGTTCCCTTGTGAAAGCTGATTCAAATTGTCGGTTTAGAAGGTTGGCTTTTTCCTCCGCATTACTTGTTGTTTTGCCTGAGTCTGGGTCTCGAAGTTCCGACACTCCGTGGTTAAGCTTACGCTTTGAGTTTACAAATTTCCAGAAGGCTTTAGGATTTGTTTTGGACTGCTCCGCGACACGTTGCTCCCTTAAAGTCTGTTGGTTTCTCGTTTCTTTACGGACCTTGTTTCTCAGTCTGACAAATTTCTTTCTGTCTTCTTGGCTTCCAGATATTCTTGAATTCTTCCACGCTTCTTGTTTCGCTTTTATCAAGTTTACGGTCGTTCTAGGTAAGGTCGGACGTTTGTATTTTTGGTAAACTGGAATATACTTCTCCACTAGATCCTGAAGAGCTACCGTGAAACTTTCATACATATGTTCACTTGATTCAGGATTTGCGAACGTCTCTGACCAATCGATATTTGCGGCAGCATTTCGCATCGCCCTGTAATCCCCCTTGGCGTAGTTTTTCCGATTTCGATAATATTCTTCATTTTTCACTGTGACGTCAACTTCAAACATGATCGTCGCGTGATCTGATTTCCCAACTGGAGATCCTACCTCGAGCGACTTTATGACATCGGTATCTGTTACAAGCAACAGATCAAGCAGGGAAGGTTCATCTGATCCACGTATTCGAGTAGGCTGATCGACAAGCTGTTCAAGGAAGTTGTCATGTATTGTTCTGAGGAACAATTTTTGCGACGTCGAACCACCATCTTCCTGTTGATGAGACATTTTCCAGTTAATTTCTCGGTAATTGAAATCTCCTACTATGATTGTGGTCGCTCTGTTTTTCCTGCATTTTTTGTTGATCTCGTCGAAAAGAAACTGGTCATTTTCCAAAGTGCTGTGTGGGCTTCTGTAAAATATCCCTAAGTTCAGGGGCCTACCATCGGTAATATGCAATGATAGCCATACACACTCTTGACTAGTGGTAGATTCAGAGGTGACTGTTAGGCTGCTTCTGACGTAGATTATTATTCCTCTACCTTTGTCGTTCTCAATGTTTGTTTCGTGTGTCTTGTAGCCGTCAAAGGACAGCTCTGACAGCGCAGGTAGGAAGCGACAATTTTTTGGCTTGGCTTCGACTATGGCAACAACGTCGGGATCAGTGATTGCGATTAGGATTTTTGTTTCATCAAGTTTGTTGAGGAGCGAATCTGCGTTAAAGTAAAGGCATTTCAGCGCTTTCGGAGGTTCTTTGGAGTCCAAGGTTGTTCCCATACATCTGTTACTTCCTGAAGTAGAGCTTCCTGATTTTGTTGATGGAATTTCTTTTGGTTGAGAGTGGCTTTGTGCTTCGATATTCACCCATGATCGCGTCTGGTTTGGATTTAGACGACCGTCTCCCACCTTATTTGGTGGCGATCTCGATCGTTTTCTGCGAAAGGTCCTCGAGTGGTCGCTGTGAGAAACTCGTGTCTCGGTTTTGGTTGAGTCTGAACTGCCGGTGGCCAGAAGGAGTGGGCTCGTTGAGCTTCTTGCCCGGTTCGATGCATGGGTCTCCAAAAGTTGTTTATTTGTGCAATTGGCTGTTGAGCTCCCATGTTCTCTCTGTTGGGAATCATCGTGGTTCCGAAGGGTTCGTTCGTTGGTGAAGGTTGGAAGGATGTTGCTTTGGGCCGGAATCGATGCAGGTAGTTTTTGGACCGTCCAAGATCGATATCTAGCAGTGGTGTCGGTAGTATCCGCCCAGGGCTTCTTCTGATGTGCTGTACTGCTGGTCTGGGTTCCTGGTTCCATTGATGGTGTTGTTGTGGCTGAGCCGACGAACTCGGCGGAGGGTCGCGGTGGAGACCCAAGAAGTTTTTTGAACTTCGCTGGTTGGAAGAACGGTCGAGTGTGCGGCTAACTATTTTGCTCGGATGAATATCGGGGCACAGAGGGTTGAAGCACAGTCCGTGCGAATATTTCGGACAAATGCGTGTATGCGGGGCATTGCAAAGCTGCTTGCCGCAGTTGCCTGACAGAAATTGGGGACAGATGTGGCGGAACTTGCAGTTGTCGTTCTTACATCGGTTCTGGAGAAAGTAAATGCACGGTTGAATTCCCTTCTTGAACTGCACCTGTGTAGGACGAGGAGTGCCGTGCGAGGGTACTTTCTGACCATTTATCCCGGTTAGTTGATTTAAGCTTGCGGGAGTAGAGTCTTCTTTCTCATCGCTCCACCTGTCATTGACAGTCGATGCACTTGAAGGAGGATCGGTTGTCTCGCTGTCTAGAGTAATTACAACTTCGTATATCTCTAATTCGCTGGAACCATCTTCAAGCCTGCGAATCTTTTTTTCTAACGTTGCTATCCTGTTTTCTTTCCTCTCTATCAATTTCTTCAGTTTTGCAATTTGGGATTGCAGGGTAGCAACACTGTCTGATGTTCCTGGTGTGTCTGATGCGTCGTTGTGAGCATTGAAGGGGGCGATTTCAGACAAGGTTGGCTGATGCTGCTGAGAGACATTCTGAGCTGTGACATCCTCGGAGGCCGAAATCGGTTTGTGAGTGCATACTTTGCAAACCCACCTATCATTCTTCTTCTGCTCGGCTATAGTAGTTTCCGCGCAGTGAGGGTGGAACCAGTCGTTGCAATGGGTGCACGAAAAAGTTCCATAACCGCACTTTCTGTTGCATTCAGGGCAGAAGTATTTCCTGCCCTGTCCGGTTACTTTATCAGTTCCTTTTGTTCCGTTCCTGTCCACACTTTGCGTTGAATGAGCTGGGCATGCTTTGCAGTTCCAAGTGGTGGTTTTCTTCCTAACTGCATGGCTAATTCCAGCGCATTTCGGGTGAAAAAATGCATTACAGGAACTACAGGCAATGGTGGCTCCTCCTGAACTCTTGACACAATCTCCACACACGGGTTTCTTCCGCTTAACAGCCATCTAAGAATCTCAACGGTCGCTCTGACGGTAGGTCACGTGTCCTTCTTGATTTTTCAACGGCTACTTTGCAAACTTGGCTCGGATTGAGATGTTCACTCGACGACGGTTAGTAAACGACTTTATTGAAGTTGATTAGATGACAGATTTAACGGTAAGAAGAGACGCTGAATCTTTATATGACAATCTTTTTTTTTACGTGGACATATAGTTCGTAAGTTAAAGTTTTACTTGAAGTTGATTAGATGTTGTTTATACGGATAAGGAGATACGCTGAATTCGTTTCTGAACTGTCTTTTTTTTGGACAAGTATTGTAGTTCGTTCGGAATTCGGCCGAAACCAGTAAACACACATGCTGAATCCATATCTGAACTTGGTTTTCTTATATGATCAGTAATTTGGCCTTACTCTGTTCCTAAATTTTTAAAGCAAAAATGTCAAAAATTTCCGGCGAACACTTTTGATACGACGAAAACAAAACCTAATTTTCTGCATCAAATATTCAATTTTTGGGATCCCATCGGAACCTTTGATCTCGTTTAATGTTGCGAGTACGTTGAAAGAGTCATGGAGCTTGGAAAACCTGAGTGCTCTAAATTATTATTTCTTTTGCAGAGAAATTCCGCAAGGTGCTTATCAAAACTATTGTTCATTGGGCAGAAGAAGAAGAAATGGAATCGAGATTTCTTGTTCGTGAAATGTTCAGGTAAGTAAATCATACCGAACTTCCAACTTCGTCGAAGAGTTTGCGTTTTTCCTGAATCCTGCAGCTGCAGAAGTATCTACGAAATAATCAAGGGCCCATAATTATATTGCCCTTTTTTGTTTACAAGAGCCTTCCATTATAGCTGTTGTTTAGCAGAGTGATCATCTCGCCAGGTATTTGTGTCCAGGATATCCCACCTCCTGGCGTAATGCTGAGGTGTAGCACTTTTCTTTTAAAAAAGACCAGATAGATTTTCAGTCTGTTTAACATTTGCATAGCGTATTCTGCTGTGCAGAGTAGCTGTGCGTGGGCTTGATGAAGTTATAAGGGGAAAAAGATAGCCAAGTAATCATGCTAGTGGAAGGACCTTGTGAAAAACGGAAATTGAGCAACCGGCCAAGCCAACTGCCAACAAAACTTGGATCAAAAGCTCAGCTATTGAAGAATTGTAGTCTACCAGGACCAGGCGTAGTGCGGTGCTAAACGGAATGTTTCATAGGCAGCCGGTGCGGTTGATGAGAAATTGGTGGTTGAGCGTTGTCAGTAAATAATATAGCGAAAAGGCACTCATCTCTGAAAATTATTACTTTAGATTGTTGCTGCGACAATATGATGGTGTCGGCCAGGTCATGAGAGCTTTGAAATGCACTTACATTATTAATGCCCAGACAAAGAAGGATGTTCAGCAATTGTGGGAAGGGCTCAGCCGAGTCAGAGGACTTTTGCCAGTGCAGATGTCGCAAGAAGAGGAAGATCTCGTTCGAGAGCTACTTTGGTAAGTGCTTTGCTTTTTTCCATCTTTATTCCCATTTTCGTTTCACCATACGTAGACGACGTTAGTGGGACTCCAGACGAAAGCGATATAAACATGTGACGTCATGTGATCGGTTTCCGGCGGGCTTGGACATTGGTTATAGTGCTGTAATTTAGTTTTTGTGTTTTATGCATTTAGCTAATGTCGTTTTTCTTATTTTTTTCTTTCTTCTTTTCATACTCCATTTAAGACGAATTTGTGTCATACAAATGGGAAATAAATGTATCATCATCATTTGGCCGCATGTCGGTCCGTTCGTTAGTCTGTGATCGCGGTAACTCAGGAACGGACTTTTGGTGTTTCGGGGAAATGTTGTTTTGAAGATTTTAGGTCAAATAAAAACCCGGTTTTGATGCGTATCACTTCAACCAGATATGGTGTTTCTTTTACTATTCACTGCGTCCTGATATGCTTCTTTTGCCTTCCAGATGAAATATTGTTATGGTCTGCTTGGATGAAGGTTTTCGTCCAAAAACTGGAAATTTGTGAATAAACTAATTATCTGGAGTCTTTGAAACTCCGCTTCCTGTTGTCTCAAGTTCTTGAATCCATAGACAAATATCAGTACGTTGGACTCCCGAAGTGCGGAACTTCCGTCTACCTTGTAAGAATGTTCGACCGCATTCTAAAATGGCTAGACACCGAAACTATTTTTTTTTTAGTTGATTTTATTCATAAGGATCGTTCACAGCGCATATGTGCGGAATTTGACCTTTACTTCAAACAAATTCTTTTGTTGAAGAAACTGTTTTTCTTGTTTGGAATTTGAGATTGAAAGTGGAACCGGTTAAGGTGTCAGTGTCAATTCTCGTTCGAGATGAGCTCCCGCCTTCGGATGACCGACTCGGCCGGAATGCGACTGGTATGATACCTGGTATGACTTTTACTAGGGATAAAGGAACAAGTACTATGTAACACAACTCGAACTAGCCTGCGTAATTTGGCATCTCTTGTTGCTGTTGGTATTCCACCAGAATTTTTGGTCCAGTTATATACGACAGCTGATGTCAGAAGTTAAGTTCTTCTGGGCACTACTCCAGCATCCACTACTCTTAGCAAGAAGCTGAACCAGGTGTGTCAACTTTCTTTTCCATCAATTTCCATCCGAGGGGATTTATTCCTCTCCTCAATCTAACCAAACAGAACCTTTATATTCCATACATTTTACAGGGAAATGGTGAACAACCACGTGTTCTTCCAACATCCAGACATGATCCGTAACCTCCGTATGAACGAGAATGTGATGGCCATTATGATGAACACCCTGGGAAGAAGAGCGCAGGCGCAAAGTGACGTTCAGGCTCAGCAAGCCCAGGCAGCTATGGGCGAGGGAGAGATCATACCCATGGCCCACAAGGGAAAGGTTAGTATCGTACCACCGTCAGGGCTGCCACATGTCGCACTATAGTGTGAATTGTCACTCTATTTTGTTTTTGCCACACAAAATCACTCTATTTCACAAAATTACCAAATCTGTCATTTCTGCAGCAGGGATTCCGACCAGAACTGACTATTTCAAGTTTTTTCATGGTAGTAAAATTAAGATGTGTCATTTTTACAGAGGCAATTCCGACCAAAAACGAAAATTTTATGAGAGTAAGTTTCACTCCCAATTCACTCTCTGTTTTGTGCCAAAAGTCACTCTCTAAATGTTTTTTGGCAACACTGACCACAGTCTTGGTCGCTTGTATCGAAGGTAGCGATGTATATTTGCTGGAGGGCCTACTTTGTTTTAACTCACCGTTACTATTGATCATGCGATGTGGGTAAATTTTGTTATGTTCACTCTTTTTTTTCCATTTCAGGATACATCCCATGAAATGGTGGTAGCCTGCTGCCGCTTCCTTTGCTACTTCTGTCGAACTTCAAGACAGAATCAGAAAGCTATGTTCGACCACCTGGCCTTCTTATTAGAAAACTCTAACATCTTGCTCGCTCGTCCTTCCCTTCGTGGATCGACACCGCTTGACGTCGCCTATTCTTCCCTGATGGAAAACACCGAACTCGCTCTTGCTCTAAGGTGAGTTCCTTTTGTAGTTACTTCGTAGGGTATTGAACTCTAAGAAATGGAATAGAATATAATTTTTCTAATCTAAAGTAGTTATCACGGCGTTATTACTGCTGAATTTGACCTTTTCATCTTAAACAATAAGAAAATACGCTTAAATCACTTTGATTTTTTTTTGTAAAAAAAAAAAGCTTAGTAGGACTATAGTCATCAACTCAACAGATATCTAAGCAAAACTCCATCCATATATTTGATGTAAAGGGGCCACGGGTGTTAGTTAGGGTATTTTGGGGTTTTCTTGTTTGGTCTACTATGAAGGGAATAGGTAGGAGGGAGGATAATACGTAGTCGTGGAGCATAGAGGTAGGGTTAATACCCAAATCAATGCTAAGGTAGATTTCTCTCTTCCAGGTTAGCCTACTTGAATCTTTCTAGTAGCTAATTGCAAGGTACCTTATCCCCGCCGTTACAATTCTGAGAAATTGTTTCTCTCCAAATAGCTATTCGAAGGTTTATTCCTCCTTTCTCATTAACATGAAACCGCACTTACAAGAGCTGTAAGCTCATGGTGCAACTGTAGCTACCATATTTATCAGCTAAGGCTTGCGCTGTCAAGGTCGAATGGCTATTCCCAGATCCCCTCCAGGTCCTTCATGTTTTGTTCCTGCACTAACTCTAAACTCCTTTTGGGCAAATATGGAAGGACCATTTTCACATTATCGAGACGGCTTGTAAAGGTCAACCTCTAAAAAGTATTGAGGGTCGTTAGCAAGGGCTTCTTGTTTTGTTATAGATGCTGCGCTTTTGTCCAGTTCGTCGTTTCCCCGTTGACTCTTTCCCAAGCAGTCTCTTATAACTTTGTTTTCAGAGAACATTACTTGGAGAAAATTGCTATCTACCTGTCTCGTTGCGGTCTTCAGTCGAACAGCGAACTGGTTGAGAAGGGATACCCTGACCTTGGATGGGATCCGGTTGAAGGGGAACGCTACTTGGATTTCCTGCGCTTCTGTGTCTGGGTTAACGGTAAGTAAGAAATTGCTGCTTTTCTGTTGGCAGGCCGCGAAACGTCAAAAGTTTTGACCCACCTTTTCTCCTAGTTCTTGGGTCAGTAAGGAAAACATCCCGGAGCACTTCATATGTTTGGAGAGTGGCGAGGTTGATCGATACGTATACTTCTTTGGATGCTTTTTGCTCATGGCTCTGACTTTTGGGGAAAACGTTAATGGAGGGATACCTCTGACTTCGCAAAAGTCTGTCTGTCCGTCTGTTAGCACGATAATTCTCGAAGGGAATGAGATATTTTGATGAAACTTGGTGTAAGGATTGTTTGGGTCAAAGGGGTAGAGGTCGAGTTCATAGATGGGCTCTATAGTCCTACTTTTAGGGCTAGGGTAGGGGGTTCAGATTAAGGGGCGTACAAAATATATATGAAAATCGCTTATATGAAAATCGTCATCCGGCCAAACCGTAAAATTTTTCAAAAGTAAAAGTTTATTTGAAGTTGATTAAATGTTCAAGTAGTTCGCCCGGAATCCGGCAAAAACTGAAAAATTTGTTAAGAGTAAAGTTTTATTTGAAGTTGATTCGATGTTCGATTAGGGGTAAGAAGACATGTTGAATACTTTCCTAACCGAACATATAGTTCGCCCGGAATCCGGCTGAATCCGGGAAATATTTTAAAAGTAATAGTTTTATCTGAAGTTGATTAGATGTTCGCTCTAGTAGTACAAAGGTATATTGAATCCGTACATGAAAGTTATCTTCTCGCCGGACAAATAGTTCGCCGGAATCCGGACAAAACCTGAAAAATTGTTTAAAACTTAAAGTTTTTCCTGAAGTTAATTAGAGGTTTGATATAGGGGTAAAGAGACATGCTGAATACGTTTTAAAGCTTTGGTTTTTTGTCAGACAAGTAATTCGTCCGAAATCCGGCCGAAACTGAATTTGGCAGAAGTAAGACAGGACGTTTTGATCAGTTTCGTCAAATTAGACATGACGTATAAGGGTAAACACAAGTGCTCAATCGATATCTGAACTTGGTTTTCTCAGATTATTAGCCATTGGCCTTAATCTGTTTCTAAATTTTGATATTAAAATGTTCAAAGAGTCTGGCGAAGACCGGATAAGATCCAATGGTCTAGATCAAATATTAAGTTTTTGGAATCCCATGAAAACCTTTGGTCTTGTTCACCTATAAGCTTTGATAAAAGTCAGCTGTTGCCCTAGCGAGAACTATTTCCCTCGGGTCTTTGAAGTGTGTCTGAGTTTTAATTTTATGTCTTAAAACTTACCATTTATCTGAGAACTACCTCGCCAAAAGCTTAATAGCCACCCCATTTAACACGCCTGCACGGTAAATTTACTCGATCGTTCCTTGCGAGCCAATTAATAGGATGGTCCCAAGGCTTACCTAAGAGCTTTTGGGACGCGAATTTGAAACTATTGGTATCTGTCTCTTATCCGATATGGTCGCTGTCCCAAAATCCGAGCGTCTTGTATGTGTATGAATGAAATGAAAAGAAGGCGAATGAGAAAATCATACGTGAGATGTGTAATTTCTCGACTCGTAACTGGTGGAAGATACTATCCTGTTTATTTTGTTAATAGGTGAAAGTGTTGAAGAAAACGCCAACTTGGTCATTCGACTTCTGATTCGCCGACCTGAATGTCTCGGACCCGCTCTCCGTGGTGAAGGAGAAGGCTTGATGCAAGCCATCGTTGAAGCTAATAAGGTAAGTGTCTTCATCTTGTTAAATCCTGTTCTTGCCAAAGCACAAAGAATATACTCCACTGTGCAGATTGTTAAAACAGATCTTTAGCTCACATTTCTTCCCTGTATTTCCGTGTATGGTAGCCTATAAGTCAAGTTTATATTTCTGTGTATGGTAGCCTATAAGTCAAGTTTTCTGCTTTGTTGTGGTGCGACCAAATCCGGTCCGTAGCTCTGTCGTCTGTAACTAGTCTTAGTGAAAGGCCACTCTGTCTTGTGCAAGCCCCTGCTTCAGCCCTCTTCTTCCTTTGATCTGCAACATTTTGTTCTTTAGATGTCAGAGAGGATCCAGGCTCTACGTCAGCAAACTGAGGATGGAGGCTACATCGACAACCCCACTAATCATCCTCTCCCAGCCGAAGACGATGAGGACTACATTGATACTGGTGCAGCTGTGCTGGGATTCTATTGCACTCTGGTTGACCTTTTAGGAAGATGTGCCCCCGACGCGTCAGTCATTGCTCAGGTGAGATCGCCAATTAGCCTTAGAGTGTGTTGTCTTTCCTCTGTCTCCTTGCCGACATTCTTTGCTTCACACTTTACAAAATGTGTCAATAGTAATCATAATATAATTGTAATAATAAGGCTTTCTCCTATATAAATTTCTCAGGACACTTTACACACAAAATTGAATTTCAGCGAGGTGGTAGTCGAAACCTGCTTTGAATTGGTTAATTGGTGTTGTTTGCTTTTATTTTCTAATGGTGAGTGTCAACGACTGGTGTCAACGGGGAACAATTCGGGAACAATTTGGAAACGTAAACAGCCGACAGCTTTTTTCAGTCAATCAATCAAATTTATTTCCAAATAGCTCAAAGCTGGAAGAGGAATAAAATCTTTACGAAATACACAAAAATGAAACAAATTAACTAATACACTTAAAAGAAACGACAAGAAATTTCATTTTTGAAAATTTATTTCCAATTAGCTTAAAGCTATAATAAGAAGAAAAACAATATTTATGAAATACATAAAAACGAAACAAATTAAATACACTTAAAAGATTTGACCAAAAATTTAATTTTTCAGGGTAAGAACGAATCTCTACGAGCCAGAGCCATCTTACGGTCTCTTGTGCCACTTGAAGACCTGCAAGGTGTTTTGAGCGTGAAATTCAGCCTTCAGAATCCACCAATTGGAGAAGACGGCCCGCAATCGGACATGCCTAGCGGCCTCATTCCAGCTCACAAGCAAAGTGTCGTCCTTTTCTTGGAGAGAGTGTACGGCATTGAAGAGAAGGAGCTGTTCTTCAAGCTGCTCGAAGATGCGTTTTTGCCAGACATGAGAGCTGCGACTATCCTTGATAAGGTAAGCAAACTTCAAGGCTTTGTTTCACACCCTGAGATATAGAGCGTGTTCCACCCTTCTATAAATAGTAACTATTAGTTACTATGTCCGTTCCAACCTCACCAAAAGTTACTACCTGGTTACTACGCTGACCGTTCCTATTTGCTTACCACGATCGGGAGCGTAGTAAGTACGGATCTCTGTAACGTGATTGGTCGGATTTGCCCGTGGCATGATATTCTGCTGGAAAATAGGAAAATTGTTCCAGCCTTGACGGCAAAAAGCCAGAATTTGTGACGTCATGCGTAGTAACTACGGTAAGTAGGATGGAAGACGCTCATAGATTTGCTACTGTTGGTTATGGTACTAGGCGCATTTGGCCGCCGCAAAAGTCCGAGCCATTGAGCGATTGTGGGGGTAAATAAGCTGAATGACATGACAGTTCTTAAAGTTTAACTGAAAAGGGCTTAGATAGGACAATCTAGTTGCCCATCACGGATTAACATAACACTGATTAAATGCGCTATTTCGTTGGTCCGCTCTTCACGAATAATCGGTTTTTCAAATAGTGGAATTTCCTTGTCTGGTCTGTATGCTCTATGCGCTTGGATCTGTGTTGTATGCTCGACGAAAACAGTTTACGAAAATAAGTATTTGCGCAGTGAGCTACCTTCTGTAAGCTAGTGAATGGCCACTGAAACTCCGCGTATGTATTGAGATTAAATTTTTCTGTGTCATAGTAGAAATATCCCTTGTGAGGACGACCGTATATATTCTGAGCGTCATTCTAGAGCAAATAGTGGAAAATAAAAAAATCCCTTAACACGATCCAAATGATGCGGTATATTCAGTTAGACGATACAAAAATAAGTTGGCTTTTCAGTTAAACTTAAAGGAGTTCGAATTTCAAGGCTGTTTGTGGATTCCTTCATTGAAGACTCCTGCCTCAGATGTGACTGAGCAGGCGTTTCTGTGCTGTTCCTGCACAACCGTTATGCAGTGGTGTTTCCGTTGCCGTGATTGGCTGTTTACGAAACGTGATTGGGGTCATTGGACGCCTGCCTGCAAAACCCAGAATTTGATCCTGGACCTGGGCGGTAGAAGCTTAGAACTTGGGCTTGTTCAACCTAAGTTTTCTGCTTTTTTCGGTTGATTATAATTTCGCTCCAGCCCATTTCATCTTACGGATGGAAGTGTTATCCTGAACTTAATTAGCTCATGAGGTTTCATTTTCTTTTCGATCTAGGTCCAAGGCGGAGAGTCGGATATGGGACTTGCACTCAATAGGTACATCGGTAATGCCATCTTACCTCTTCTAATCAAACACGCAAGCTTTTACGCAGAAGCTGACAATTATGCAAGCTTACTAGATGCCACCCTGCATACAGTATATCGTCTCTCCAAGAACAGGATGCTTACCAAGGGTCAGCGAGACGCCGTCTCTGATTTCCTGATTGTGCTTACCAGGTGAGAAAAGTATTGGTTTAGTCGTTTCACATCGGCCACTGCCTCTAGCAATTCATTTATTTGTTTGAAATTCTTCGTGTTTTTCTGGTACTTCTTTCTGCTTTTCGTTCACGCTGCTGCGGCTCCATATAAACATCCCTGTCCTGTTGGATGCGTTGAAAATGTCAAGCGGACCGATACTTTGAATGCGTTTGACCGTTAAAACGACTGTGTGATGCAAGATTTGTATTCCTTTATTTTTTATTTCATGTTTTCTAAGACTGCTACTGACTATAGGCAATAGCTATATAGCCTACTCCTGCTAAAGATGCTGTTTAATTTACAGAGAAATGCAGCCGACTATGCTGCTGAAGCTTTTGCGGAAGTTGACTGTCGACGTCTCTAATTTGAGCGAGTACACCGCAGTTGCTTTGCGGCTGCTGACTCTCCACTACGACCGGTGCAGCAAATACTATGGACAATCCGGTGGACAAGGAACCTACGGAACTTCCAGTGAGGAAGAAAAAAGGCTGACTATGATGCTTTTTTCAAATATATTCGACTCGCTGTCTAGAATGGTAAGAGTTTCGCTTGTGCTAGAACCTATCATCTTTTATTCTAGGATGAAGGTTAATCCGCATTGGTCAGTTTAGAGCGGAGCCTATGCCAATGAGTATAAGGAATGGGTAGTTACGTTCTCTTGGAACGATTGTTTTTGATAGCGTAATGTATGTCCAGATATTTCGCTATTACGGGCATCATATTTTTTTTAGCGATGTCGAGTGCTGCCATCGGATGGCAGAATGTACCCAAGGTTATTATTGGGATCCTAAAACTTATGTAACGGGATACCCATGATTTGGTAAAAGTTGTCCGTCCGTGTGTTAGTGCGATAACTCTCGAAGGGGTTGAGATATTTTATTCAAACTTGTCATGAGGACTTTTTGGGAAAAAAGTACAGGTCAAGTTCATAGATATGCCCTATAGCTGTTTATTTAGGGGTGCGGGAGGGGTTCCAGATTAAGGGGCGAACAAAATGTTATTTTAAAGTCAATGAGTTGATCTAGAGTAAGGAGACATGCTGAATCCGAATATGAACATTTTTCTCGCCGGACAAGTCAAGTCGTTCGCCCGGAATCTGGAAAAACCGGAAAAACTTTTAGAAGCAAAAGTTTAATCTGAAGTTGAGTTGAGGTTCGATTTTGGGGTAAGGAGACATGCTAAATCCAAGGAAAATTATTTTCTCGCCGGACAAGTAGTTCGCCCGGAATCCGGTCAAGAACTGGAGTATTTGTTAAAAAATAAAAATCTTATTTGAATTTGATTGATGTTCGATACATGGATAAGAAGACATAATGGATCTGTATAATAATAATAATAATAATAATTGTATTTGAAAAAGCCAGAGGGCCATATACAGGTACAGGTTGTTAATACACATAAACGTCAATCAATATACATCTAATATACGGAAAGCTTTCTATATTCTAACGCTCTAGATACAAGCCTACAAATCTTACTAATCGCCTGGGCGGATGTGCACTTCAGGATACCAGGAAGTGTCGGGATATACCCACCGAAAATCTCCCTGCGGAGATCCGAAAGCTCTTGGCACCGGCTTAGAAAATGACTGATATCCTCATCTTCACCACCGCAAAGGAGACACGCGTATTTCCCATCCGGACTCTTCTTATTTTTATCAAACACTTTTCTTCTACCGTGGAGTGGTAGGCAATTCGCCCTCAGTTGGATCCAGTACCTCATATAATTTGCGGGTAGATGAAGCTTAAAATAAATTCTGGTTCATAAACTATCTTCACCATACTATAACTTCTAAGGGTATCTGATGAAGAAATAATTCCAATCCGTTTCTGTGTTTCCTGGTCTTCAGTAACTCTCAGTACTTTATATATGAAACCTGGAGATTGATCAGGAGGGCCCAGTACAGCATTCCAAATATACGAAAGTCCAACCTCATCAAGTATGGATTTGACTTGGAATGGCCATGACTTTAATTTGCTTGCACTTAAAATTTCCAAATAAGCTGCCTTCGCAAGCCTATCATCTGGCAAAGCAATTATTTTCTGCCAGAATCTAATAGTTTGAGCTACCCTATGCCATCTTAAAGAAAAAATTCCTAGGTCTCCCTTCATCGCCTGATTGTGGGTCGTAGGATGTAACCCAAATAATGTTTTGAAATAATAGTAATATAATATAATGCAAAAATAAGGCACATGGCCTCTACAAAAATGAACAACAAATTATAAACTAAATTTCTCTTCTAAACATTTCTGGGCTAAATGCCCTTAGGCCATAGTAGCTGTCGAGCCTGGATTTGAAAGCGTCAATGGACGGGGAACTGATGACCTCTTCCGGCAAAGCATTCCATTCTTCCACTATTCGGTTCTGGAACGTCCAGCGACCAATGTCTTTGACAAATCGCTGTCCCTTCAACTTGAGTGAATGACCACGAAGGTGGCTCTGATTGAACTGTACGATTTGCTCGGCTGAAACATTATCGTAATGTTTATACTGCAGCTGAATAGACTCGAGTCTATTCGAGTCTAACAATCATTTTCTCACGGGCCTTTATCTGAAGCTGATTTGAGGTTCGACGTAGGGGTAAGGAGACATGCAGAATCGGATTTGAGCTTTAGTTTTTCGCCAGACACGTAGTCCGCCCGGAATCCGGCCGAGACCGAAAATTTGGCAGAAGTAAGGATGGAAGTTTTGGATCATATTTCATCAAAATAGATATGATGGAGGTAAACACTCATGCTAAATTCATAAATACACTTACTTACTTACTTGTATCTGAGCTTCGTCTTCTCAGATGATTACCATTGGCCTTAATCTGTTTCTAAATTTTAATACTAAAAATAGTCTGGATCAACTATTAAATTTTTTGGATCCTGTCGAAACCTTTGATCTTGTTAGAGATCGTGTCAATTGAGTGAGAAAGAAACCTGGATAGAGTCAAGTGACCGAGTAACAAAGTCGCTCCATTTGATAATCGTCAAGTGAAGTCTCTGTCAGGTAGAAGTGAGTCAGTCACTGCGCATGACTTCCAAATAGATGTCATGACTTCCCCAACAAAGATATAAAATAAATAAGCATACACAGATATAACAATTTACATTTTTCAGATAAACTAGGATAAGTGTATTTGCAGTATGTTGTACTTTTCGCGAGTTTCGTAGAGTTTAAAAAAAAAGCATTCTGCATGGGAGATGCCCCTACTTGATTTTCCCATGATCGTAAGGAATATCGTACTGTGCGGGATTCGAGTGCGACGGCTTAAAATACTAGGCCAACCTCTTCAGAGGCGAGTTTGGGCAGTTTGCGACAACAGCCGTTCCTATATTTAATTATTTATCCACAGGAGTACGATCCTGACCTGTTTGGCAAAGCTCTACCTTGCTTGTCTGCCATTGGCTGTGCCCTGCCACCTGACTACGCTCTCGTAAGTAATCATGATGACGACTGGTGCAAGAGCACATCCTCGGAAGGCGAAGGGCCTTACGACCCTAAACCAATCAGCACTGAAAGGTAATTATTGTTTCTATTTTGGAAGGTTCTTTTTTCTCCTCAAAGTTTGAATTTGGAATTTGAAAAGGATTAAATCCTTGAACGTTGTTCCTATTTTAAGATTTGCTGGGATGGTGCTGTCGCCACCTTTTTATTAGCTGGAATAAAATACTTATTCCTTGTTTATTTAGGTCCAGTTTATTTTTATTTATTTTCTCAATAGAACTATATGTGTTTATCCATTCTTTTCTTCGGATCAGTCCTGTTTTGTGTGTATACACTCAGTAAACACTCGTTAAAAGATAATAAGTTGTCTAACTCGCTTTCTCATTGCGTGTTACTGTAACCTGCAGTGGCAGTCACTAGAACATGGGTTCTGGGAGCAAGGAGGAGGCCTTTTGCAATATATAGGCCTATACTTGCCTATTCCATGGAAGGTACCTACGGGTGTTGAGTGTGAGATTTTCTCTGCAGAAGTTTGCGTCCTTGGATGACTACTGCGAGGAATATGGAACCGGCGAGGCAGGTTCTGCTTATTTTCTCATGCTTTCTGTTCTAGGGTCCAGTTGACGCAGGATATCATAAACTTGGTTCAACAGTTCTCTGAGCACTATCATGACGCATGGGCGCTGAGAAAAATGGAAAATGGTTGGAGCTACGGTCAGGAGTGGAACGATCAGTTGAAGACTCATCCTCGTCTTAAGCAACACCACCTACTCAACGAACACGTAAGTCCCAAGGCTTGCTTGACTAGAACTACGTTAGGCCTCTTTTTTTCAAGCTGCATTCAGCATGTTTGTTCGAACGTCAAAAAATAATGTTACGACCAGTTACGAAGGACAGACCTGTGTTCTCTCTGAAGATGTTAGTGCAGAACACTGATTTGGTCGTCTGCTTGACGATCGTGACCGAGTTCTACAGTGACAGCGATTAATGAAGAATAAGGGTCCTGTCGTCATTAAAAGCGCGCGCATGAGGCTGCAGGTGTTTTTCTGAGTCGGCGAAGAACTTGGGCACGACTGTTCGTGATGAGAGAAGAATCAACGATTTTGCTAGGTTCCCAACTAATCTTAAGAGATAAAACGTAAACAGTTGAAAATTCTGTACAGTAGAAGTATGCTTATTTGAACAGTTACTTTTATGTGAACAGTGCAATTTTGGGCTAAATGGTAAGATGAAGGTGCAAAATACCTATACGGGTGTTTTCAGATGCCCTTATCTACCTACTTTGGCTAACTGGTAGTTAGCTTTAGAAACAGCAAGTGCATGAAAATGACAAAGTCTGCTGTCAACAATAAGCATGCCTTGAACGTAATATAGTTGCCTTCACCGACGACAAGGCGAGTATTCAAACTTTTCAGCAGTGAAGACCTATCCCTTTCGAAAACCAGGTACTAGCTACAGGCTCGCTTCGTCCAAATGTGTGGTATTGAAGGAGAGGATGTGGTAATTTGATATGTTATTGCGAGGAGTTGAAAGAATTAAGAAAGAAGTTTTTGGTCGGGAGGCTTGGGAGGAAAGGGATTTGGTTTCAAGTATGGGAAGCAGGGGCGTCGCAAGGGGGGGGGGGTGCAGGACCCCCCCCCCCCCACCTTTTTGAGATTCGGTAAAATTTTGGGCCGGAGGCCCAAAATTGTACTAAAATTGTTCGGTATTTTTTCGATAGCAGAACTGTTCGATATATTTACGGGGATTCGGTAGTTATATAGAATAATAAATAGGCAATCTGTACAAATCTCTTCGGTATAATGATCGGGATTCGGTATATTCGTCAGTATTCGGTAGTTATCACGAATTTGGTGAGAGAACTTAATGAAATCATTTGGTAATTTTTCGATGCCGGAACTATTCAGTATATTTATGGAGATTCCGTAGTTACGCAGAACCCCGAATAACCTATTGGTTCAAAATTATTCGGGATCATCATTAGGATTCGGTAATTTATGCAGTATAATTTCCAGGATTAGCAAGTTAACCACGAATACTGACTTTGTTCCAGTTTCGACGAAAGTATACCGAATATGAATATTGTTCGGTAGTCTTTCGATACCAAAACAATTCGGTATAATAACCGGGATACGCTAGTTATACAGAATCCCGAACATGCTATCGGCCTAAACTTTTTCGGTATAATAAGTGGAATTCGGGAATTTATTCGTTATAATTGCCAGGATTTGGAAGTTACCACGAACCTCGAAACTCAGAAGACGTCGAGTGAAGCACTGGTCACAGACAAAAGGGATGATCTATGATATCATCAATAGTCCTTACTTTTATTTTGGGTTCCAAAAAGAATATCTATCCAAAAATATTTCGAAAATCCGCCTGCAGCCCTTTTCGTAATATTCTCTATTTTGTATTCAAACAGTGTTTACACGGATACGTCAGCTCTGATTTTTCATCAGCGATATTTCGGCCCTTCTTGGCAAGGGTCCTCGTCAGACGAGGACCCTTGCCAAGAAGGGCCGAAATATCGCTGATGAAAAATCAGAGCTGACGTATCCGTGTAAACATTGTTTGAATAAATGTTTCAAAGTCAGCTTGGGCTCAAAGAATATTTATCTACGAAGTACGGAACTTTAACAGCCCAGACATGCAGTTCTGACGAGGACCCTTGCCAAGAAGGGCCGAAATATCGCTGATGAAAAATCAGAGCTGACGTATCCGTGTAAACATTGTTTGAATAAATGTTTCAAAGTCAGCTTGGGCTCAAAGAATATTTCTCTATTTTGTGTAACGTCGCGTCATTTGACGGGGGTTTCAAGCCAGTTTTAGGATTGAGATTTCGAAACATTAAAAGGTAGAATTTGGATGGAAATTGAGATTAAAATTAAAAGCAAAAAAAAATTTAGCCTGCGGCGCTCACTTTATGTGATTATGGGTAGTATATTGACTAGACTACAGTTACTGCTGCTGTCGAAACGTCGCTCCATCCGGTTTCGGGAACTTCTTGGAGTCTCGGTGTTTAATCAACGGTAAATGATAGAATTTGATAGAGAAGTAGTTGGTTTTTGCCTACAGCAAAAATATTGATTTCGAAAATTTTCGCCTGCGGCGCTCGATTTAATTTTCTATTCGCTATAAGAGGTAGAAGCCGTTACTGCAATCACGCCCGGCAGTATATTCTCCATGTGGCCTTCGCCAGAACGCTGCCTAATAGTTGGCTTATCGTCTTTCATGCTGCCGTTTATTGTTACTCTTCCTACGTAATCTTCTCTGTTCCATAATTTAAAGCTCAAATTCTTAGTTCTAGGATTCGGTAAAATTTTTGAAAGATTCGGTAAAATTTTTGCTCTGCACCCCCCCCCCCCCCACCGAAAATGCACTTGCGACGTCCCTGATGGGAAGTAAGTGTTTTGGTGAGATCCGAAGGCTGGGTAGATTCCTGAAGCTAGCTATGGCCCACCGTGAACTATTTTTTTATAGAAGTTGATTTTTTGGTTTGTTGTTGGAGTGTATGAAATTTTGTTTTTGTTATTGTGTTATGTTTCCCGCCATGGCCCTTGGGCTTTATTGGGAATAAATTAATTCATTCATCATCTATTTCTATCACAAGGTACCGACACTTTTATGTCACGTTAAATCATATATTTACTCGTTATTTTCATTTCTGGTACACTGCAGAGACAGAACACGAGCGAGTGGAACCTTTCCTGCTGAGAACATTTTTCTTTCGTTTCTGCAGAAAAAAATAAAAAATAAAATGATTATAAATCGTTGCATCATGAAAAGCCTGTCGCCTCTTTCTTGAAGAAATGGAAAATCGTTATCCGAGCGGAATTGAAGCTTTTAAAGCAAACGCTGCAATACAGTTTATATCCAAATATTACGTGACTATATTTTGAAACCCTACTGGGTTTTCAAAAATTGCAAACCCCTTTTTTTTTATTCCCCGGTCCCATGATCTTGGAGAGAAACCCGGACAAATCTGCATAACCAGTATTCGGAAGTAATAAGCGGGAGCCTGACCCGCTTTGAAACTTGCCAATCATTGAAATACGCGGTGTGGATGAAACTGACATAGAAAGCTTAAAATCTTGGAAACGAAACGAAAATGAATGGAAAGATTAGGGACGTAGCTTGAAGCAGTAATTGAAGCAGTACTATAGGTAAAACGGGTCCTCCAACTACTATGCACTTGAGTCTTGAGGTTGTTTTTTAGGTGCAGCATTTTCAAAAGGCCGCTCCGGGGTCCAAATATTTATTACGATTGAGACGGCGTTATAATGACTCTCTCAATTTTAGGAGAGAGAGCGTTACCGTGAACCGGTTCGTGATGCGGTCAAGGCCGTTCTAGCCGTTGGTTGGAGCGTAGAGCATGTCGACTTTGATGCAGCGAGTCGGAACGGAAATGCCGGTTCGAACGTAAGTTAAATCCTTTTCTCTCGTCTTGGAATTTAAATTTTGTTTTATTGATTGTAGGTCGGGAAACTCTGGTCAGTTGGCTAGTTCGGCACAAAGTAGTCCGAGTTTTAACCGAGTTCTGCTAATTTAAAACGTGCTTAAAGTCCCTATCCAAACTTGTACTTGTTAGTAGCGTAGTGGCCTAGGGTTCAGCTTTTGCATTATTTAAACCCACACTGTGTTATGGCCACCCGTAAAGAGGAAACAAGATTTCAGGTATCAAAGACTTGTGTGCTGCGTAGCAACATGAAATTAAAAAGTAAAGAAGAAATTCGAGTGTTCGGAAGGATTTGGTGTTTGCAAGTTTTGTGAAAGTGAAAAAATACAGGAAACAGTGAGTTAGTTGGTTTTCAGGCAGAAAGAGCGTATTTTGAGACTGTCTTTAACTTGAAGCAATGTAGACATAAACGAAATAACGCCGAATCAAGATTTGTTTGTAACCTAAGTGGCAAAGTCATAAAGCCATATAAATAAATCGGGCGTTTTGGACTGATTTATTGTCAACGCCCTTAGCACTTCCTAAAGTTTGGTGATTTTTTTTCTACGCAGGATTCTGGAAACGACCCTCATGCGTACAATCCGCGCCCAGTCGATATGTCAAACTTGACTCTCAGCCGTGAGATGCAGAATCTCTCCGAACGCTTGTCTGAGAACGCCCACGACATCTGGGCGAAGAAAAAGAAAGACGAAACCGAGGCTTGTGGTAAGTTTTTCCAGTCGCTTTCTTTAAACTGCAGATTGTCTCCTATCTGCTAAAGTTTCTAATATTCAGCCATTCAGAGATTATTATTTTTTGGTTCGCTGGATTCGTGAACCCGGCTAGTCCATAAGTGAATATAAACTCGAAAATTGATTCGAGTAGGATTTAATCGACAAACAGTTTCGTGGAGATATCGGATTTGGAGATAAGTTGGGGCTTAAATAAACGTGCCTCTTTTAGCTTAAAGCATAAGTTGCAGCAGATACAGTTTCTATTCCGATATTTTCACATATGTGACTCTTTTACACTCTGCTGGGCTGATCTCCGATTACAGATCCGTCCTGGATGGTTTCAACCGTGCGCATCCCCATTTTTTTTAAATAAGAAATGTTGTAGAAAAGAAACGGACATTTGTATAAACGTTATTTCTGAAAAATGTAAAGTAACAAGTGGGAGCATGATCTGCCTTGGAAAGAGTCAAACACGGTGAATTGCAAGATACGCTGGGTTTAGATTATGGGGGATAACAATGACGTACACGAGATCTTGGTGACGCTGTTGGTTTCTGATCTTAAAGGATAAGACCCAGTTTTATTTTTGAAGAAAAAGATGACTAACTTTTATAAAAATAAAAAAAGCTTCGGTAGGACTCCAAACCCACATCCTGTACCCCCTTTTTTAACAAGTGAATAATATAGTATGTAAACAGTTGCAATTTAGTTGTCGAAATCATTTGTGTTTGTATGTCATTGAATTGATCAGACGGTTAGGCATAGTTCTGTCTTATAAATTATATTTTGTACTCCTCAGTTATAAGTGAAATAAACAAAAAAATAAATAAATGAGAATGGATGGAACAATTAGGGTCGTAGAGTGAAGAAGCAACATTTCATAGCTGTGCTAGTTGCAACTTCATAAAGATTACCAAAATTTGTATTTAGGCGGTGGAATTCACCCACAGATGGTGCCTTACGACCTTCTGACTGATAAGGAGAAACGAAAGGATAGAGAGCGATCGCAAGAGCTGCTGAAGTATCTCCAGTTTATGGGCTACAAGCTTCAAAGGTATGTTCGTTTGTGTCGAGGCACGGCTTTTACTCCTTTCTTTACGCTAGACCCTTCTTCTGTAGCGCTGCGCTCGCTTTACCAGCTTATATATTTGTTCCCACCCTGGAGTGCCGAGACCCTGCCTACTTGAAGTGACCCCCCCCCCCCCCCCCGCAGACGGCAAAGTGCTGCCGATTTATGTAAATAATGTTTTTCTGTATACGCTTTATTCACGAAAATAGGTCCTGACGCAATTAACAGTTATGATTAAATTTAGCATCCAGATTTGCGTTACGATACCCAAGTGTTATCGTATTAATAAAATCATCATCATCATCATTACAAGTTCTGACACCGCTTCTTCTTCGCTGGCTAGTGCATACCACGCCTAACCAAGCGCTATAGCTCACACTCCTTATTGCTTTCCAGGAAGCTTTTGTCCCCTGTCTTTGCATGCGCTATTCTAACCCTTTGCACTATGTTCCAGCCCGCAGAGCTCAGATGGCCAAACTTCTTCCAGGCTCTCCAAACAAAGTCAGCAACAAGAGGACACTCTGCTGAACCCTGAGGCGGCAACTGAGACCCGTTTTGCTTACTCGCTCTTGGAGAAGTTGATCAAGTATTTGGATATTGCTTCGCTGAATATGAAGCATTTGAAGCCATCTTCCAACTTCAGTATGAGGAGTAGTTTCAAGCAGTCGACCCGGGATGTAAAGTTCTTTGAAAAGGTTAGTGACTTTTTTGAAACGTTCTTTTCCAGCTCAGAATGTGCACCCTCGCCGTCATAACAATACAGAGCAAGAGAAATGGCTTTCGCCTCTAAATAGCTCCAAGAAATTATGAGTAGTCGAACTGATCAGAGTTAAAAATCCCATCAACAATGCACTTGAAACTATTGATCGATTCAGTATTAACCGCGTCTTCAGTAAGGCTGTTCCAAGGATCAACATACTTCCGAGGTTTTAAGATAAGGTTTATTTTATTCCGACATGTCAGATGGGCACTCGGATATCATAAGAATGTGGAAAAAACAATATTTAGAACAAGATCGTTGTAGTGCTAGACAAGAAGGGTCAAATCTGCTGCAACCATCAGTTTGTTGTTCTGGTGATCTCCGAGGTCACCCGCTTTTCCGACATTGTTTGGAGGAAACACAATCGGATGTGTGTTTTATAGGTTTTTGCTGGCCGGACAGTGTTATCAATCCTAAAGTATTTTGAGAGGCATAATAGTTTTTTTTTTTTTTTTTTAATGGAAAATTTGTTTGGCAACAGATTTTATATTATAGTGTATAGCAAAGACTTGTCGCTAATTCGGATACTGGAATTCGCCGTCCTTGTAGATCTTATATCCTTTTGGGAAGCCTTGGTTTGGGGTTAGCATATATGGGTTGGCGGCTTTGGGGTTTTGCTAGATATATACCCCCCTTCCCAGGCAGCGTTCATAATTCATTCGAGAGGCATACGCTCTGATTGAACTTTTTTAGTAATTTATTGCAGGACTTTTCGGGATAATCTAGGAAAGATGCAGATCGCTGATTTGGCTGCCTTCCCAGGCAGCGTTCATAATTCATTCGAGAGGCATACGCTCCGATTGAACTTTTTTGGTAATTTATTGCAGGACTTTTCGGGATAATCTAGGAAAGACGCAGATCGCTGATTTGGAAACTGGAATTTCAGGTGTGCCTTCCACTTATGGAGAAATACTTCAGTAACAACCGCCACTACTTCCTCGCCGTTGCCACTGCTACAACCAGCGTTGGTGCCGCATCTCTTAAAGAAAAAGAGATGGTTGCCAGCCTCTTCTGCAAGCTCGCCAATCTTCTTCGTGCGAAGTTTTCTGCGGTGGGCGGTGATGTCAAGATAGCTGTCAAGTGCCTCCAAGTCTTGATTCGAGGCACAGACGCCAGATCACTCGTTAAAAGTTGTCCTGAGTTTGTGAGGACGTCAATGCTTACTTTCTTCAACAATGCAGGAGAGGACTTGTGTCAGCTCGTCAGCAACCTTGCCGAGGTGAGCTTTTATGTTAAAATAGATAAGAAACTCCCTCCCGTGCCGTTGAGAATCTAGCAGCTCGAGCGACCTGCTACCTACCGTTTGAGTCCCGAACTGCAATCGATCTACGACGTATAATCGTTACCGTGTGAATGTAAACAAACGAGACGGAAGATTATTGGGATGAAAAAGCGGCCTGACAGCTTTCTGGAATTAATCCTTACTGTCTGGCATAACAAAAATTACACGGTTGGTTTCTATTGCTCTTAAGAAAAATAACATAAGTTGAGATGATTTTGCAGAACGGTCGGTTGAAATGTCAACAGAGCCGCGCTTTCAAGGAAACTCCAAGCACTAAACAGCGCTGATTATTGCGATACATGGGGTTTCTCCTGTCTTTTCCACTACTCAACAGGTCAACCTGAACACGTTGAATTCTATGAAATCTAATCCTATCGCCGTAAACTCGACAAAAGAAAAGTGTGACAAAAATAGTAATTAGAAACGTTGGTGTTAATGTGTGAAAGTCCGTTACGGAGAGGACTAGGGACTCGCGTAACAGTTAAATCCTAAAAAAGTAAGTAATACAATTATTAAAGGGGAATTTTTAAATTTTATTTCTCTTTTTGTTTGGAGGGGGGAGGAGGTGTTGAGTGCTGGAAGCATTGGTTAACAGTATATTTATGGGAGGTGGATGGGTAAATAGATAGATGGATAGAAATGTTTATTGATCTAACCGTTAGCGCCGACATGGCACTAAATACTTCGATCGTTACATTTAATGTGTTAAAATACTTGCATATATACAATTATTACATACGAGAAAAAAAAATCACTAGGAATTCACTCGTTTTTTGTTAATTTTCTCAATAAAATATGTTTATCTATCTATCCATCTATCTGCGGTGGGCGGCGATGTCAAGTTAGCCGTCAAGTGCCTGCAAGTCTTGACTCGAGGCACAGACGCCAGATCACTCGTTAAAAGTTGTTCCGAGTTTGTGAGAACGTCAATGCTTACTTTCTTCAACAATGCAGGAGAGATAACTATTGTAATCTAGAATATTTCTAGAATATCGTGAATGTTCGATTGTCATTTGAAGTTAAATAAGCATATTGCCGTCAAAATCTACTTCGAAACCCAAGACGATCTCGAGAGAAATTTGAAAGAGGGTTTTCATATTGACTTCGAGGACTTCCGAATATTCAAGTACATATATGCCCCAAAGCGGTGTTTCAAGTGCCATGAGTTCGGTCACCTAGCCTCCGACTGCAAGAACAACGTCAAATGCTCTAAGTGTGGTGGGAGCCACGAATCCAGTCGTGAGAGCCAGCGCCCCTCGACCTCTGTGAAGTGTGTCAATTGTGGAGGTGTCAACGCCCTGCTTACAGCCTACTCAAAGTGATTAAATTAAATTAAGTTTTATTTGTAACCCGTCTAGGTAAAGACGGAGTATGGTAGAAAATGAAAAGAGAGAGAAACAACGTAACATCAAGAACAACCAAAATAATTAAGTTTACGAGGTCTACGAACTACTAATACGGAGCCCCCGGAAACGGACGTGACTCAAGCTTATTTCGATTTTGTTGTTATTTTGTGCTTCAATTTACTCTGTTTACCTATTCATTTATTTTTTTATTTTTTTCCATACTCCTTTTGTTTGGCCTCGGCCAGCTGATGGGTTATAAATAAATAATAATAATAATATAGTACTGTGATCACTTTTACTGTTTTTCAAAAATTTATTGGGCATACGATTACTAGCCTACAGTTTGCATGAAAGGGAACTGTTGTCTTGTGATTAAAATTCCTACTCGTAATCACTTTTGTTTTCAGAATAAATTGACGCTCCTGCGAGGCACACACATGAAGACTTGCACATCACTCAACTATATTCAGTCCGTAGTTCTCCCTGCTCTAACTGCCCTGTACGATCACTTGGCTGGCTACGAGTTCGGACGTGATCTCCTGCTAGATGACATTCAAGTCGCTTGTTACAAGATTCTCAACTGTCTATTTGCCTTGGGTACGGATAACAAGACCGATACAAGGTTAGTTATCCTTTGCAGTTTTTGGGATCCCAAAACGTCAGAGACGGATACCTATGACTTCGTAAAGTTTGTCCATCCGTCTGTCTGTTAGTAAGATAACTCTTGAAGAGATTGAGATATTTTCTTGAAACTTGGTGTGAGGATCCTTTGGGTCAAAGCACAGGTCAAGTTCGTAGATCGGCTCCGTAGCCCTATATTGAGGGGGGGGGGTCAAATAAGGAGCCCTATATTGAGGGGTGCATGACGTTGTTTCAAATTAAGGAGCGATATTATAGGATATAGGGATAAGGAGACATGCTGAATTAGTATCTGAAACTTATTTTCTCATCGGAAAAGTATTTGATTACCTGAAATTGATTACAGGTTCGATCTAGGGCTAAGGAGACAAACTGAATTGATTTTTGAACTTAGTTCTCCCGGAGTTCGGCCTAAATCGGAAATTTAACAGAAAAAATCGGAATGTTATAGTAGGTTAGTTCTTGTAATTATTTAATCTACGGCTTTTGAGTGTCGATAGTCGGGTAAGCTGACATGTTGAATCGGTTTATCTTCTTCATTTTCCTGCTTGGTTGATGTTACCGTCAGAATCTGGTAAACAAAAAAAATAAACAATTCGGAAAAATTCCAAGTCTTTATCCAGCTCTTTGTTTCGCTGTAGAGATAAGAAGCCTGTTTTGTAATATTACTCTGCTAATGGTGTGATCGAGTTCTGATGTGGACCGGAAATTTATGAAAGGACAAATTCCTGCGATCAAACTTATAAAGATGGTGTGCATATCGATAAAGAAAATGTTTGATCCAAATATCCTCGAACTTTTTGATTAGCACTGGTGTTTCCTTTGTCATCTAGGCTAGCCCGGAAATTAAAGTCAGGAATGAAATACTAAATGGATTTGGTTTAGTGATTGGTTAGGAATTAATTACATTACTACGAGATCTAGCGAAGACGAGAAATATCTAAGTCCCGTTAGTCTGGATAAAGAATTCCGATATTACCCTTTGGGATCCCATCAAAACCTTTGGTCTTGTTAAAAATTGCAGTAATGAAGCAGATCCCGGGTCTCTTGGTTTTGGGTCGCTGTAACCCCACACGTCATTCGGCCTACACCAAAAATCCGACAGTTCTTCCAAACGTCAGTTCACCCAGATGTCAGTCCGCCTACTATCAGTCGACACAAATGCCAGTTGATACAAACTTCGGCTCGCCTGCTAAATCCGTCACTACGTCCACACATTGTTTGCGGAGTCCTTTAAGGATTTTCTATAGACGATTTGATTGATTGATTGATTGATTAATAACGCTTGACGGCCAATTTACGTATGAGCGAACTGTCGTAAAATTATGCCGTAGTGATGGATGCTTTAGGCGAACCGACGTTTGTGTAAACTGACGAAAGCCCTTGGTTTCTTATTTCTTGGTTTTATTATGCTCCAGTCTCAGCCGTTGAGGATTGTTCGATGTTGTTTCCCGGGATCCTGAAATCCAAGAATCGAAGGCTATAGTCGAAGATCTGAATCTGTCCACGAACCATTATTCGTATAGATTGGTTAGTTTAGAAAGGTGAAACCGTTTTTCGTCTTGCTGTATCAGTTTTTGTTTTGTTTCGGCTTTTTTCCTTATTAAAATTTGTTTTTATTATTATGCAGATACGCGAACGCACATTTAATTGAATAGGTATAGCCTACGTCAATCTCTATAAATTATTTTCAGGAAGTTTATTAAAACGGAAATCGATCGGCATAGACCATCTGTTGGCACATGCTTGGGTGCGTTTGCGTCAACTTTCCCTGTTGCGTTCCTGGAACCGCATCTGAATAAGCATAATCCTCACTCCATCTCCGGACGACTCCAAGATCATTCACTCGAAGCTCAAGGTATGTAGAAAGTAGGAGGTTCTGTTAACTTCAATTACCTTTAACAGCTCTTCCAGCGAGATCGGGTGATCTGACCTCCTGTACAGCATCTCGCCTGTTGGTAGCTTGGTTGGAAGTTATAGTTTGTTACATCGGCTCATTGGCATCCCAGTGTACAGCTGTTGTCGACAGTGTCCCCCCTCCGAACTTCTTGGTCTTATATATTCCTAAATGTTCAAAGAAAATAGATAGATAGATTAGTGTATTTCAAAAGCCCACGGGCCATATACACAAACAAACAAAAACAAAAATATAACTTAAACAATCAGACTCCTTCTTAACTCTAAAGATTTATCTATGTACACGCCCACTCGAGTAATAACGGTAGGGTTACTATTCCTCAAAATTTCAGGAAGTGATAAAATCACACCCTCTAGATAAATTTTCCTTAAATCAGAAAGTTTCGGGCATCTACGGAGAAAATGGTCCAAATTTTTCTCCTTCTCACAAAGTGGCCAAGCATACCTCCCATCAGGAACCACACTACCTCTATCGAAAACCTTCTGCCTGCTCTGAATTGGAAGGTTCACGTTACAGTTTGAAGGGAAAGCTTCGTCGAAATTGCTAAGCATTCTAATCTTCGTTTCAAGAACTTGGCCTCATATTGTGACACGTATCATTTTTCTCCGGATACGTACGCTCGATATCAAAGTCCGGGTGTATGAACGTCCAGCATATTGAATTCGGGTCAATAATTTTGTATCCCAATCAATAACGTAGCTAATATATTTCGCGACGAGCGTTGCTCTCTTTTTTCCAGAATGTAAAGGTAGTTGGTACTATAGCATACATAGTATTCTCTTAAAGCATCTCAAAAACATCTCTTAAAGAAGTTTGATCGGAAGCATTCTAGCATTCGCAAAGCCCAGATTCCCCCGGTCGCCAGTTCGAAGCAGGAGTCGGTACGACCATGGAATCACTAGTGGCGCGATTTGGAACCACCCACATGGGTAGGCTCAGTATAAATCTTTACAAAAAAATCAGACGAAAGGAAAAAAAATCGCTGGTATATCTGTTTCTTTTGTTTTATTTTGAGATTTGTTTCTAATTTCTGTTTAAAACGAAGTAACTGAATGTGGTCAATTCTACTAAATGGTGCACAGTATTTTGCTACCCGAGGAAATTTTAAAATTGTATTGGTTGTTTCATAAGGTCTTCCGCTGTTTTAAATCTAAATCTCTTACCTCTACTCTTATCTTCTCATAGATTTCAGTAACTTGTTGCACATCCGTCGGTAGATCGCTGGGAGGAATAGCGACCTGCTGTGAAGAATTAATATTGGTTCAGACATTTGAAGATACTACTGGGTAGCATGAGGATTCAGCAGCAAGAAAAGAGCCAATGTAATCAAAGTAACCATTCCAGTCGATTGACAATGGTGTCTTCCCCTTTGCCCCAACATCAGTAAATGCTTAGGTTCTTTTTTCCTCAGACATCATGTCCCGACTCGAATCGAGCCTTCCTACCCTCGAGAACATCCTCACTGAGATCGAGCAGTTCGTGAATTCTGGAAAGAGCTATACTGAAATGCCCCACATCATCGAAGTTTACCTGCCTATGATGTGTGCCTACTTGCCCTTCTGGTGGTCCCAGGGACCCGACAATGTAAATGCAACTTCAGGCAATCACATCACGATGGTCACTAGCGAGCAAATGAATCTGCTTTTGAAGAACATCATCAACCTGATCAAGAATAATATTGGGGTGGAAGGATCCCCCTGGATGATCAGAATCGCCGGTAGGTACTCTGGGATATTATTGAAGGAAAGGCACTATGCTGCTGAGGAGATTCCACCAAAATTGTATTAGTGCGTGGTGAAGGAGTCGAGCCTTTTGTCATAGCCGACATCGAACCGTTCTAGTCCCTAGAATCCCGGTCGTCGCGTCAATTACCATGTTTTCCACGGTGAGAGTTATTTGCTACGCTCTTGCCAATTTTGCTTGCTGAGATATGAATTGTAGGAAAAAGTCCCACATTTCGGCCGCAGCGAAGATAATTCTCAAAGATATCCCTTTCTGACTCCCAGTAACTATGAACATTTCTTCACCTAAGGGGGATTCAGGCTATTTGGCCTGGTCAGCTGCGATAATGTAGTTCCACTCCTGCTTTTAACATTACCGAAGAATACTAACAGACGTGACGGTACCAGCTTTAGCCCGGAACCGATCTTCAGATGAATCCAGCTTCGACGAGTTGCAGTTACAATCCGTCTCTGTTGTTCGTAAGATTCCTTCGCGCAGGGAAATAACATGGGTCATGTCAGTTGCAGTGGTTTGTGAGGTTTTAAAGTTGGCAAGGCCCAACACGGTACGTGCCTCTCTGCCCTTTGGGATAAGTTTAAGACTGATATCATTAAAAATAAATTCCTACATTAGGATACTAAGAAGCTAATTCTAAAGCTTGAAGTAACGGCGTGCAAAAATTTTTAAACCAGTGGTGGGATTTGCGGTGAGAACATTGGCTTATTCTTTGTCCAGGGTGTTCATCATTGTCGGTGAAGCATGACATCGGTAACATCACCCGCATAGGCCCTTGCCCCGTGTCTGTTAAAGCTCCATCGTTTTATCGGCTGCCTTTACCTAAGGGTT
The DNA here is from genome assembly GCA_023053575.1 of Branchinecta lynchi. NCBI lineage: Eukaryota > Metazoa > Arthropoda > Branchiopoda > Anostraca > Branchinectidae > Branchinecta > Branchinecta lynchi. Next base: position 12,282,655 of record JAKZAP010000008.1, read on the forward strand.
TACTTTGTAGGATACACCCAGCAAATTATCATCAACACTTCCGAGGAGCTCCTGAAAGATCCGTTCTTGCCTTTGGCTCTTAAAGTGAGAAAGCGAACTGAGCAAGTCTACCATAAAGAAGACTCACTGAGGGGCTTCTTGAAATCCACGACCGAAGATACTTCACAGGTAAAGCTTATATCTACTCCCAGGCCCGTATCCAGGAATTTATATCGGGGGGGGGGGGGGGGGGGGGTGCCTGCGGGTCGGACAAAAAAAATACAAAAAAAACATAGATCAGAGTGAAAAGCCTATAAAAATGATTATTTTTGTATGTTTCAGGGGGGGGGGGGCTTGAAGCCTTATCCCCCCGGAACGGCCTTGTCTACTCCTATGGTAATGTCTAGCGCTGCTTTGCCCAGAGGTGTTTGGAAAATTGTCTGATAGGGTTCGAGTCTGTGCTTACGAGCTTTCTGGCAGAAGTTAGGCCATGACACGTTATAGTTAAGAAAATTAAGTTTCGAGTGGTCCCATAAACGTCTCGAGTCCCGGATTCAGAGTCGAGGATGAATCCGCAGTCGACTCTCCCGTATCTGGCTAAATCTTTGATTACCCGGAAGTGTATCAACATGCGAGCGTAAGACTTACCAGTGACGGGCCAAGGAATCAAGTAATCATCATTTCTGTTTTAGGTGGAGAGTCAGTTGCAAGCTGATTGGTACATGCTTGTTCGTGATATCTATGCTTTCTACCCACTTCTTATCAAGTACGTTGATTTGCAACGCAACCACTGGCTGAAGAATAACATCCCCGAGGCTGAGGAGCTTTATGGACATATAGCAGAAATCTTCAACCTCTGGTCTCGTTCACAGGTGAGTCCAAACATCCAATTCAATTCAATTCAGTATAATCTAAAACACATAATGGACAAGCCGATGGTTTGTTTTTGCGTCAAAACATCACAGGCTGGAATCATCTGCATATAATGAACTACTAGAAATTGGGGACAAAGAAAGCTTGGCCTTTCCAGGTTAAAAAGTTACTGGATAAAAATGGATTTTCGTACATATGGAATATGGGTCGAGGACCAGGAAAGGAAGGGAAAAAAATTCTGGGAGAATTTAAAGCGAGGCTAAAAGACCAGGAAATCCAGCAGTGGTGGCTGGACATCAAGGCTTCTAAAAGTCTACAATTTTATAGCCAAGTGAAGGAAACGTATGGTGAGGAATATTATTTTAAGTTGGATATCCCCAAAAGATTTATGAAGGTTTGGTTGCAGGTGCGAGCAAATTGTCTACCTTTCGGGAAAGTTTGGGAAAGAAAGAGAAATCCGGAAATGCATAGGTCTTGCCCGGTTTGTGGGGAAGGTGAGTATGGGCTTGGCCACATTCTCCTGCGGTGTCGTAGCCTCTCACATTTGAGGGGAAGTATCTTTGAAAAGGGGAATGATGGCTTTCTCCCTGGGATTTTGAAATCAACGTCGCCGAGGTATATTATCGCAGTAGGGAATTTTGTTGGAAGGGCTTTAGAGTTTAGTAAGATTTAGGAAAGAGATAGAGCAAGTGCGCCGTAGAAATTATAGTAGTGGTGATTGAATGCTGGTTGTATTTATGTATGTTGATTGTTACTGTATATGGCCATACGGCTTTCAAATACAGATTATCTTATCTTATCATAACTTCATAACATAACAGTCTACATGGTATAATAATAATAATAATAATAATACAAAGCAAGAGAAAAGGCTTTCGTCTCTAAATAACTCTAAGAAATTTTGAGTAGTCGAACTGATCAGAGTTAATCTCATCAACAATGCACTTAAAACTATTGATCGATTCAGCATTAACCGCATCTTCGGTAAGGCTGTTCCAAGGATCAACAATTATGTTGCCAAAACCCCACTTAAAAACGTCCTTGTGGAATCTTGACTTTGTAAGCTTGTACGCGTGTCCCCGATGATGACGGTTAATGCTGAATCTTACTAAATCAGTCACTTCAAAATTGTCATGACTTCCATTGATTAATTTGAATGTTTCAATCAGGTCTCCTCTAAAAAATCTGCATGCAATGGAGGGAAGGAAAAACTTGGCTAATCTCACTTCGTAGGGGAAATCGCGCAGATCTGGTACGAACTTCGTAGCTCTCCGTTGGATTTTTTCATAAGCCTCAATGTCACAATTGTAATATGGCCTCACTGTGGTGCGGCCATATTCAATGATCGGGCGAACCATCGACTTGAAAAGAAGTGAGAACAAACCATCCTGCTTAAAAGTAAAGTTTCTTCGAATTACACCAAGGATTCTATTACACTTTTTCATGGTAAGGTTGTAATGTTGCGAGAAACGCAGATCCCCATCGATCAGGATCCCTAGATCCTGTTGGGTCATGCATTCGGGTATCGTTTGGCTGTTGAAACTATAGAAAGTTTTAAAGTGAGAGGGTCCCAGGCGAAGATGGTGACTTTTTTCGACGTTGACTTCCATCAGCCACACTTGCATCCCAAGTTCAATTTTGTGAAGATCATTTTGGAGTATCTGTGAATCTTGGGAACTCCTGATGACTCTGTACATCTTGGTGTCATCCGCATACAACACGATATCAGAATCAATGTCGGACACTAAATCATTAATATAAATATTGAATAGTAATGGTCCCAGTACACTGCCCTGGGGCACTCCACTTGTTACGGAGACGGAAGAATTACTTAGCTGCCCGTTTACTTTGACTCTCTGTGTCCGTTCGGAGAGGAAGCCGGAAATCCATCTATTCAAGCTCCCAGGTATGCCTAGCTTCTAGAGTTTCACCAAGAGTCTCTTATGGGGAACTTTGTCGAAGGCTTTTCGAAGGTCAAGGTAAAGGACATCTACTTGGAATCCAGAGTCGATGTACTTCCTCCACTGTTCGGTTGTCAGTAAGAACTGGGATTCGGCGGACCTTCCTTTGATAGATCCAAACTGCTTCTTTGTTATAAGCTTCCTATCCAGTAGATGAAAGAGAAGGTGATCAGAGGCGATTCTTTCAAAAATTTTGGATGTTCCGCAAGTAAGGCTAATTGGCCGATAGTTGTTTAGTTCTTCTTTCGAAGCACCACCTTTAAACACTGGGGTAACGACAGCTTGCTTCCAAAGCTTTGGCAATTGGCCAGATGACAAGCTCTTCCTAAAAATCACAGTCAAACAGCGATAAGCTCAGCAGTCTCTTTCAAAATTCTTGGGTGTAAACCATCTGGGCCCTCAGACTTGTCTGGGTCCAATTCCTTTAGCTTTTTGCAAACTAGCGCAGGGTCAATTATGAGGTCTGGAAAATCTTGCTGGGAGGCATCACTATCAGGTAGAGTAGATGGGTCTTCGTCAGTATATACAGTAGAAAAATGGTAATTTGAAATGTCAGCAACAGCAACTGGATCCTGGACAGTCTTTCCGGTTGAAGGGTCCTTCGTCTTGCTTGCGTTTGCTATTACCTTTCTCTTGGAGTTCACATATTTCCAAAAAGCTTTTGGATTAGATCTTGAAGACATTGCCACTTTCTTTTCTCTTTCATTGGCCTGTACACGTGTTGCCTTACGAACTTTGTTTGAAATTCGTCTGTAACTCTTCTTTATGTTATCGGCGTCTGGGTTTGCTTGTAATTGCCTCCAAGCTTGCTGCTTTTCTTTTATAAGAAGCAGAGTTGGGCGGCTAACACTAGGTCGGTTTTTATGATGGGCAACTGGAACAAAAGAGTGCACAAGAGAGGTAAGTCTAGAGACAAATGCTGTGTAGATTTCATCGACAGTCGAAGACTCATGAAACTCGGCATCCCAATTAGTAACCATCAGCGCGTCCCGCAAACCAACATAATTTCCTCTGTAGTAATCCAACCTTGGTTTTCTAGGACTCTTACTCTTTGGACAATTTAAGGCTAAATTGAACATGATGCACGAATGGTCAGACTTCCCTACAGGAGCTATTACGCGAAGATTATCAGTTGTGTCAGGGTCATCTGTCAGTACTAGGTCTAAGAGGCTTGGTCGGTCTTGGCCTCTCTGTCTAGTCGGTACGGTTACTAACTGCTCAAGACAGTTTTCGTTAACAAATGACAGGAATTCTTTAACTTGGCCGCTTGTTAGCGCAACTAACTTGGACATTTATACAGACGTCGTATCATAAATATGGTCGACATCATGATAGACTTCAATTAATAAAATTAAAATAATGAATAAATTAACGTTCAAATGCGCTCCGAGTTTTATAAATGAACAAACGAGGGACGAAACTCTGAGAATACCTTGTTCGCAAAGCTACCACCGGCTCTAGACGAGGCACGGGCTCGGCAGCTAGACGAGGAAGACGAACTCGGGAGGGGAAAAAATTATTGAGGGAGGATATTGCGGTGAAATGGGCTTTGGATTATAGATGTCCGAACTTCATACAAAGTTGAAGTCGGCGGCATCCTTTCTTATTACGCTGCATTTGGTTTTCTATTCGTAACCGTAGATTTTTTTCTATCAGTTAAACCATTGTTCTTTCTCAGTATATTCGGGTGCAATCTGTCGGCAGTTCTGAAGCCGTCTCTGTACTAGCATCCTACAATTTGGACGGAAAGTTGCTGAATGGAAGTAGGTAAAACAGCTACAGTTGCCTACAACCAAAGCTGTAGCAGATTTTAGATGGCTCCCGGTGTCCTTGTGTGTGTGTGGGGGGGGGGGGGGCATTTGCTCTTCCAGAATATTTTCTTCTTAATTAAATAGTATACGGAAGATAGTGAAGTTTGACAGGGAGTTCGGGTAGTCCACGTCCAAGTAGGATTTTTTTTCTTCAGAATGCGGCCTGCGGTGGAAAATTTTTTTTTTGAAATCATGGTCCCGAAACGGTATGTACTATACTGTGCGAAGGAGATACAATAAGAAGGTAGCCGATTTTTTTTTCCTTTCTTATAGTATTTCTTGAAAGAAGAACAGAACTTCATCTCAGCGAACGAGATTGACAACATGACCTTGATCATGCCTACGACCGCGTCAAGGAAGAACGCAGCTCTTAGCGAAAGCACTCAACAGATGGCGGGCAAAGTCGTAAGTTTTATTTTATGGCTTGGTGTCTTATTGTTTAATTAATTCATTTTTCAGAATAAGAAAGGTATAGCTGAAAAGAGAAATAAAATGGACCAAAATCACACATGCCGACGTGTACGCAATGTGATATCAGTGTGCACCACCGATTAATCCAGTGCAGTACAGGCAGGCTGTACTCCCATGAACTCCAAATTTTCATCTCCTGTAGAGTAACAGACGCAACAGAAGATAGTGCGGTAGAATTAGTTAATGATAAGTGGCGCTAATGTTTGACTAGGCGCTGAAGGGTATGCATGTTGTCAAAATGCCTTTCTCCGGAGCCCCTTCTGGCACTTTAATTCCTTATACTTGGTTCAGGTCGGAAGCTGCTTAGCTCTTCATGACGATAAGAGCTGACGGAATGCCTCGTGCAAATAATGTCGTTTCTTTGCATTAGAAATGTGTAGTTTCAGCGAAGTCGATTGGCGTGTCTCGTTCTCAAGAGCGAAAACCGTTAATGGGTCCTAGGAACAGTGAGTCAACCAACTAATCAATCTTACTGTATGTTCTTGTTTGCAGAAAAAGAAGAAGAGCCGCGACAAGAAACGCGATAAAGATAAGGAGATTGCATCCAGCTTGATGGTCGCATGTTTAAAACGTCTCCTCCCTGTTGGTCTGAACTTGTTTGCTGGCCGCGAACAAGAGCTCGTGCAACATTGCAAGGACAAGTTCCTCAAGGTAAAAGATTCGATTATCTTTTGGATTAATCAGTCCTGGAGACAGTCCCACTTTTACACAACTTGTGATGCATTCTTCGTTCATTTCACCACACAATAGAATTGGACAATTTTGACAAAGGTGTAATCCCGTTCCTTTCTAGTACTAATATTCAGTCCTATCCTAGCCCCAGACCAGCGCGATGTCACCCCATCCTACCTCCGGACCCCTTCCCGCACTCATTTCCGCTCCCTCATTTATGCTTGTTCTTAACATAAAGATCGACAAGTAAATTCCACGAACTGTTCCAAGTGTGAGGCTAACGAATTCGATGAACGGAATTCTCCAACATCCCTGATGTTATAAACCCATTACGCCTCGAATAGAGAAAATTAAATTCCGTCACCCTCGCCAAATTCTGCGGAACTTTCTGTCCATTTTGGCGTAATGACCGGTGCGAATCTGCACCGGGCAGAAGAAATCACCAGAGTTTCCATGGCCTCCCATTTATTTTATTTTTTTACTGAGTGTGGCTATCCAGGGGATTGACTGTCTCTCTTTTCAGGACATATTGCAAGCCCACCTTCCAGTGAAGTTTCGGAGCTAATTAAGATTCATCTTGATGTGTTGAATCGCTCCCTAAGTCTCTTCTACCTCCTCTGTAGCCTGGTGGTCTTGACCTCCTGACCACATACTGCCATTCCCATGCTTCCTGTTCACATAGTATACTCTTTGTCGGCGCTATCACTTTTCGTACCCTCAATTATGTTTAGCTGCGTATTGGGTGGGAACCGGCCTATGTTCCACCAAGCATCACTAACAGCTTTTCACCAAATTCTAGAAAGTTCCTGAGTACGAGATTCTCGACTTCGCTCGGAACCAGCTCACTCTGCCCGATAGGATCGATCCTTCAGATGCTATGTCTTGGCAGCATCACCTGTACAGCAAGTTAGGAAGCAAGAGGCCCATTTCTGACCAGTCCATGCCCAAAGGACAAGAAAAAGGGAACAGTTTGGAAGAAGTGTCAGAGAGAATTATGGCTATGGCCAAAGTACTCTTTGGGCTGCACATGGTACGTCCTGCTCTTTTTTTTCAGACCATTTGTTGCTCGTAGCTTGTCCTGTTCCCGCTATTATGGCCTTATGAGGAAAACAAAATCCATTGTGGGTCTCGAAACTAGGTGTACTAGACTCTCAACAGGCTAACTGTAATCTCGACAGGGTGTAGAATTCAAGGCACACAAACTGGTTGTGGTGGTGAGCCCAAAGCTATTTTTTTTTTTTTTTTCGACAGCTTCCGCTTTCGCAATATATTTAGATTCAGCCGCAGCTGAAAATCTCAGTGTACCCACAACACCTTTGTGAGACCCTACTCCTGTAAGATTTTTTGAAAAGAGGTTTGTGTACGTTCGCCTTAGTATTTGATCCAGTCCTCAACCTTTTTACGTAGAGTTGATTTCGTGGACAGACGATCAAGTGTTCCTGGCCAGATCTCCTGCACTTTCCTCATGAAGCTGGACAAAATCTCAACTTTCGTACGATATGGACGATGGAGCCTAATTCCTGGCAGGATCTCCAGTCCACAAACGGATTGTCTGTCCGAGCCGTTTATCACATAGATCTATTTGCTGCGATAGAAGGCGATAGAGGACACCATGTATTTGATTAACCCTCTAACCTTTTAGCCACGTAGCTCAAATCACTTTGAGTAGTATTTGGACACACCGATTTTCCCCTCTATTTTTCCTGCACCGCTTACCTCGTTGCAGGAGCAGAAGGTAATACTGCCTCACTTGATTCTTGTCAAACATATCATTATGAAAGTTGTTTCTTATTTTGCAATTTTGTTCATTTCGCTTTGTAGATTGACCATCCCCAGCAATCGCAAAAGGGTGTTTACCGTTCTGTTGTATCAGCTCAGCGCAAGCGCGCTGTCATTGCTTGCTTCCGACAGACTTCCTTGCACTCTCTTCCCAGGTATTTATTTCATTTACATTTAGTTGCACGGTTGTAAGTTTCTTCTGATTTCTCTGTTTAACCTTTTATTTTTCTCGTCAACTTACAGCACGTCTTTGTTCCCCTGATACAACTATGAAACAACCAAAAGGAATAACAATGCGTTCGACGAGTCCAGTGGATTGTCCCTGCTTGGATATTTCAACCGGACCTCCTCGAGTCGTCTTCGGACCTTGGAAGTCTCCATCCTGGGCATACTCATTTGCAATAAAACACGATCCGGTGGGATCCAATATAAATAAAAGTTCTTTTGGAAGTGTATTTCTTGAGGCTAGAGGCTTTGGGAAAATGAGAAGGAGATTATAAGGTTTGAAGCCAGCTGACCATTCATTACGAAAGAAATAGAAAACCGTGATTTTCGGGGTTTTTCTTGATCAGCTAATTATCCCTCTAGGATGATGTGCGAGGGATAAATATAAATTCGGATATTTCGGTTGCACTTCCGGCAAACCGTCCTCAGCGAAAAACAAAACAAAACTAAATCATAAAATCCACCACAATCACAACAGGAGAACGATGCGGAACCAACAGACAATAAGACGAGATGTAACTAAAAACCAGAAGAAAACGGTGGGGATGTAGATAAAAATAAAATAACGAAAGATAAAATGTGCGTCTTAAAAATGTATATGTACAAATCTGTGATTATTTACAATTCTGAGCTCTGTTTATATTTACAATTTACCATCCGTCTGGGAAAGCGCAGAAGCTTTTTGTTTTTCGCTGAGGACGGTTTGCCGGAAGTGCAACCGAAATATCCGAATTTATATTTATCCCTCGCACATCATCCTAGAGGGATAATTAGCTGATCAAGAAAAAAAACCCGAAAATCACGGTTTTCTATTTCTTTCAGAAGGAGATTTTTCTTGCGACAAGACACTGCTCAGAACCAACCTAAACTGCTTGGTTTGAGGCAGAGCATTGACTCCTGATTTTGCTAAACATATTTCAGGTCTGGTAGAGAAGTTGTATGCCATTGAAATTCGGATTGCTTGTACGTTATCTAAGAGGAAACAGGGCTTATTTCGTTCCACGGGCTAGGAAGGATTACTTGGGAGTGCCTTACCTCGTTACAGTATAATAAATGCTGGTTTCCAACGTAACCCCAACCTTTGCGTACCATCAGTTTACCACAGCTGCTGCAAACCGTGTTAGAGTTATAAGGGATGAACGTAGCAATAGTGATACCAAACTTGTTCATATTGTACGACTTCAGCCGTACTGAGAGGGTCAGAAACACATACCCGTTATGTGTTGTCTTCCTGAGAACGTTCTTGCCTTTGACAGAATTAACACGCATGGATTTTGCTACGATCCTTGGCAATACAACTTTCACACCGTTATACTCGTTTGTAACAAAGTATTTACCCCTCCTCGCTTCATCCCGCTCGGTTGAACATTTAACTTGAATGTCTGGCCGCTGGTGCAGTTTTACAGAACGTATCATTAATCGCATTCGTGAACATGTCTGTACTAACAAAACATACCTGCATGATTTGTTCCGTCCTTAGAAACTACATGCGAATGCTGGAATTCGTGGATGGAAGAAACTCATAACAGCCACGAGGAAGAGGGTCATTTTGTCCTATCTCAAATGCATCCATCTCTATTCTCTGAAATTGTAAGTAGGAGCGATTATTTTCTATACCGAAGACGATTCTTCCTAGACTCATCCAGCTCCGTGGACACCCGTCACCAAAGCCACCCGCCAGTTCGCCAACAAAAACCCATCACTATTCACGCTTTCTCGCCATCCCGCGATACTTTCCAAGATATGTCATGACGCACACTCGTCAGCTTGAAATAGGCACAAAGTCGTTGAAGGAAACGTTGGATGAAAATCGAAACGATCTCCTTAGATGAAGTACACCAAGAGCACTTTCTGCGCATAGTCTCTGTCTAACTGGAAGGATCGAAGCGGCGAATCGCTTTGACTCGAGGCAGACGACGCAAATTCCTGCCTCGCCTCTATAACTTGGTTCTCTCTGTGTCCTTGACTTGGAAGAGGATGACCTCCTGTCGGAATCCTGAAGGTCCAGCAGATTCTGGGGCATGGAGCAGATGGGGCTTGATTACTGGAAGCCATAGGGGGTTGCAGATGTGGCTGCCGACATAGATGGATCCGCCATGGTGGAGCCGCCTTTAAGGATGGAAATCACACCAGAAACTTAGAAAGACGGCCTAGGAGTTAGGATCCACCTTACGAAAACCTGAAATATATAAGTTGTATGTCAGTTTGTAAGAAGGGTTATCGCGGTCTATGAAGTTTGAGAACACAAACGTCGACTTGCAGATGACAGACTTGAAAATGCAAATTTAATAGAAGGTCTGCCGAATAGTACTGAAACACTAAAATAAGGTTACGAATAATTTTTTATTTTTATTAAAAGGTTTGAAACCCTATGAAAGTGCGTAATTGTATGAAACACCTTTCAGACTCGTGATGGCTCTATTTATTTGAAATATTAAGTAGCAGATGATCGAGTTTCCTGCCGCCAATAAACTAACATAATATGATGCTAGTTTCAGGATTCCATTGTGGAGCCAGGGACACAGCAGCGTCTTTGATCGTCTGTCGTTCACTATATCTTGTAGAATGAAGACCACGTCCGCGATGAATTTCAAATTGCGCCGTAAATTCTCGGTTTTTCATCATTCATCAACTTTCATCATCATTTCGAGAGTTGAGTCATTCTCTGAGAAATGACTGGAAACTTTTGCAAAACTGTTATGAATTTTCCGTATGTAAGTCTATAGGTGGCCAAGTCAGATCATGCAAAAATACCTGTATTCAAGTTGGTTTTCGATTGTGCTGAAATTCGATAAGGTTGTCTTCAAGAGCTAACAGCAGCGGCGCTGTTAGACAGAAACGTGGTAAGAAGCCTTAGCAAAATTTGAAGCTTTGCTGCGCCCAACATTTTTACATCGCGTAATCCGTTTATTTGCATTCGTCACCGCTTTGATGATGGAAGTTTCACACGAGTCGTGAGTCTTCGGGTGGGCGAACTATCGGAAAAAGTGGGATTAGTGACAAATTTTGAACTAAAGGGTAGCCGCAGTAAAGGGTTTCGGGGTCCTCTGATGGGTGGGCTTGAGACAGCAACCCGCCCATTTTTGTGGAAGAACTGGCGGGTAGAGTTTTTTTTTTTCATGAGTGGATTGAAGAATTGGTGAACGACTTGCGGGTGGTAATAGAGATGGTGAACTCTGCTGGAGTAAGCCCGTAGAAAAAGAGCTGATATAGGTCGTTTCAAATCTTAATGTATCTTACCCTGATGATGTTTAACATAAACGACGTAAATTATATTTTCCCTATTTTGAAAGACGACTAGCAAAGATAGTCATTTGGACATCTTCTTGAACTGTTGCACATAAAAAAGCTTGACGTAGCCTATACATATGTCATCAATATGGAGGTCGGCCCCAGTTGGATAGAGAGAGTTAATGATTCTTGAATTATTTAGGCATCGTGCAATCAACATCTTCCTAAAGACGTACCATGACTTCTGGCTTCATCACGAAAATGTCGGTCATGAAATTATCATCGAAGATCTGACTGTAAGTAAACTGTTTTGCAATTAGTGCACTTGTCCTTTTTTCTGACTTTAATCTCGAGTATCCCACTATGGGGACAAATGTCAGTAGCTCAGAGTAAAAAAGACCATTTACTCGTGTGTGTCGAGCTCTTCAAGGATGCTTGTTGGTTTGTTTCCGGATGGGGGTTGACCGTAGGATGCACCTTTGTGGATGGTAAGGACGTTCTTGCGCTAGGTTCTTTCAGTCTGAATTGAAAGGAATGACAATCTGGATCGAAACACTAAAATTCATCCAAACCCCACGATATTTTAAGCATAGAGGACAAGCACACAGAGGTACCACACATCCGACAGGATGTTTATTTGAAGAAATCGATTATCTGTGGATAGCGGACAAACGAAGTAAACCATTTTCGGGTTTTCAGGCTTATTTAAGTAAAAATTTAAGTGTAGCTGGACTATCAGATCTCAGCCCTATTCCGTTAAACTTTATGCTGATACAGATTGTCGGGGGGTGAAGGAAATTAGAGATAGTTTTTTTGGTGGGGTGCCCGTACTGTTTCCTGGTATTATGAAGTCGACGAATCGTCAGGTGATTCGGTCGGTATGTAAATATTTTAAGTGTATACTGGAAGTTTAAGACTATACTGGAAGTTTAGATCGGAGGTAATTTGGCGAATAGTAGAAGGGTAAAAAGAAGTGATCTTATTGTATGTAATTTTGAAGTTCAATTTTGCTAGTTAAGTGCGATAATGAATACTGTTGTATGGCCCTTTGTTGGCTTTAATAAAAAAAAAAAAATTATTATTGCAGATGTCATTTGAGGACTCCGAAAAACAGAAAGGACTGGAAAAAGAGGAAGGTATGCCTGATCCACTACGCCAACTGGTCACGACTTTCACTCGGGGAGCTACTACAGAAAGACGCGAAGATAGTGGTGAAGATGTACTTTACATGTCCTACGCCTGCATCATGGCCAAGTAAGTTTGCGCTTTTGTTTCGTCCTAGGGTTACTCTTCCCGAGATTTCGTCCTTTCGTAAGTTCGTAGTTTGTAAAATTAGTGCTCTTTTTGGTAGCGTCATGTATTATGTTTCAAGGTAGCTATCGGTCGCAGGTCCTACAAATTCTCGGACTGAGTAACAGCATTACCGCTTCTCAAATACAAGGTAATATCAATCTGATCTTGTTCATGCAACTGATGTCCGGGCTGGGAGCGACGTCAGTCCATTCCGTGAGAAGAATTCCAGATAATTCGGCGCTCTCAGCAAGGTCCACATGACCTGGCCTCCATGCCACGCTTAAAAATATACCAGTAGTATACCCAGGCAGTAGCAGGTGAACTTGGGATTCAATCTATGAGGAATCTTAGGCTAGTTCAAATTCTTAGATTTTGGCTTAAGTTAGTTCGGTTACCTGAAGATAGGTTACTAAAAATTGCATATAAAGAATTAATGGAGTCGAAGGGTTCTCGGTCTTGGCCACTCCAAGTGAAAGCCATGCTCGATAAAGCAGGTTTATCTTTGGCTTGGAACGATGGTTTGGGACCAGATGATCAGCCACAGTTGCTGCGACAGTTTGAGCAGGTATTACGGGATCAGGAAATTCAAAATTGGCAGGCAGCACTGGATAAATCAGAGACACTATTTTATTATAGACAAATAAAAATTACTTTTGGATTTGAATATTATTTTAAATTAGGATTGTCGGCGCAGGCACTTAGGGTATGGTTCCAACTCCGGACTAACTCTCTTCCATTACGGTACAGAAAGAAAGTTTTTGATAGGCGAAAACAGGTCGGTGAGGAGAACTACAATTGCCCACTTTGTTGCACTGGGCAAGATACCATTGACCACCTTCTTGGACAGTGCCAAGAGCTTCCTTCATTGTGTTTAGTTGGGATGGCTGGTGGTGTTCTCTTCCCTGGTATCTTAAAGTCGACAAATAAAAGTGTAATCCGTGAGGTAGTTTCTTTCGTTTTGAATGCAATGAAAAGAAGAAAATAGTTTGTGTTTCATTATTAGTGTTTTAAATTGTTGTTGGCGCTTCAGGAATCTGTTGTATGGCCGTATTAGGCTTTTTCCAATAAATTATTATTATAATCGATTGGCTACCTCACTCCTTCGAAGGTAAAGAAAAGAAGAAAGAATCGAGTTTTGAATCCCGAGACTTTTGCCTTACTGTTTATTGGTGCTTTGCAGGTCCTGTGGCGAGGAAGAGGATGAGGATGAAGAAGGTGGTGGCGGAGAAGATGACGAAAGTGGAGCTTCAATTCATGTAAGTCTTTCATACCTTCTTTGAAAAAGTTAGGTTCGAAAACATTGGTGAAGGTTTTGATAGCCTTCGCTTCTATATGCGTCGATATACCCAGAGCCAAATTTAGAACCGTCTAATCGTGGTTGTTATCAAATTGCTTGAGGTATAATTTAAAGGCCTGCGGTATTCGTAATTCTTTTTTCTTTTCTTTTTTATCAAACAAGGCCATCGACAGCCCACCTTTTCTCGATCTGTCCTTTGTGTACATTCCATATAACAGGTTTGTCAGTGGGCTTAGATGTGTTGACCTCCCTGAGCAGTGATATAGATACACTCGTAAGGAGACGTCTCGTTATTATGATAGACAGAAAGATGGATAAATCTTTTGATTCGTCAAAACTTGTGATGGCTTGCGCCAAATTTGTTTGGTATCGCAATAGATACAACCCATTAACACACACATAAGTCGTAATAGGTCTACGTATAATAGGGCTATAACAATAATAAAAACGTTATGAATTAAACAGCTCAGCTTACGATTTGTTATACATATTTGTAAAAAGAGGGACAAAACTGTTTGCGAACCTCTGGTGAGTTTTCCCCCTTCCCATGCGTTTCCCTATTAATGGAGTTGCCAATTCACTTACGATCTACCTTGGTGACTAAGGTTGAATTCTAGAGAGGCTATCACGAAAAGAGGAGGAGCCAGCTCTTTATTGTGGTAGTTACTAACCTCTCGAACGAAACTAACAAGAGCGCGAACAGACGTCATCATTCTGACGGGAATTCCTACTGAACATGTAGTTAGGCCTATTATCACTTATAATGAGACGAAAATAATAACAGAATCATAACTATCGTAGCTTATAATAACTTGGTCGAACGCTACCTTAGATGATTCAGTTAGACCACTGCCAGGGACCAGGGCTTCCTTTCTTCTTCTTCTGCGTCTCCCGTCCGGATACCAGGCTGTGAATAGCCACTTAAGTAGCCCTTCTGGAAACCTTCAATAAAGTAGACAAACTTATTTTCTCATATTTGGTTGAAGCTATTTTTAAGCCTTTTAATACTTTGCAGCTCGAATATTGTATTTGCTGTAGGTAAAATATGTCCGCGTATTTTGCGGTTGCAGATTTGGAGTGGCAAACCCTTTACTTCCTGTAGGGGAGTGAACGAGGATGTGACAGCCTGGCAATCACATCTTTTTAGCAAGATCGCTATTTTTTTTCTTCCCTATTTTCTTTCACACTTTTTCTTCGTACTTATCTTTTTGGACACCTTTACCACTTTACTGTATCTAATCTATCTGTTTTCTTAAGATTGCTCACAGGAGAATGAGGGTATGAAATTAAGTTTCCTCTTTTCTAGTTCTGTACTCGTACTTGTTTCCGCAACAGACTTTATTGAACTCTTCTAAGTAATCTATTCTTATCTTCTTGCTTGTGGATATTTGCCCCGAAGAAATGAATGCCTATTCCCTCTTCTACTTACTTTCCTTGTAAGGCCTATATTAAGCTTCTGAAGACTTTGATTGAGGGACTGTGCAATCACGAACTACTTCTTGTAGAACTGACTGTTAAAGCTTTTAGATTCCTACATAACTTGTCCGGACCCTTCTTGAGGTCCAGGTTTTGAACTCCCTAAGACGCTCCTTCATTTCTGACGTACCTCCTGACTTTCCATCGGAGGTAAGGCCATCTGGGAATACTTCTAAGGAACTGAGTGGCAGATGGCAGTAGCTCTGCGAATACGACGATGGCTGATGAATGAAGTTTCGAGTACTCTATATATATATATGACTGTCCAAACACGCCAGTGATCCTCAGGAAGAATGAGAAAACGCCTCACTAGCGACTCAAACTCAACAACTGAAATCCTGTTTCAAACAATCACGGCGATCGTCAGGAGCAGTTGTGATATCCGAGGTGATACCGCTTCTGGCTCTTCCGCTTGGTACCCGGCGATTTTGCATCGGCAAGTAGAGTTAGTCATCAAGAGTATTATGCTTGACCTCACCTGGGTTTGCTGCGTCCATGGTTGTAGTAGTTGAGTTGATTTTTCTTCTACTAATTAGGAGCAAGAAATGGAGAAACAGAGGCTGATTTTCAACCAGTCACGTCTGTCAACCAGGAGCGTTCACGAGATGGTTTTGCAGTACGTCTCTGCCTCCAAGGGTACCCAGTCAGATATGGTAACCTACACGTTAGAGGTAAGTTATACTGAATACGGTTCCACAAATGTAGGTTTCTTGCTCAGAAGATGGCGCGACTTTCTCTTTACCTACCTCAAAATAGTCGGAAGGGAAAGGCGTTGCTGGACTTTCATGGATAATATTCACAAGATCCGGAACATACTGTTCATCAGCTCATCGCTCGCTGTTTAACCCTAGGTTCACACAGACGTTCACACTGAGGCGATATCGGCCATCGCCTAGATTTTCGTCGCCAAAATCGCCGATTCCTGTTGCTTCGTCAGTTGATTTTTAATGCTGGGAAAATTCAACTTTAATCGGGCGTCAGTACGATTCTATGCACGCAACAGCAAAATGGACGACCCTTTTGATGATTCACTTTTAGAAAAATTAATTATCTTTAATTATTTTGATTATTTTGAGGGTTATTTTTAACTATTTTAATTATTTTTCTCGTTAAATCTGTTGCCGAAGAACATTCAGTGTGAACATCCAGGCGATAAAATCTTCTGCCGCTGCGATTGAAAAATCTCGTTCATCGCCGCGATTTGCTCTGTGTGAACCTAGGGTAAGAGGCTGTGTCACCAGATCAACGCTGACGTTTGATGACGTGACGTTCTATGACGAGGAAGAGCAGACGGATATCGGTCACGCATACATGATTAAGGCAGTATCGCGTTATCCAAATTTGTAAGTTTTTACATGCAGGAGAAGCCGTCCCATGGGTGACAATCCCTCATGAATAGCAGTCGGTTAACAAAAATTGTTGCTGGCGATTTGTAGGGGGATCATAAACTGTTCTCTGAATCTGCACAAGCCCCCACATATTGCATTTTTTCAGTGTCAGCTTATTTCTAAGATAGAAACTTTGCTTTCCTGAGAAATTGGCTAACTTTCTATACTAGCTGCTAACAGTTGTTTTATGTCCAGCTTGGAATTGCAATTTTACGCGGTGGAAACAGTGAAATTCAAATGGCCATGCTGAACCATCTGAAGGAGAAGAAAGACGTTGGCTTCTTCACGTCTATCGCTGGTCTCATGAGCTCTTGCAGTGTCCTTGACCTTGATGCGTTCGAGAGAAACACGAAAGCAGAAGGGTTGGGAGTCGGGTCTGAAGGCGCGGCTGGCGAAAAGAACATGCACGATGCGGAGTTCACCTGCCTGCTCTTCAGGTTTATCCAACTGACCTGTGAAGGGCATAATCTTGGTGAGTGTTGGTAATTGGACTAGATATGTATAAAAAGTTTTTTTTTCTTTGGCTATAGCGTGATCGCAAGAGCGAATAAAGAACATGGATCAGCTGAAGCATGCGTCAGGCAAAGAAAAGAAGAGCTGAAAGCTCATGTGGCATGTGTAAGGGTAGTTAGCATGCTTATTAGATAAGGTTTGCGCTGTCAAGGTTGCATGTCTCTCCCCAGGTTCCTTTCATTAGAAGACGGGGCTCATATAGCGAATTTGGAAAGGTTTTGCTCCATTCGTTGACGACTCTTTCAGAAAATAAACTTTCTTGGGACCGAAAATCAGAGAAACGTCCTCTTGTCAATAATCCGGTTTAATTCTGATCCGACCACCCATTAGAAAGTTATGCATGACACAACATCCGAGAGTCCCCTTCCCTCCAAGATGGCAGGGTCGGGTAAGTGACGATTTTCATGTAGGTCTGGTCGTGTCCCTAATAGATCTGCCAAGTTCCATCGTCCTAGCACATCTGGAAGTACCCTAACCCGTGATCAACGAAATTTCGGGGAAACCCTCCAACTCCCACCACATTGCCCCGATCCGCTATTGTTCAGTCAATAATGTATCTAGGGTTTTTTCTTCCCACCCAGTCCAATCGTCCCTTGAATCCAAGGGTTTGACGAAATTGCCGTTGGCCCCCCTCCAGCTCCACCGCAGTTATCGGATCCGGTCCGAACTTGAAATGGGACATCTGAGACACTTGCTCTTGCCACTTGTCAAGTTTCATTAACATCCGATTACCAGTTGAAAAGTTGTGCATGCCATCGGATTCCGGATTCCCCAGGCCTCCACTCGTTCACGATGATTGAATCGTTGGACGTGACTACTTCCAATTAAGTCTCGTCGGATTCCTTATAGGACTGCCAAGTTTCATCGTTATAGCGCGTCTGGAAGTATAAACGGAATTCCGAGAAACCCCCTCTAACTCCCCCACAATGACTCGATCTAGGTTTATGCTTGTTCTTTCCACCAAGCTCCATCCTGATCACCCGACCCTAAACTTGTCACAAGATCTTCATTCAAGTTTCATTCACATCTGATTACCGGTTCGAAAGTTATGCAAGACGCTAGATTTTGGAATTCCCAACCTTCCGCTCCCCCCACGTTAATCGAATCGGGGAAGTGACTAATTCCAAGTCAGTCTGGTCAGGTCCCTGATACGCCTGCCAAGTTTCATCGTCCTAACGCATCTGGAAGTACCCTAACTCGCTATAACCGGAATTCCGGGAAAATACCTCCAGCTCCCCCCACAGTGCCCCGACCCGGTCCTGTCTTGTCAATAATTATGTATCGAGGCTTTATGCTTGTTATTCCCGACAAGTGCCATCACGAGCCATCGACTCACCTGATCCGGTCGGAACTTCAAACGGAATGTCCCAGACGCTTGCCCTTGCCACTTCTAAGTTTCATTCCCGTCCGATTAGAAAAATACCCGTTCGAAAGTTATTCATGAAACTAAGTTCTGGATTTCCCATCCCGTCACTCCCACCCCCACGATGATTGAATTGTGAAAGAGACTGTTTCCAAGTCAATCTGATCAGGCCCCTGATATGTCTGCAAATTTTCATCGTCCTTGCACATGTGGAAGTACCCTAACTCGCGATCACCGGAAGGGACCTCTCCAACTCCCCCCACAGTGCCTCGATCTAGTCCTGTTTTGTCAAAGATATGTGTAGGGTTTTGGCTTGTGCTTTCCACCAAGTTCCATCCCGATCCCTCGACTTTAAGCGTTTCGCGAGGTTTCCGGTGCCCCCTCTAGCTCCCCCTCCCTCCACAGTTCCGATCCGGACTTGAAATGGAAAATCTAAGATAGTAGCTCTTGCCACTTGTCAAGTTTCATTCACATCCGATTACCCGTTCGAAAGTTGTGTATGCCACTAGACTCCGGATTCCTCGTCCCTCCACTCCCCCACGACGACCGGACCGGTGAAGTGACTATTTCCAAGTCAATCTGGTCAGGTCCCTGATACGCCTGCCAAGTTTCATCGTCCTAGCTTATGTGGAAGTGCCCAAACTAGCAAACCCGGAACAGACCGACAGACATTATGATCGTTGTACGGCACTTGAGTATGCCAAGTGCCACACAAAACTTCATTTTCTTCCGCTCTTGTTTGCGAGTTTTAAGTTGTATTTTCTGATCTCTTACAACGTCTCGAGACCACGCGCGTGGCCTGAAGAATCTGTGCTCTTGCTGTTGAGTGACTTGCTTAGTGTAGGAAAGAGTACGGCAGGCCGTGGGGTATGGCGAGGAGGTTGATCAGAGAATCGATAGTCGTTGTTTTACTCGTGTGTAGTAGTTTTTCTGTTATTTCTAAAATCGAGAAAAAAAAGCGAAATTTAAACCAGTGTTCCTGAGTAAAAGCTGGTGAGGGAAGTAAAGGGAGACAGAAATCAATAACGACCAATTGACAGAATCGAAATGCGTCTGATTATTTTTTTTTTTTTTCGTAGAAACAAGGAATAGCAGACAAACGGTCTTTAACTATTCCTGCAGCCAAAGCTGACTGCAAATCATATTTGATAGTGCAATACAGATACCCCCGTCGTCTTTATTTCTTGCAGAATTGGCAAAAATGTATTGATATATTCCATTGTATATTAGAATCCTTCATGGTGGAAGCGTTTTGCATGATCGTGTTCTCTAAAGAGACCTGTAGATAGTGTTTGATTGTTTAACCAATTGAAGCGTGTCGAGTGCGAGCATGATCTATCTTATAAATATCACGAATAGTATCAAGTCAATCCTTACTAAACAGTGAAGTTGAGCCTTCGTCGTCTGTAGTTCGGTAAACTTGTATTGACGACCTGTCTCAATTCCAGAATGGCAAAACTACTTGCGTACGCAAGCTGGTAACACCACCACTGTCAATCTGGTCATCTGCACTGTCGATTACCTCTTGAGACTACAGGTAAGAATTGATATTCCTGGTTTAGTAGGGTGTGGATTAACAAGTGCTCAGTCAGCACACTACTATTTTTATTCTTGTCCTGTTTTGGGGTTCCCAAAACATAAGTGACCTATGGCCTATGCCTTCGCAAAAGTTGTCCCTCTGTCAGCACGATAACTCTCGGAGGGCTCGAGATATTGATCCGTTGGGTCAAAATACAGTTCAAGTTTGTAGATGGGCCCTATAGCGCTACATTTAGGGTGGGGGAGGGTGGTTCGAATTATGGGATGAAAAAATAAATAGCTATAATGTTACAGTCGATTTGGGGTAAAGAGATACGCTGAATCCAGAACTTAACTTCTTCTCCTCATCGGACAAATAGTTAGCCCGGAATTCGGGAAAGACGAAAATGTCTTAAAAGGTTGAACTTTGGTCAATTAGAGCGTCGATTTAGAGGTAAGAATACATCCTGAATCCGTATTTGAACTTTGTGTTTCCGCTGGACAAGTAGACTGACCGGAATCTGTCCAAAACCGGAAATTGGGTAGGAGGAAAGTTTATTCTGAGGTCGATCGGGACATCCTCGTAGGAGCAAGAATACAAGCTGCATCCATGTGCGAACCTAAATTTTCTCGCCGGATAATTAGTTCATCCGGAATCCGGCAGAAACCGGAAGTTTGATAGAAGAAAAAAAACAATTTAAGTCGATCGGATTATCAAGAAGGGGCTAACAATACATGTTGAACACAAATATGGACATTATTTTCTTACCGGACAAGTAGTTTAACCAGAGTCCCGACAAAACCGGAAATTTTTAAGAAGGAAAATAAAATTCTTATGTCTATAAAAATTGGTTGGAGGAGGTAGGTGAACTCGAAAAAGAAACGATGAATCAGGAAATGTTGAATCAGGATTCCTGTCACAATCTAGTAAAAACAGGATTTTTTCGAATTAGCCTGATTGTTTGACATGCTTTTAGCTGGAAAGTATATCTTAGTGGCTGTTGCTCAGTGGTCTGTTAGAATGATGTCAAATGTGTACGGGCTCGGGACAGACTGAACAAATGTCGCAAATTGTATATACTTGTAGATTGTTCTCTTATGACGTTATGCTTTGACGTAAAATCAACCCATCGGCTTGTCCGTTATCTGATTTTTAGACTATATTGAATTGAATTGAATCTGCAAGTCCTGATTATCTTTACTAAAGAGATCGACAAGTATTCCCCTTTAGGATCTCATCGAAACCTTTGGTCTGGTTCTTGGGGTTGTATAGTTTGTCTTTCTAGGAATCGATCATGGATTTCTACTGGCATTACTCTAGTAAGGAGATCATCGACCCTGCCGGTAAAGCCAACTTCTTTAAAGCTATAGAAGTTGCGTCTCAAGTTTTCAACACTTTGACTGAAGTCATTCAGGGTCCTTGTACTCAGAATCAACAGGCTCTTGCCCATTCAAGGTCAGTATTGCCCTATCCTTTCTCTCTTATTTACTGTTTCTTTTCAGATATGCAGGTAACTTAACAGTGTAAGAAATAGTATTATGATGGACCGTGATGAAATCAGTGGTGTTGTTTATCAGATACTTTCGATACTTGAATGAGATACTTTTGATCCATGAATTTTCTTTATTTTTTTAATTTGAGAAATAACAGTGCAGTAAAACCTTTGCCCGAACCAAGTAGGGCTCGGAAGGATGAACTCACCATCCCTTCTAGCTTACAGAAGATACAACTAATATGATCTTTGCGTCTTTAGATTGTGGGATGCCGTTGGCGGTTTCCTCTTCCTTTTTGCCAACATGCAAGAAAAGCTTTCACAGCATTCAAGCCAGGTCGATTTGCTCAAAGTTCTTCTCAATCTTCAAAAGGATATGGTTATCATGATGTTGTCCATGCTTGAAGGTAAATCTTGTGTTATTATTTCCCCTGCGTTTCTTTGAGCGTGTTCCACCCTTCTACAAATAGTAACTATTAGTTACTATTTCCGTTCCAACCTCACCGAAAGTTACGACCGTTCCAACCTTCTCGAATTAGTAACTAATAGTAACTATTTGCTTACCACGCTCGTTAGAGTAGTAAGCGTAGTAACTACGGATGTCTGTAACGTGATTGGTAGGATTCGCCCGTGGCATGATAACGGCAAAAAGCCAGAATTCGTGACATCATGCGTAGTAACTACGGTAAGTAGGTTGGAACACGGTCTTTGTCCTTCTCTCTCCGGTCCCCTGGGATCTTCTATTCTGTCTTCTAGCTCACATTGTTATATTGCCGTTTCTTTGCTTCGTTTCCAAATTGAACGCCTTAGTTACGGGACCGGGAAGCTGTCCCGGAACCCTGCCTGATTTTCTCATTTTTATTAGTTAGGTACGGGAAAAACTCAAAGAGTTTCTCGGTATTTCAAAATTCAGCACAGAAGTTGCAGCAATCAGGCCTTTCACTGCCTATTCCTCATTCTCTTCCTGCATACAGTGGGTCATCGTCCGCAATTTCTGGCCAGAGCAGCAGTGCAGTGTATAAACGAGTTCGACAAGCAGAATCCTTTAGATGTAGTGGCAGACCGAGGTCCTCTTATCCAGCTTTATTGGCTGTTGCTTCAGACTAAATTCTTGGCGTCGGTGTGTCCGGATGTTAGACCATGGTTTAAAAATATTGTATCTCTCAGGCAACGTCGTTAATGGAACGATTGGTAAGCAGATGGTTGACACACTAGTCGAGTCGGCACAGAACGTGGAGGTAAGATCTTGGAAAATGTTTTCTTTCTTCCCTGCTGCAGTACCGAAAAGTAACGTAGGAGATAGTAAACTTGGCGCATATAGGACAGGTTAAGCCTACAGCAAAAGCCCCTCGCTGGGAACTTGTCCTACAGCAAAATGGATGTTCTACTGAACGGACTCTAGCTCCTGCCATTTGTATGTTTGGAGATCCTTTCATAGCGTGGATACGAGTATTGGGCGGACTTGTAGTCTATCAGCCCGACAATGTCGGTTTCAAGTCTCTTGGATTCTTATACTTCAATCTGAGCAGGAACATGCGATATTTCTGCCGCATATTCTCTGATACGATCAAGATTGGTTTTGTACTTTACAACCCGGTTATAGGTGTGAAGCCGCTATGGTAGGCTAGTCCGCTAGTGTATACTTCATTAAAATCACGTCATTCCAACTGATCGATCTTCTTCTGTGCTTCAGAAATTTGTACTTAAAAATGATTCCAAAGTAGATCGAAGTCTTGCGACTGCAATGCATGTTTTCTAGTACCACTCCTTCGCCAGATTAAAAGAATAATAAAGTTGGTCTCCGAGGATCCTTAGCACTCTAGCTTATGACCAGAGAAGAGAGTAGCCAATCGAATTAGAGTATTCTGGGGTCATTGAATCTCTCATTCCTCAGTGTGTGTTCCTCATGTGACAGTGAGAAATTCTGTCCGACAGCCAGGTACGCTAAGCTCTTAAGCGGGCGAGAGTTTTGCAAAAAAGGCATAGCTTGAAGAACAATACGGTCGAAGCTGACGACAGACTGTTCTAAGATAATAATTCCAGATCAACCCTTCTAGAACACGGGAGGAAGGTAGATCACGTGGAATCACGGGCTTTTGAGCAATTGGTTGATCTTGGTTCTTTTCGTCATAAACGTTCATTCGTTTTGTTTTTGTCAAGTGAACACCGGTTCGTATCATACCGTCGGGAAGAAACTGAAGACGAAGCGGCTGTATTTTAATCCTTTTTTTTGTTTCCCACGCAGAAAATTCTGACTTTCTTCACGCTATTCCTCAAGTTGAAAGGTGTCGTCGAAAGCCTGAACCTCCAGGTTTGAGTTATTCGTGACATTAAGAACGTCCGCACGACAATTCTTTCGTATAGGTTATTCCGTCCCATGTTCTTATGTCACCTCACACCGCTTATGCTGGAATTCGAACTTTCTGCCAACGGAGACAAAGTCCATTAAAATATTTACAGAGCTTTCCGCACTTGCGGAAAAGTAAACTTTTTTTAACGTTTTCAGCCAGATCTTAGAATACATACTCGGAAACCATTTCGTGTGTGCAAGACTTAAAACCTTTAACTAATACTAGGAATCGCCTGAACATGAATCTTTTAATTAGATCAGGAGCCTTCTCGTCTTCAGACGGCGCGAGTTCGAGTTCCAGGTGCCAAAGCATTAGTAGGAGTAGTGTATTCTTTTGAGTTTTTTAACTTTTTAACAAGAATTTTACTTTTTTACGTTTTTAGCTCATTCTAAAATACTTCGATATGTTCCTGAAGTTGCGCGATTTGACGACATCTGCAGTTTTCCAAGTATGTAGTCAGCGTTAGTATGGGGTGCATGTTGTCTTTCCTGTTAACCTATATTTACGCATGCGCTTACTTGTTCAAAAAGATATTTTTAGTTTTGATGTTTTTGAATTTTCAGTGTGCGAGCCTCGATTCGGAATTCGCTTTTATGCACACCAGCCTCAGTATATTTTACCCATATGCTTGTTAGTTCCAAAGTACCTTATACTTGAACTTGTTCCCCCCCCCCCCCCTTCTCGATACATGACCTTGGAGCTTCGGCCGAAGTTCCCGACATTTCTGGATTAACTTTCGATTTGAGTGCCGCCCCGTTTTCTCTGCGTATCTCGTACCGAGCAGGCAGTTTTGGTCGGTGTATATCACTCCGAAGATCCCAACTAAGAATATTTGAGAATTGTTACATATTTCGAGGACAGTCTCGATCCTTCGACATCCTGGTTTATATCGAAGATCATCAGATGTGATTCGACAGCAGATCAAACTGGCTACTTCTCTGTGGATACTTTGGCCGGTATAGTCTACAGTATAGTCTAGGGAAACACATCGGAAATATTCGCCTAATTCAAATTCTTTGGCTCGCGGGGCACGTAGTTATTGTGCTGGAAGTTACTCACTTCGCTACTCCTGTGATCCGTAGCCTTTCTTTGTCAGAAATAAGCTTTGTGGACAGAATACTTTTTAATGATTTATCTTGCAACAACCTGAAGCCCCACACAGAACTTCGAGTTGCATTTTCCAGTGCAAATGCTGCATACTGAAGGTACGCCTACTGGTTCTGGGGATTTTAGAAGCTGACTGATTTTTGTCCGGGGGCTAATATTTTGTTTGTTCCCATTTAGGAAATCGATTCAAATAATGACGGATGGATCACACCTAAAGAGTTTAAAGAAAAAATGGAGTCCATGAAGAACTACTCAAAGTAAGGTCTTTTTTGTTCTTTAGAGAAATAGATGATTCGTTTCGACTGAATTAAAGCTTGTTGTAGAGTGGAGTGACATAACTTATTTGACTTCAATAACGTCGGTCATGGCGGCCGCCTCGGAGCCCGTTTTCTTGTCCGATGTGCTGCCTGTGCGGCAGTGCCGTCTCTCTTTCTCCAGTCTGGTATGCCGGCAATACAAGAAAAATGTCCTTGGGTCAAATCACGATTGCCTTTGCACATTTTCTTTGTGTGGCAACAATCCTCTAGAATTTCGTATTTATGAGACTTATGCTATTGGAATATCTAATTTTTAATTTCCAAAATTTCTGGGGTTCCCTATTTCTGTCAGTAAATTCCAGTTAGTTTCCGAATCTTACGTAAAAGATCCAATTTTAATTCTAAAGAAAAAGTTGATTATTTTTACAAAAAAACTTCGAGCCTTCCGAACCTAAACCCTTGATCAACATTTCTCAGAAGCGAGTTAAATTAAATATAAACGTTAAGAATATTTTAGTTGATAATCTTATATATTTTTCTCTCCTCATAGTATTTTCAGTGTTGTTGAGTGTACTACACTCAGATTAGGTATAGTTTTTTTTAACTTTCATATTATATTACTCCTCAGTTTTGAATGGTAGAAATAAAATGATAAATATTACTGATTATTTCAGCGAAGAAATCAACTTCCTGCTAATGTGCTGCGACCAGAATCACGATGGCAAGATTGACTACTTGGAATTCACCGAAAGGTTCCACAACCCTGCGAAGGACATTGGTTTCAACTTAGCTGTCCTGCTGACAAACTTGTCTGAACACATGCCAAGCGACCCTCGGTGAGGTCTTTTGCCCGTTAAGTCGACTATAATAGCATATTGCATCATACAAATGGCTTTCTTCTCTGTCCTTGTTTAGATTGCCCAGCAATGCCTACATTCACTCTACAATATAACAGCCTAAATAAGTAAGGCTTCTGCCCAACCCCCAACCTGTGGTGTCCATCCTGGTCAGCACGCCGAAATCCCGAGCGAAAGGTCGCTGGTTCGAGTCTCGGCTGTGCCTACAGTTTGGTTTGAGGCCGGGGTTTGTGGCGTAACCCTGTAAGACAAGCCAAGTCCACCCAGCTTCAAACTCGTACCTGGAGAAATCTGGGGGAAATGACAGGAAGAGTGTGTGGAAGCACCAGGATGGCTGGCCCCCAATCGCCCATTGCACTTCTTGGTTGAGGGCTGAAAATCAGAGATCAGAACCGCCAGTTTTGCCTGTATAGGCTGATGCTGATACATCTCCCTTCTTTTTTTTAACCAGCCTATGGTAGTGGGTCGGTACCCCCGCAAGGATTTCAGTATCGTCGATACCAAAATCCATAACCGTACGTTCACAACCGTAAACTGGTCAACTGTTACAAGATTGTTATGTTGCCCCAGCCCAGATAGTGTATAGTACACTATAAGAGGTTTGACAACAGGTAATACATGTTTGCACATTCTTGTCTTGACTGTCTGAGAAGTTGGATTATGACCGTTTTAGGTGTTATGTTTCTCGAAAAGATAACATAAAATAAAAAATTTTATATCCTCATTACGCCGAACACGATAATGCACAAACATATGATATCTTTCATCAAACTTCTGACAGTGTAATAGTCGCCTTCAAAGGTGATTGATCTCAGTCGGTCTTAGTAAAACATCTCATCTATCTAACGAATTGCAACATCTTCGTTACAGACTCGGCCGTTTCCTCGAGACTGCTGGCAGCGTCTTGAACTACTTTGAACCTTTCTTGGGTCGCATCGAAATCATGGGCTCAGCCAAGCGAATTGAGAGAGTTTACTTCGAGATCAAAGAATCCAACATCGAGCAGTGGGAGAAACCTCAGATTAAGGAATCAAAACGCGCCTTCTTCTACTCAATTGTGACGGAAGGGGGTGATAAGGAGAAGCTGGAGGCATTCGTGAACTTCTGCGAGGACGCCATCTTTGAAATGCAACATGCAACTGCCCTAATGGCTACGAAGGAAGATGCTGGTCCTCCGCCTAAGAAGCCTGAGTACAACTTTGGTGATGATGAACAGTAAGTATTTTCGCCAAATGGGTCAAATAATAAGTAAGCACAGTTCTTTCAAGGGTTGGCCTTCCTTTCAGTCAATGATCAATATTTTGCCGAATCTGCTGCCTTTTACCAGCCTCTACCACTTTTTTCGTACCGCTCGTGACTTTTTTGCCCGAGTACCTCTTAATTTTGCAACCAGATTCGAGAAATACTTATCATGTGCGGCAAGTTGAACTGCGCATCGAGGCTGGTAACAGGGGCCGGACCTTCGCCGAAAGCGCAGGCTTGCGGATGAGCGGCATAACAAGCTCATTCAAGTATTCGCTCCGCACTCCATGTACCGTACAAATAATTATGAATTCCGGAACGCATTGATGAATAAATGCGTGTGTGAAGACGAGTCTCGAGGATATCGACATAAACCTGGAGAAATTGACGGAATAGCATGAAAGCTAATACTGCCTATTCTGTAGAGTGTAGACGCAAATCGGTACGGGACCTTTCCGGTAGTGAACCGCGACAAGGGTAACTACGTATTTATTGTTACTCTTGAACTTTACAGTTTATACAGTATATATCATATATCATATTAAATTCCCATTGGGTTTTCATACCATGGGTAATTATTGGGACAGAAGCTGCTGCAGTGGTTGAAAATCCGATCTCCTCCTGCTTGGACGTCAAGATACTCGCAGGTCAAGGTTCTGCAGGGTGCTGTGAGGGCTGGGCAAAGCCATGGAGTAAAGCGACCAGCCGTTATATCATCTAAGCTGGCGGGTGATTTTACCCAGGCGAGACCCTTCTGAAGAGATACGACGTATACATCACTGAATGTTAGGATTTCATCTAAAAATTGGGTGTACCCCTCGAGAAGGTGGGGATTTGCCTGAAACCAGGCGCTGTGGGCGTATACTCCGAATGGGGCTCTGTTGCTTCTGTAGTGGCGGTTGAAGTTTTCCATCAAGAACTGGAACTGCTCGTTTTTCGTCTTTAGACTGCCGCACTGATCAGCCATCGAACAAAAGACCGATTCGTTGTAGAAGAGATCTACCATTGGAATTGTCCAGAATCCGGGGTGGGTTTCAGTGATGCAAGGGGGATTCTGGCAGTCTTGTCCTGATAGGTGGTTACGTGTGTATGGCCAAAGTGCCGGCTTGCCAGAATTTATGCCAGTGTATTCTCTGGTGTGGTACGATGCGTCATAACCTGCCCCAGCTCTTTTGAGGGCATTGACCATGACGTCACCTCCAGGCTGGAGGAAGGGAGCGCGGAAACCAGTGATGGACGATTTGGGGATGTTCGCGTATGTGGAAATGATCGTTCGTAGCCCGTCAGCCTCCTTGAACCAAGTCTCCTCGTCAGCTTGCTTCCAATAGTCTGTGTTGGTTAAGCTTCCGCGGAGGGAATGAAGGGCCACCTCACTTCCTCGCTTATACAGAGCGTTGAGCTGGGCGTAGTTTGTGTAGTCGTGAGTAGCGAAGAAGGTCATGCTGATTGGACAGCCGTTAGGGTTCTTCCGGTTGCCTAGGATTGTCGTATAGTTCGCGTAGTTGGATATGGTTACAGACTCGTCGAAGGACAGAAAAACGACCTGAGGGATGTTTTCGACAGAGAATCCCTTGGGTACTCCCGAATTCCAGCAGCGACATGCTGGCTCGACGCAGTTCTGTCTGCAATAAAAATGCAGTTAGATGTCAGCGTTCAACACAAAGTTTATTCAAACAATGTTTACAACGGATATACGTCAGCTATTACGTTAGCTGACGTGAATGTTGACTTTTGAATAAATGTTTCAAAGTCAGCTTGGGCTCAAAGAGTCTTTATTATTAAAGTTAAACCTAATCTGAGATCCGACAGTCTATATAGTTGAACTAAATAGGCTTGAAGACCCGATAAAAATGCGTTACTCCGTTTGACGGCTATCCAGAGATAATCGACTTCATCGAATGAACTAATTCTTTCGGATTTATGGTATCTCTATGTGATCGTCCCTCTATGCTTGAAGTGTTCAGGAACTAAAAAGTAAGCCATTGCCCAAAAATTACACATATAAACACTTTTATACTCCCTTCAGAGGAGTCGCCTTCTAATTTTCCGAGCTTAGTGTCCGTAAAACATGAAAATGCCGGCTTTTGTTGAAATCCAGATTCTCCGGGTCGGGATGAATTTTGGTTTGTCGTGCAAGCAGCGCACACTCTCAATGTTATTTAAAATTGTTAAAAAATGCCAAATCCAAGTGAAATTCAGTGTATTCAGTAGACCTAAAAATAGTGTGCCTTTCAAGTCGAACTCTGACCGCACACAAATCTACACGAAGACAAATTAAAGCGACTGAATACTGAAAACCAGAAAAACTGCACAAAGTACAAAACTAAATAGATATACAGACCGTGACTGGACTGTAATCTTAGCAACCAGGAAATATTAATCTTGCCTCCGACGTGGTGTAGATGACCATATACGGGGCAAGTGTATCACTAATAAGCAACGATGCAAACGACGGGTCAAGGAGTCTTCAGACCTTGCTCAAGATCCAGATAGCTTGTTTCAACCAGACTGTGCAAAAGTTTTTTGTTAGTGAGGATGACAGAGGGAAAGAAAAAAACTTACGGGGTGCATGTCGCATCGTCTACTGTTTCCTCTCCGATTTCCTCAGTAGGAGCAGCAGAAGCTACAGCCAGAGCGACTAGCACTGCGATCAGGCTTAGTTTGAACATTTCTGACGTCTGAGCTTTTGGAGATGGAGATTTATGCCCAGATCTTATCAGTTGTTACGACGGATTAAAACAATTAAGGTTATTTTCCGTGCGTCAGTATGAAAGTATTTATGATGCCGACTTACCGGAAATTTTCGGTTGATACGAACTGTTTTCCTATCTGCGTGTTTCATGCCCTGCTTGTTTTAGATTTACGAAAGTTTTCCGTCAACCAAATCTTGGTCATCCTTCTTTGTGTAGAAACAGCCTGTCAACCTGGTTCCGACCGGGTTATGACCGGACTATCCATCATAATCGGACCTTCGGACGAGTTTTGTCGGAGAACTTTACAGTTTCCGCAAATTGCTATATCCTCCTCTCCCTAAATTTCGAGATGAAAATCAAACCTAAGAAGTCGACCTCACTCTTGACCTACGTCACCCACTGATTTGGTATACGTTTTTTCATACATTTTCGAAACCTGAAATTCGATAGATGCGAAAGTAAGGGCGATTACATCTGTTACATATAACTTAGTAAAGTTTGTCCGTCCTTATTCGTCCGTATTCGGTATTAACGCATTTGGATCCGAAAAATCAGACCATATGTTTAAAGAAATCAGGTCGATTGGGCCGAGTTTTATGTAGAGGATATCCAACTTCTACGAGAGCCAATCAGAAACAGCCGATCGCAGCTTCGTCAACAGCGTTTTCCATGACCTGAGTTATTATTTAGTGGTGGGACTAGTCACTAAGTGCTGCTTGTGACCTGGAGACCTTGCGATTGACCAGGAAATTCTCCCTAAATGTCTTACAAGGAAACCCAGAAGCCTGCGTAGCCTACTCATTCTCAACTGAATAGGAGCAATAAATCAACGAATCTGCACGTGTTTTGCCTATTCAGAAGTTACAGATTTCTCAAACTTGCCAAGCAGTTATAGTGGCAGGACGTCTTGTCTGTGGCAAGGTGGCACCCATGTCTAGGTGGACGTGCTGTATTAACCGTGTGTATGTACAAGTGCTCAAGCACTCAGACGTGTGTGAGTGTGCAGAGTGTGCAAGTAAAAAGTTTATCACACCTTATATGCGAACAGCGTTAAGCCCCAATAACCAAACCAAGTATTGAACTAACCTAATTTGAAACCACCCCGCTTAAGAAAGGTGATGATGAAGTTTGTCAGGCAGTTTAAAAGCTTCTAATGTGAACAAACCGCATGTAAACATGTAAACAAACCGCATGTAGAAATCCAAAGATCATCTTGCAATTCCAGTACTGAATCTCTTGCCAGCCAGTCCGACCCTTTAAACCTCTTTTGAATTAGCAAGGCAATAGCAAGTGCAATAAACCAAATTGATCATATGACAAAACCGTCCAGTTTTCAACTTTTCATTAAGGAGCGAAGTACGTCGCGTGGTCTTATTTGCCGTATCATGCCAATTCTTCAACCGAATTTGTATAGTTCATTCCAAGATTTATTTCAGGTCATATCTTTTAAAGTGTATTAGTTAATTTGTTGTTGTTTTGTGTATTTTGTAAACATTTATTCACCGCTTCTAACTTTTAAGCTATTTGGAAGTAAATATGATTGATTGATTTGTTGTACTGTAATTTGGGCCCAGTTGCCCATGAACGTGGGACGTGGTGGGAGGATGGTTCAGCTCCAAATATATATTCCTAAACCCTAAGATCTAAAACCACAAGTAATTGCATCGTCCTGTCTCCAGTTATTTTCAAGTTAAAAACATTAAAAACTGGTAAATACTCCTTGAGCCCAAGCTTACTGGGAAACATAAGTTTAACAACTTGGCAATCTGGGCCCTATTGCCCTGAACCAAGTCAGAGTGGGCTTTGGGACCCACAAAAATCAAAGAGAGACCACAATGCCCACAGGCCTACCAATTTATGCCTGTACATTGCTGTCACGGGTTAGGAATTTTACTCTTGGGCAATCGTGGCCCAGTTGCCCATGAATATCGCGCCCTGATCAAGTTCTGAACATTATTCACTGGGCAATATGGGCCCGATTGTCCCTGAACCGAGTGGGTGTGGGGATTAGAACCCTCAAAAGGCACAACGATAGACCACAATACCAATATGTATGCCAAGTTTGAACTTGATACCTGCATTGGTTCACGAGTTATTAAAAAGGTGAAAACCGAAAACCGGCTACAGCGCTCGCAAGAGGGGATTGTTCATAAATGAACACTCCACTAACAAATGTCTGTAACCCATTTTGTCTGCTCTAGGGGTGGTATGGAAGCTGTCCGACGGAATGTCGCCACATTCAAGACCACCTTGGTCGACCTCCTGTGCTTGCTGTCTCCTTCGAACATTAAGCGAGAAGTCCAGGAGCTGAAGAAGAAGTCCACCATGGAGATCATCTTCACTCTTATGAAGCTGAACTATAAGATCGTCTCGTTCTCTGCTTATTCTGTCTTCTTCGTTGTTAAGTAAGTACCTTGTCAGGGACATTACTTGTTCTGGCTATACAACAGTCTGCGATACCATTTATCCTCCCGAATGTCGCGGAAGTAGTAGGCTGCGTCTCTGATCGACTATGTAATAAGGGGAAGCATAAGCCCGAAGAGGGCCCTTGGCAGGTACAGATAATCATAATGTGATTTTGCTTAGCACACCAACCAAAGATTGGCAGCCTGACGAAGACCCTTGCCAAGAAGGGCCGAAATATCGCTGCTAAAGCATCGTAGCATTATTTGAATATATACAAACAAGCCCGTTGTAGATTCCCAGTCAGATAACAGCAGTCAGCAATCCTCGCAAGTCACATGCGTCGTATTACACCATCTAAAGCACCATATATTGGGCAAGAGCGAAGGCCATCAATATTCTCCCTCCCTAAAAACTTTCTTGCACGACAAAGTTTCTTCTTAAACCCATGTACTACTTCAACTCTGTGAGTACTGTGACGCCTTGTGTTTCCTGAATTCCCGTAATTCGAAACGGCCTCCCAATTTATTTTGTTATTAATTTTTTCCCTCAGAATTGAGGAGCTAAATAATACAATATATGAAGAAACTATATGTAAATAAACTGATCCATTCGGTGACACTGTAAGTACTATGGAAAGAAATACACAAGGTTTTAAAACAGTATTAATTAACAGTGTCCTACAGTATTCACTTGTGAAAGAATTGGTACAGGTTATGGGTTTGGACGGCTTCCAAAGCTTCTTTGAAAAAAACTGTCGCACACGATTTGCGTACATGACGCACTTTTTGTGATCCCAAAACGTAAGTGGAGGGATACCTATGACATCGCAAAAGTTGTCCGTCTGTCCGTCCGTCTGTAAGCACGATAACTCTCGAAGGGAATGAGATATTTTGATGAAACTTGGTGCAAGGATTCGTTGGGTCCTCGGACCAGTCGAGTTCGTAGATGGGCTTTGTAGCCCTACATTTAGGGGTGGGGGAGGGGGTTCAAATTAAGGGGCAAATAAAATATTTCGAAACAGGTAATGAGATAGTCGATTGTGGGGTAAGAAAGATATGCTGAGCACGACGGTGAAAACCATTTTGTCATCGGACAAGTAGTTCGCCCGGAATCCGGCCGAAACCGGAAAGTTTGTTAAAAGTAAAAGTTTTATTTGAAGTTGATTAGATGTTCGATTTAGGGCAAGAAGACATGCTGAACACTTATGTGAAAACAATTTTCTACCCGGACATGTAGTTCGCCCGGAATCCGGCCAAAACCGGAAAATTGTTAGAAGTTAAAGTTTTATTTCTAGTTGATTAGATAACCAATTTAGGGGTAAGAAGAGATGCTGAATCCATGTGTGACAATCATATTTTACCCGGACATATAGTTCGACCGGAATCCGGCTGGAGTTGGAAAATTTGTTATAGGTTAAATTTTTATTTCAAGTTGATTAGATGTTCAATATTGGGGAACGAAGATACCCTGAGTTCGTTTTTCAGCTTTCTTTTTTCGCCGGACAAGTAGTTCTGGAGTTCGGCCGAAACCGGGATATTGGCAGAAGTGGCAGGAAGTTTTCGTTAAAACAGATGTGACTTACAGGGGTAAACACACACGCTGAATCCATATCTGAACTTGGTTTTCTCAGATTATTAGCTATTTGGCCTTAATCTGTTTCTGAATTTTAATTGTAAAAATGTTCAAGGAGTCTGGCGATGACTGGATCTGGCTAAGACAAGATCCAGTTGTCTGGATTAGATATTGAATTTTTGGGATCCCATCGAAACCTTTGGTCTTGTTCATTACGACGACGATATTTGTCTCGGATGTCGTCAGTGATTGCTAATTCTTAAACTAGCAGTAAATTCGATATCGCGTAGATGAATTTAGGAAAGGTCAATACTCGGAGATGGTATCTGGGGATTTGGGGGCTTTAAAGGATAAAGAACTCGATAATTTTTCGTCGCTTGGTTTTTCAAGGAGCCAAAATCGCTCCCGAACACGCAATGCGCACCAACTAAGCTTTAAGAAGTGTGATTTCATCTCAAACAAGCTCAAAATACAGATCGGTAAAGAAGATCGTAAGTGTTATGCTTGACCCAGAAGACGTGTTAAATTCTTAACACAAGGTTTTTAACATGAGCATTAAGTCTCGTTCGTAACTTTTGCGTCCAGCCAAGACGTCTGGATCAGATATGTTAGTTGGGCAGAATTTGCTTTGCAAGGCTAGGCTATTTAGTGTAGTGTTATATAAATTCATCAAGGGACCATAAACAAGAGCTAGAAGCTCATATGGCACTTGCAAGGCTGGGTCAGAGAAGGAAAGTAGAAATTTGCCAATTCGTGGGTTTGTTCTGATCATTTGTAAGCTCGCTCAACCCTAACATATGATGGTCATGGGCCCTAGGACATCATGAGAATGTATGGTTTGGTAAAAAGTATTTATTTTTGTTATTGGTTGTGATCGATAACCACTTGAAGGGCGCTAGAAATTCATCTGTAAGCGCTAGAAATCTTTCTGTAAGCCAAACCTCTGAGGCAAAAATGATGATGGGCTCATCGGGATCATGAAAATGTATATTTTGCTCAAAAGTATTTTTTGTACTTTACGGAATTCACTTGTAAGCAAAACCCTTGAGGCAACATGATCACGGGCCTTTGGGGATCATGAATGTTATATGGTTTGGTCAATAGTAAAAAAAAAATAACTTTTCTTGTTAGATACGCACTTCAAAGATGGTAGAAATTAATTTTTGAAGCAAAACCCTTGGGGCGCAAATGAGCATGGGCCCTCGAGGATCATGAAATGTATCGTTTGGTCAAACGTATTTTTTTTGTTCTTTGTGGTTAAGATGCGTACTTAAAGGGATCTAGAAGTTCGTTTCTAAGCAAAACCGTTTAGGCAAAAATGCTGAACTGATTGGGATGATGAAAATGTATATTTTGCTTAAGAAGAGGGGCGAGCGCCGTATTGCGGTAGTTATCACGCTCTCTGCAACGAAAATTTTGGGCCGAGGGACGGCGTAAGATAGCAAGAATAAGAATCCCCCAAAAAAAATTTCTGGCGAAAATACGTCATCACTCTTACGGGAATTGCTGCAGAACCGATACCTATTATCACTTATGATGCTCGCGACCATCATAAGTAAATTGTAACGATCGTAACAGTCGTGGAACGAAAATAATAAGTGGAAGGAGCCAATTTACTTATTACGGCGGGCTCTGGAACGGCAATAATAACAAGAATAGTAACGATCGTAACTAATAATAAGTTGCTGAAACGCTACCTAAAAGTTTTCTTTTGTACCGTACTGCGGTTAAGATGTGTGCCTACTTTAAGGATCTCGGATCTGGAAGTGGCAATTTCTAAGCCAATCTTGCTAAGTCTCTAATGTTACAATCAAGTTTCATCGTCCTAGCACATCTTGAAGTACCTAAACTCGCGATCACCGGAATTCCGTACCCCCCTCCAACTCCTTCCACAGTTCCCGAATCCGGTATGATTCTGTCACTGATGCACCTAGGGCTTGTGCCTGTTCTTTCCACTAAGTTTCAACCCGATCGCTCCTCTCTAAGCGTGTCACAGGATTTTCGGTTCCCCCTCCGACTCGGACCCGGTCCTGACTTGAAGCGGGACGTCTGAGACATAAGGTCTTTCCGAATATCAAGTTTCATTAAGATCCGATCACCCGTTCAAAAGTTATGCATGCCACCCATTTCTGGATTCCGCCCCCCCCCCCCTCCCCCCACGATGGTCGGATCTGGCAAATGACTATTTCCAAGCTAGTCTGGTCGGGTGCCTGATATGCCTGCCAAGTTTCATGGACCTAGCGTATTGGAAGCACCCTAACTCGCAATCGTGGGAACCGACCGGCCGACAGACCGACCGGATTTGCGATCGAAATGCGATAGAAATAGGAAGATTTCGTCACTGTTGTCATTGGTCCTACATCCATTCAAGACACACGTGTTGAAAGAGGCCAAAGCCAACAGGCTTTACGAATTAAAAAATTAAAATGACGTATTCGTGCCCATTTTTGTCCACGTTGCCTGTGGCGATCATCAGTTGTCTTACTGGGATTAGATAGAACAGACGAGTAATTGGTGGCAGCACGAAAATCATGGTGAATATAGAATATCACACTGTATTGTCCTGTCCATTGGCTCTCACGCAACATTAAGGTCTTTTGTCAGTGTTGTTCATCGTTATTTTATTTGTAGACACATCGCTCGCCTTCTCCTGAACCTCATGCGTGGTCCGGTGCCTGAGAA
Source organism: Branchinecta lynchi (assembly GCA_023053575.1). NCBI lineage: Eukaryota > Metazoa > Arthropoda > Branchiopoda > Anostraca > Branchinectidae > Branchinecta > Branchinecta lynchi. Next base: position 12,319,165 of record JAKZAP010000008.1, read on the forward strand.
AGAAGAAATGAAGCCGTCTGAAGACAGTATGGTCTCTATGTCACCCCTTCCCGCACTACCGATGGCAGCCACACCGGCTATCGAGGCACCACCTACTGAAGCTATTCCTCTCCCGGGGTAAGGAAGTTCTGACTTGGCACGCATTTCCAGCTCCCCAGATTTTCTTATATCACTTTCGGAAACATAAATAAAAATATCAGATACTAAAATGGAATTGACAATATATATGGCAACATGGAATGGCGTATGCTCTACTTGTCACGAACAAAATGTATGCGGAATCAATCACCGAGACATCCTAACAGAGGATCTCTTTCTTTTCCAGAATGTTATTATTTGAAAATGAAAGGGACGTTATAGCCTGGCCGATCGTTTCGACCTGGGATAGACGGTGTAACGTTTGCTGGTCCCTGCAGGCCGTTAATTTGCACATTGATTTTTCTAGACGTACCGTGCATTGCACGTCGGCTATAATCGAGGAATTAATCAATCTATGATAAGCTCTTGACAGAATTGTGAATGAATTCCACAGTCCGAATGCTCTAGTGACGTCAAGTGTCACCTTTTTCGTCTCCACTCCAGCGATTAAGTAGTGCGCATGTTCACGACACATTCCTTCCTTAAACCGTACTGGTTTGCTGGCTTTACAACCTCTTGTTTACTTTGTCAGTAACTAACTACTCGAATATTTCAAACAGGACACCCGACAGTTATTGACCTTTAAGATGTGTTGAGTGCTTTCCTTTCTTAAAGCCTATATACAAACATGGACTTCCTAATCCCAATCTAGTCTTCAGCTTTCACTTCTCTCAAATCCACTTGCATATATGGCGAAACAGGGAAGAGACTTGGTTTCAAGCAAAACCAAGTATAAGTAATAGTCCTTAACACTATTTATTTATTTATTTTTATAACCCGCTGAAAAGACAGTATAGCGGAGTACAAACGATGAAAAGAACAAAAAACTGAACAAAACGCTAAAAGAACTAAGTTCAGATATTGTTGCCCAAAAACAAACTAAATCATAAAATCCACCACAATACCAACAGGAAAACGATGCTGAACCAACAAGCCATGGAACGACCTGTAACTAAAAATCAGAAGAATGATGCGGATTGAAGGACATGCAAATAAAAGTAAAATAACGAAAGACAAAATGTGCGCATTAAAAGTGTATGTACAAATCTGTGATAATTACAATTCTGAGTTCGTTGGATATTTACAGTTTACTGATTGCTTGGACAATTATCCACCTGGGAAAGCCCGAAAGCTTTCACCCAGAAATCGGCCAATTCTTAAAATCCATCACTAACTATCAAACATCTCAAATAAACTCTTCCACAGTCTCGCACATCATCTTAGAGGAATAAACTAGCTGATCAAGAAATAAAACCAAACCTCCCTTTGTTCTATTTTTTTTTTACCTAATGAATGTGTATAATTTCGTCGAAACTGCACCGAAGTCTGGGATTCGTTATATCTACCGTATCCTGACTATTTCGAATAAATTACCGAATCCCTATATTATCCCGAATAAGTTTGCACCGATAGCCTATTCGGGATTCTGCATAACTATATTGAATCCCGGTAATCATACCGAATAGTTTTGGCATTAAACAACTACCGAATTCGTGTTCGTAGTTGTTCATCGAGACTGGACTGAAAGTCGCAATTCGCTGTAACTGCCGAATCCTGGCAACTATACCGAATCCCAAGCATGATACCGACTTAATTTGGACCGAGAGCCTATTCGGGATTCTGTCTAACTACCGGATCGCCCTATACCGAATATTTCTGGCATCAAAAAAGTACCGAATAATTTCAGTAAACTTGTATACCGAATCCGCGATAACTAGCAAATCCTGGCAATTCTACCGAATCCCGATCATAATACCGAATAGAATGTATAGATAGCCTCTTTGGGACTCTGTATAACTACCGAGTCCCCGTAAATAACGATTAGTTCTATTGTCGAAAAAAAAAGAATAATTTTCTCAAATAAACATTCCGTCAGCCCTGCCTCGCCAAGAAGGGCCGAAATATAGCTCGAATAAAATGTAGCTGACGTATCCGTTTTGCATTGTCAAATATAATTTTTAAGAAATCTCAAAATGTTGGAGAATGCTGCACCCCCCCCCCTCCCCTTGCGACACCCCTGTTTGTTTGTAAGCTCACCAACAAGAAGGAATAAAGCCAAAAGGTAAATTTAAGCATCGTCTATCTGTCTTTAGGGTTGGAGAAATGTCACCCAGTCCAATGGGTAGCTCAATGGAAGAGCACAGCTCGGAGGTTGAAGCCGATACGACGCAGCCTAAAATATCGACTCCTCAGACGTCGCATCCACCGTAAGTTAACCTCTTCTCTTCGACAGTATAACGTAAGCCTAAACCCTTCTACTTGAAGATAACGTGTACGTCTTTTAAAAACAGTGGATGGTCGTAAATCAGTCACTGCCTTCTCCTGACGCATGCTGTTCTTTAGAACGTTTTTTTTTTTTTTACGTGAAAAAAAAAGAAGTGAAAAAATAAAAATTTCACACTCTCGATTTGCGGAGGACTGACAGCGGTCTCGATAAGTTATGGCACGTTCCAAAGCAGCTTGACTCTCTTAATTGAACGAACTGCCTACAACCCTGTTTTTAATGCACTTGCAACCTTCGGCTCGAGCGCCATACACCAATTACTTGGCGGACCTGGCAATCATAAGCCCTGGATGGGCTGGATGTACCATGTGTGTGGACCCGGATCGTGTCCGGACACTTTGGGGGTAGTTGGTTGGGGACCCGGGAAATTGCTCAGCGAACCTGACTGTCAAACGAAACTGCAGTATAGGAGCTAGTTGACTGAGTGGTCGGTCCTCCAGTTTTCCGCACAAATTAGTTACATCAGTTTCAAACTCATTAGACCTAATGGATTTTTAGACTTCCGAAATGCGGTAGTAGCTGGTTAATGCGTAACTCAGGTCTACGGTGTGGTCTCAAGTTATTGTGAAAGAATGATAGATGTCTATCAGATTCGAGAGCTTTCGCCTCGAAATGATTTTCCATGAGTGAAGTGCGTCGCAAGCTTTTCCTCGTGGTGCCTCTTTCTTTCAAATCCGGTATTCCGCTAAAAGCATAATATTCGTGAAGAAGCTCTTCTGTGTATACTGAGTAAAAAGTTCGTCTCGGATCGTCCAGCCAGAATCTGGTAATATCGAAAACATCTCGCTGCTATTTCAGCTGAGTGTGTGCCATTTGCCACGCCGATATTTTTTGTGTTCCCTTTTCCAATCCACTCGTGATAGAAATCGTTGTCTAGTTTCTGTCACGACATCTTAAAAACTATATGTAAAAAAAAACGAAACTTTGGGATCCTGCCGGATGCCCGGAATTTGACTGTATTACTTTCCAGTGAGCCTGCTCGCCCGAAAACCAATGCACATGTACATGGGGATGAGCCCGAGTTGCGAGCACCAGATCCGCCTCCCGTAGCTGCTCTGAACTTCAGCGAATACGTCCACAGGGCCATCAGCTTCCTTGCTAGAAACTTTTATACCCTTAAATACATTGCGCTCACACTGGCTTTCTGCATCAACTTCATGCTACTCTTCTATAAGGCAAGTACAATATTTCTGTTTATGTGATCCTGAACACTATTGACGGGATATCAGTGACATGGTTATTTTGTCCGTTCGTCTGTATGCATGACACTTGGTGTGACGAACTTGACTGAAGTGTACATCAAGAGAAAAAAATACATGGTGACTTTAAATATGCGGTTCTTTGTCAAATTGGCCGAGCAAATCAGGTAAACTGGATATAGCCAAATACTTCTTGGCTATAGTCTAACTGGAGTGTCGGTTAGAGTCTAAGACTCAATGATTTGAATCACCAGTTTCGTGATCCCGAAACGTAAGGAGGGATACCTATGACATCGCCAAAGTTGTCCGTCTGTCAGCACGATAACTGTCTCGAAGGGAATAAGATATTTCGATGAAACTTGGTGTGAGGATTCTTTGAGTCAAGGGTAAGGTCAAGTTCGTAGATTGGGCTCTGTAGCCCTACTTTTAAGGGTGGGGGTTCAAATTAAGGGGCAAAAAAAAAATCTATGGATTATGGGACAAGAAGACATGCTTTTTTTTCGTTTTTTTGTGGTTTGCCCTATTTTTCGTTATTAGACTATAGTTTGACTGCTCAAATGGTAAATTAAATTAGAGTTAAATTTGAGTAAAGGAAAAAGAATGTTATTGAGATGAGTGGAGGTGGGTTTAATATTAGTAGATTTGAATTATAAGTAAAAAAAAAAAAAAAAAAAAAAAAAAGGAAATGTAGTTAAAGAATCTTTTTACAAAAAAAAAAAAAAAAAAAAAAAAAAGAAGACATGCTGAACATAATGGTTTTCCATTTTCTCGCTGGATAAACAGTTCGTCTGTAATCCGTCAAAATCGGAAAGTTGGTTAGAATTAAAAGTTTTATTTGAAGTTGATTAAATGTTCGATTGTGGGGTAAGAAGACATGCTGAACACGATGATGAAAACCATTTTCTCGTCGAACAACTAGTTCGCCCGGAATACGTCCAAACTGGAAAATTTGTTAAAAGCGGAAGTTTTATTGGAAGTTGGTTAGATGACAGATTTAGGGCTAAGAAAAGACGTTGAGTCTGTATATGACAATAATTTCTTACCCGAACGTATTATTCGTCCGGAATCCGGTTGAAACTGGAAATATTTTATAAGTTAAATTTTTATTTGAAGTTGATTAGATGTTTTCTATAGGGATAAGGAGATACGCTGAATTCGTTTCTGAATTGTTCTTTTTTTGCTGGACAAGTAGTTCGCTCGGAACTCGTCCGGAACCGGGAATCTAGCCAGGAAGCTTCGGTCACTATAGTCAAAATAGATATGGCTTATAGAGGTATATCTGGACTTGGTTTTCTCAGTTGATTAGCGTGGCCAAGACTGGATCTGGTGAGGACAAGTCACAGTTGGCTGGACCAGATATCAGATTTCTGGGATCCCATCGAAACCTTAGGTCTTGTTGTCTTTTCTTCCTTTCTTTGTACAACCAATGGATAAACCTGGACTTTAAGGGGTGTCGAACTCTTATCGTACTCTTAGTTGTTTCCGGTTTCTCCGGTAGAAACATCAAATTTAGACTTGGATCTTTTTGCCTCCGTTCGAGTTTTCTAGCCAGGAAATCTTTATCCGGTGTGAACCGTACGGAGAGCAACAGAATCCGGAAATTAGCAGTGTCCAAGATTCGCAAGCCCAGCAGCTACAAAGCTATCAACCGAACCAGCTGGGCTGGGTTGTTTGTTCCAACTTTGCAAGCACTTCACACATATTTTCCTTTGAATAAAGGACATTGATCGATCGATTTCAGCTTTTGGCACTAAAGCTACCGGCCGGGGTAAGTTCTATTTCCCTTGTCTCACTTTTGTTCTTCACAGGCAAGTGAACTTGGCTCTGCTGACGAACTGGCTGACGACGACGGACTTCCAATGAAAGGACACATTAGTCTCATGGGTAGCGACATGGTGGACTCGGTTGAAGCGAATGCAACAGAAGGCGGAGCTTCAAAGATTCTCGAAGCGGTGGCAGCTAGCATGGAACAACTGCTTGGAGGTAGTGGCGAAGTCGGAGATGACGGTGGCAGTGCGGAAGGTTAGTGTTTGTGGCTCTCTTCGTCAATATGCAATAGGTGCTTGCGGCAATAGACATCAGTTTAACGAACAAGCATATCTATTTAAAGGTTAACAGAATAGGGCTAAGATACGACAGTCTGATTACCCATCATATTTTTACTTAATCAGGCTAGAAGAACCGACAAAAACTCGTTACTTTGTTATCCACGATTCTTGAATTTTAGCTGACGTAATTTCCCTTCCGCAACTGTTCTACCTCTATACGGACGTAGCTCTATGTTTGGAATGTTTAGCAACTACAGCAGCAACCAATTGCCGTAATAAAAAGTCACGGCGGATTTGCATTCTTCAAGCCAGGAAGATGAAAGTAACACAGGAAGTGAAAGTGACCAGGAAGAACTTGGCATTCGCCATGAAGGAGAAACATGACCAGTTGAAAACTCGAACTAATCAACTTGATGGAATGCTGGACAAATTCTCTGTTGACTGTGTCATTCCACAAAGGAAACGTATTCGCGGTAGCACGGAACAGAGGGCTATCTTCGGATACGATTCTGCAATCTGAAATCGAACATTTCAATATCTTCGCTTTGTTAGCCATTGAAACACACGCTTTTGCAGACATTCAAATTTTCCGGGACTCGCCGTAAAGTTGTTTGTTGTGCAGCCAGCGGAGATTCCAAACGTCACTACTAGACTACGCGACGTAAAAAACAAAAGTCCCTTATATGAGTCAAAATATTCAGCGTATGCAAATCAAACGTAGAAAAATAATTTGGCTTTTCAGTTAAACTTTAAAAGTGGCAGCTTTGTACCCTAATAACGAAAATAAATTCGCAAAGACGAATTTAAACACGATCATGAGTGACGTTAAAAATGACCTTTTAAACACTGCGGTAGATACAGACGAAAGTACATCACCTAAATTTCGCTCCGCAATTTGGATGTGCCTATACTGAACACATTTATTTGTCCTGGAAGTCCTATTTGCTATAATATTGTACGTATTTGTCTAATAAGCTTCTAATTGAAAGGAAACAAGCGAAACCGTGATGAGTAAAACAAAAACTGGTCTGTAACTGTACTTCTCGTAGATAGGCCACGATGACGTAGTCCTTCCTGCTATTTTCTAGCTTATTTTCTTTGTTGCCTGTGAATCTTATGTTCAAGTTTCCTCTTATACTTTGTCGCCGTATGTAATCTGCCTACCGTCTATCTTATGTGTGATAAATCCCATTTATTCAGATGGAAAGTTGATTGATTGATGGCACTTATAGAGGTAAGAAAGGTCCTTTGATTATTTTGTTTCCATTTTCACGTGTGAACCGTATTTTCCAGTGGGTGATGATGACGACGACATCCCCGAGTACATCCACGTTGATGAGAAGTTTTTCTACATCGAACATGTACTGCGCTTTTTCGCTCTTCTACACTCTGTCGTTTCGCTGGCAATGCTTATAGCATACTATCACCTGAAGGTAAACGCTTTTTATTTTATCCCAAGGAAAATGAAGGAAGCTCCTGATGTAGTCATTTTCTCTGTCCTACTGTGATCATGGTAATTCTCGAGTGAATGAGATTTTTCGATGAAACTTTTGATTCTTTGCCGGGTCAAGGACTCGAGGTCGTGAGATGGGCTTGACAAGATGGATCATAACAAACCGGTCATAGTGTTGCAAGAGCAACACTTTGGTTTTATCATATTCCTTTTTTTTTCATATATATATATATATATATATATATATATATAAATATATATATATATATACGTGTATTTAAAAGCCAGTGGACATATACACAACTACAAAACAAAAATAAACAAAAGATAAATAATAACACTCAACAGGTTCAAGTCGCTGCCTGCCGCGCGTCCACACCTTTCTCTATAAAACAAAATAACACAACAATTCAATCTCTCGAAGCAGTCCCCAGAATACCAGAGAGCAGCGGTACACCCCCTCGAGAAAATTTATCCCTGAAATTCACCTAACTTTGGCAACTATATTCAGAAAATGGTCCAGCCCATCCCCTCCGATTTCACCTTATTACCACTAGGTGGTAATGGGCTAACCTTTGTGGTTTTTACGGAAAGTGTGGACATCGGGCTGAATTGATGAATTTGACATTACATTTTGGAAAGCTTCGTATAAGAGCTCTTGCCTGAGCAAAAAAGAGTGGTTTTAGCTTGTCTTTGAGCCAGAGCCTACGGTTTGCGAAGTGAAGTGGAGTTGTATAGCTTATGACAGAGAGGAGTGTCTGAAGTTGTTCAACCAGGCTTTCGTTTAATCAAGCCATGGTTCTTGTTTCGAATGGAAAGCTCCGTTCTAGCAAGCAAGTAGGCAGACACGAGTTTCAGATTGAAGATTGACTAAACTCTGTAAGTGCTAAATATGTGCGGCAGTTCCCAGCCAATATATCTTCATTGAGAGATAAATAGAAAAATTTACAAACCAATTGGCATAGTAATCTATTGTTTCTACCCATTTCTTTCGTGATTTCAGTTGAGTTTATCATTTCATTTTTTGAACTTCGGATTGAGGGAGAGAAATTTAAACTTTAAAAGTTATCCCATTGCGAAATAAATTAGAGCTTAGCCTGTGCTCCTTTTTGGGATCCCAAAACGTAAGTGGAGGGATACCTATGACATCGCAAAAGTTGTCCGTCCGTCCGTCTGTAAGCACGATAACTCTCGATGGGAATGAGATATTTTGATGAAACTTGGTATGAGGATTGTTTGGGTCAAGGGTAAGGTCGAGTTCGTAGATATGCTCTGTAGCCCTATATTTGGGGTCTGGGGGAGGGGGTTCAATTAAAGGGACAAATAAAACTAATGTGATAGTCGATTACAAGGTAAGAAGACATGCTGAGCACGATGGTGACAATCATTTTCTCGCCGGACAAGTAGTTCGTCCGGAATCCGGCAAAAACCAGAAAGTTTGTTAAAAGTAAAAGTTTCATTTGAAGTTGATTAAATGTTTGATCTAGGGGTAAGAAGACATGCTGAGCACGATGGTGAAAACCATTTTATCGCTGGACGAGTAGTTCGTCCGGAATCCGGCAAAAACCGGAAAGTTGGTTTAAAGTAAAAGTTTCATTTGAAGTTGATTAAATGTTTTATTCAGAGGTAAGAAGACATGCTGAGCATGATGGTGAAAATCATTTTGTCGCCAGACAAGCAGTTCGTCCGGAATCCGGCCAAAACCGGAAAGTTGGTTGAAAGTAACAGTTTCATTTGAAGTTGATTAAATCTTTGATTTATGGGTAAGAAGACATGCTGAACCCGATGGTGAAAAACAATTTCTCGCCGGACAACTAGTTCGCCTGTAATCCGGCCAAAACCGGAAAATATGTTAAAAGTAAAAGCTTTATCTGAAGTTGATTAGATGATATATTTAGGGGTAAGAAGAGACGCTGAGTCTGTATATAATGATCAGTTTTTACCCGGACATACAATTAGTCCGGAATCCGGTTGTACCCGCATTTTTTTTAAGTCAAAATTTTATTTAAAGTTGATTAGATTTCTTTATAGGGATAAGGAGATACGCCGGCTTCGTTTCTGAATTTTTCTTTTTTTGCTGGACTAGTAGTTCGCTCGGAATTCGGGCGAAACCGCAAATTTGGCAGTAGTAAAGCAGGAAGTTTCGGTCAATATCGTCAAAATAGATATGGCTTATAGAGGTATAGATAGGTAGATAGAATATCTGAACTCGTTTTCTCTGATGATTAGCCTGGTGAAGACAAGACCGAATTGTCTGGATCAAATCTTAGATTTTTGGGATCCCATCGACACCTTTGGTCTTGTTTAGTGATAATATTAGAAAGTTGGCCTACGGGAAAAAGGTCAACTTTTGAATTAATACAGGTATAATCGATAGACCTTGATGAGCTGATGAAAGTATATGTTATCCGTTTTTTTGTACAATTCCTTCATGAGATACAAAAGTTAGAAAGTTTCGAGGGGTTGACAACTTCAGTGGTAAGGTGCACGCTGAAACCAAATGAAGACCGTTGCCAATTGTGAGACATGTAGGGGTGACTGCCCCTCCTAAAAAAAAGATGAACGAAACAAATACTTATCTTCCATGGTTTTGAGAAAAGGAAAAAAGGATAAAACTCGTTCTGGCTACCAGCCGAGTTGTTTAGTCTGTAAGGCACTTTCAGCTCCACTTGAGCGGTTCCGTATGCCGATCACTTTTCGGTCTATCGGTCGGTCCACTGTTCTCGATTTAGGGTACTTCTAGATGTGCTGGGACGATGAAACTTGGTAGGCATATCAGGGACCCGACCAAAATATCTTCGAAATAGTCATTTACCGAATCCGACCAACGTGGGGGAGGGGGAGGGGGAATCCGGAATAAGGAGGTAGATATAACTTTTATAGAGGCGAAAGCCTTATTATTGCAATTATATTATTATTCTATTATTTATTATTATAACTTTCAAACGGGCGATCGGATCTTAATGAAACTTGGTATCTGGAATGACCTCGTATCTCAGGTATCTCATTTAAGTCCGAGCCGGATTCGATGGCTGTGAGGGGAGTCGGAGGGGGGGGGGCCGGAAATATTGTGACAAGCTTAGAGTGGAGGGATCGGGATGAGATTTGGTGGAAAGAATAAGCACAAGCCCTAGATACATTATTGACAGAACCGGACGAGATCCGGACACTGTGGTGGAGTTGGAGGGGAGTTCTGGATTCAGATTATCCCAGGTTCATGTACTTCCAGATGTGCTATGACGATGAAACTTGGCAGACTTTTCGGAGACCCGGCCAGTTGATTTGGAAATAGTCACCACCCCGATCCGCCTATTGGGAGGGGGGACGGCGAATCCAGAATCTTGTGGCACGCAGGATTTTCGAACGGGTGATCGGATCTGAATGAAACATGAAATTTGGAAAGGTCAGGTGTCTCAGATCTTCCATATTAGGTCCGAAAAGGATCCAATAACTGGGGGGAGCTGGAGGGGGGGGGGGCTGAAGTCTCGCGACACGCTTAGAATGGAGGGTTAAAATGAAATTTGGTGGGAAGAACAAGTGCAAATCCTAGATACATTATCTATAGAACGAAACCGGATCTGGACACTATGGGGTGAGTGGGACGGGGAGAGGATTCCGGTAATCCTGATTTAAGATACTTCCAGATGTGCTAGGACAATGAAACTTGGTAGGCTTATCAAGGACCCGACCAGATTGACTTTGAAATAGCCACTTCCTTGATCCAGTCATGTGGGGGAGTGGAGGGAAGGGGAATTTGGTATCTTCTGTCACGCATAACTTTCGAACGGGTGATTGGCTCCGAATGAAACTTGATAAGTTCATTTACAGAACCAGAGTACCGGACTGGATCCGGGCAATGCTTGCAATTTGTTTTTGCTTATAAATTAATTCCTTTAAGTATTCTTCTTAACAGAAAGTACAAAAAATACTTTCGAGCAAACGATACCTTATCTTGATCCTCAAGGTCACATGGTATTTTTTGCCTCAAGGGATTTGCTTATAATGATTACGGTACATTAAACCGACGAATTTACAAATGACCACTTTCAACATCCGACCAAACTTGCAAGTGCCATATGAGCTTCTAGCTCTTTTTTAGAGAACGGAGCGATTTCACCTTTTAGCGCCCCGCCTGAAGAAGATCCCTCAAACTACGCGTGCTTAGGATACAGTCGTACAGGATGGTGGTCTCCTGCTGCGGGCAAGTGATAGAACTTAATCGGAGTACTCATTCTTAACGTTTTTCAAGGTACCACTTGCTATCTTCAAACGAGAGAAAGAAATCGCTCGACGTCTTGAGTTCGATGGACTTTACATTGCAGAGCAGCCTGAGGACGAGGACATCAAAGCGTACTGGGACAAGCTCGTCATTTCTGCCAAGTAAGTAGGCCTGTAGAAAATTCAAGCTAGATCTTTAGAAATGCGCTTGGGAGAATTCACAGAACCCCGTTAAGACCGGAACAAGCCACATAACATTCTCGAAGGCTTTGTTGAACTACATGCTTTTGCTCACCAACAAAATGGGGATTTATAGTTCGCTGAAGTTTGTATAGTTGACTGGTAAAAATCATAAATTAACCTTATAAGGTTTCGTGATTAGGTATAAAACTGCAATTTTCTTCACCAAGATGTCCGAGACACTGCGCGTTTGAGAGCTTAGGCATTTGGTTGTACAAGCTCGTCGTACCGATAGCGTGTAGAACTAAATGACGTCTGATTAAATTAAGCATTCCTGTACAGAATTAAAATAAAGATCCTACTTGTCTGTTAAAGTTTGGGAAACTGGAATTTAATGGAACTCATGCTTACCCTAGAAGGATAGCTACGGTTGACTTAAACTTGTCACAAGACTTTTTGCACATATGGTATTGCACTCAATATTAGCCTTGCCCTTCGTTCCAGTATAGCTTTCGCTTTGTCTAGGGCTATTGGCAGTTGTCCTGGACTGTAGCCTGGACTTCTCGGTTGCAAACTCTTTCCATTTTAGATCCTTCCCTGTCAACTACTGGGACAAATTCGTCAAGAAGAAGGTCCGCCAGAAGTATAGCGAACAGTTCGACTTCGAATCGATATCGAACATGCTTGGCATGGAAAAGTCAGCACTGACTGCGCAAGAAGAAGCTCCAAAAGGAATCGTGGCATCGTAAGTTCGTTACCGGTTCTCTTAATCAGTTTCGCTCCTCGAAAGTCTGCCGACGTTTCTCGTTTTACATTACAGATTTTCCACTGTTTCCTGGTCAAATATGACAAATCTGGGCAGTAAGTTAAGTAAGTAAGCAATGTATTTATAACCCTCCATTTTGAAAAGGCGGAGTAAATGAAAGAAAACAAATAAAACACATGAACACACAGAAAAGTCGCTTAACTTTCGATCTTCGGCCAGGAAGCAGTGGATAACGTCGTGCGATGGTTGGGCCCTGCAGTGGGAGTTAGGCAAGGCGAGTTTTTACTCTTAGCCCATTCCTTGCTATCAGGAGTCCTATTTTTCGTTTGAAGTACTAGCTTCGTTCTCCTTTTCCCTCGTCAGTTTTGACTGATTATCGACTAAGATTAGAAGCTAACATGCTAAATAACATTTAACCCGGAGCTAAGGATTGCCCGACAGCTTAGCCGCAAGTAAGCTATCAGTTAATCAAGGTGCTTCAGCTCTAGTTTCAGTTGAAATAGGGACTGCCGACGCTAGTTTGTCTGTGGTGTACAACTTTCTCAATCCGCTTATTTTCGTTTTAGCATTTTGAATATTGACTGGCGATACCAAGTATGGAAGGCTGGTGTCACTTTCACCGACAATGTAAGTTGAACATACGCGACTCTTAATTCTTTCTTTTGGTTAGACCATGCTTCTTCAACACGCATATTATTGTTGATTGAGTATAATGTATGAGCACTTCAACTTATCTCCCTCCACTTGCCTGTGATGGCTCGGGATCTTGTCCTTGCTCCGACTATTGCTGCTGCCGGCTTATTTCCAGCCACACATTCTTTACTTAGTCCACCAGACGATATTAGATATTTGATTATAGGTTTCATGGTTTGGTATATCGCAAGTTTTCTTCCAATCTAAAATTTGTATTGTACTCTCCTTTTATCGGTCTTTATTCTCGCAGCCAATTCACAAAAGAGTAGACAGCTAAGTTTCGGCACTTCCCCTTAAAACCCCCTACCCCCGCCATAAGTTTGATTCTTAGATACGTCGATGATTTACGGGATTTCCGCCCGGGAATTGGCGTAATTCAAAAGAGGCCACAGTACCCCAGATGTGACTTTCAATTTTCGTTTCAGTCCTTCCTCTACTCCCTCTGGTATTTCGTCTTCTCAGTTCTTGGCAATGTCAACTACTTCTTCTTTGCTGCACATCTGCTTGACGTAGTTGTTGGAATTAAGAGCTTGAAGACGATTTTACAGTCCGTAACGCACAACGGAAAGCAGGTACGTAACCGTTTGTATCCACCAGTTCATCCAGCGTGCGTTCGGTCGCCGTTAAGCTGTTCCGTTTTTGTGTATGCACAAACGCTTTGCCATCTCCGCGTCCAGTCTTGATTTTACTTTCACAGTCACTCTACTACTGTTTTCGCTCTTTACCTAAGCCCAATAGTCCGGTGGAGAAACTTGACATAGGGTGTGACTGCAAAGTCGTTGAGGGGGACCCCCCCCCCCCTTCCAAAGCGGGGTTGCAAAGTCGTTCAGAAATTTATTACACCGTCAAAAGTTTGATGACAGATTGCTTCTGTAATAGGTGTTTGAGACGCACGTTCACGAAAATCTTTCCTTTCGGGTTTTCGGAACTGAAATGCAGTAAGTATACGCAATTTTACCGGACCGATACTTCACTGAACCTTTAAACTGGCTGCCTATTAAACCGTCGGCGTAGGTAGGGACCACCTCCAACGCCTTGAGATGACGCCTTCAACACGACGGTGTTACGGATAGTCCATAACGTGTTCATAATCGGCTTCTGCATTTCAACCATGTATAACTGATGTTGAATAATGAAGGTATTTATTTATATCTATACTCAAAACTGAGGCATAATGCAATTTGTGAACAAAAACTGTATATAAATTATTTTTTTTATTTAACGACACTATAATATTAGGAAAGAAGACAAAACTATACTTTAAACTACTAAATATTCTTTCAGCACAAGCTGACTGCGAGTCATATTTGATAGTGCAAAACGCATACGTCAGCTAAATTTTATTGTAGCTATATTTCGGCCCTTCTTTACAAGGGTCCTCTTCTGTCAAACCGCTCAACTTGAGCCTGAAGAGGACCCTTGCCAAGAAGGGCCGAAATATAGCTCCAATAAAATAGCTCCAACTTGAGCCAGAAGGGGACCCTTGCCAAGAAGGGCCGAAATATAGATAAAAAAAAAATCAGCTGACGTATCCGTTTTGCACTATCGAATATTTATGCTACTAATTTATGATCTCAACGTCTGATTGTGAACTCTTGTTTGCTGATTACTCTTTCTTTTCAGCTCGTCTTGACTGTGATGCTTCTTACAATCATTGTCTACATTTACACCGTTGTTGCCTTTAACTTCTTCCGTAAGTTTTATGTCCAAGAAGAGGACGAAAATGTCGACCGCAAGTGTCACGACATGCTCACGGTAAGTGCTTTACGATTACGATATCTTGGCTTGGGGGTAGGGAAAGAGAATGCTCTGCTATACTCCATGCAAAATACTAACGGGAACGAAAGAAACATAACAGATAACATCCCAAAGTGTTTTCTGTTGAAACCGCGCATCCTTCTGTTGTCGTTATGTAACTTCTGACAGTGTAGTATTTTACCTATTGAAGGTGTTGTTGGAGATCTAGGCACGAAATAGTATAAACTTAATTGGTCATAATACTTTATTTCTAAGTGAAAAGGTGTTATTCTTGAAAGTGTTATGCGCAATCTGTTATGAAACTTCTGACAGTGTAGTGGTAAGGATCAGAGTTTTGGTATTGAATAAAATGAAATGACGATGTCTTTGTGCCAGTCTGTATCACCAAATAGCTTTTTGCCTGGTACGGTCATCTAGGTTTTTGGACGTTGAAAAGATAGTTACAGTTTCGCTCAGTATCGGGTGTAGCGATAACACCTGTAACGATATACCTGTACACCTGTAACGATAATACCTGTTATCGTTTTTGTGTAGTCTACTGTGGTTATGAAGAATTGGTGTTTGTGCCCCGACCCTCTTTTAACCAAGACGTTAATTCTGGAGAGTTCACGACATGTAGTGACTTTCTGGAGCATTTTAAAGATGACATTTTTTCTAAGTTGGAAGAGTTCTTGCTTTTTCTCTCAACTCTTTTTTTCTTTTAGTGTTTCATCTTCCACATCTACAAAGGTGTCCGCGCCGGTGGTGGCATTGGTGACGAAATCGAACCACCTGATGGTGACGACTACGAGCTGTATAGAATTTTATTCGACATCACGTTTTTCTTCTTCATTATCGTTATCCTTCTGGCTATTATTCAGGGTGAGTACAGATCATAAGGACTCTCAAGCACGGTTTAAAACAAATTCGTGGGGGAAAGTTCGAAGTTCAATTACAGAGTTGCGTTTTGTTTGAAGTTCATAGTACAGCGGGAGTGGAGGGCGAACTGGAAGTAGCCGTTTTATTTACGGCGGACTACGTCAGAAGGTACGCTGAACTGCTCCCTGCCTCACCCAGCGTACAAACTAGCGGGTCCGTTGGCACTCAGCGGTCGGCCCGCTGGCAAATAAAACGACTTCGGGCACCCCGCGCTGTCCCAGCGTACTGGCGAATAAAACGACAACGAACAGTCCGCTGTACTATAAACTTCAAATAAAACGCAACTCAGGACTTAGATGTGAATCGAAATCAATATATAGTTCAACTTCTAAGTCATTTAGAGCCTGTTCCACCCTTCTGACAATAGTAACTATTAGTTACTAATTTTGTTAGAACTTAACCTCGTAACAAGAGGTACGAGCTCATATGGCACTTGTTACGAGTAGGCGGTACAAGAAAGTAGATGACAACGTCACAAAATACACCCGCCATCCAAAAATGCGGTTCGGAAATACAAATAGGATATTAAGTTTCACTCAATTCTGAGCTGTTCCGGCATCGTCTCGGATTATCTGTAGCAAAAATGCGCATGACTGTTAAAACTTCCAAGTTTCAGGCCAATAATCCACTCATTTGATCCCTAGACCTGCTACACGATTTCCGATACTTCCTCCATCTCCCCCTACCGTGGTGGAATCTGGCTCGGAGCAAAAAATGGATCATCTAAAGCATCTTTTTTTATACCACCTTTGCCGAATCCGGCCCAGACGCCAAAAACAAATCTAGGCCGCATAAACTCGGCACTGTCGAACTTGCATCTCATTCGGTCTATCCGTTTGGTTTTTGTGCATGTCCCTTCCTTCGCTCCACCAAAAATGCTCGGATCTAGGAGCGGAAGTTTCCGGGGGTGTGTTGTGTCAGGTTCTTAAGTCAATTAATGTGGGTCGCTAATATGCCTGCAAAGTTTCGTTGTCTTTTTACATCTGGAACTATTCTAACTCACGACTACCGGAATTCCAGGAAACCCGCTCCAACTCCCCCCACAGAGCCCCGAAACCATCTGGCTCCGTCAATTTCATCTAGGCCTAATGCTTGTTCTCTCCATTAAGTTCCGTCCCAATCCCTCTACTTTTAGCGTTTCTTGAGTTCCCCCCCCCCATCCCTACAGGTATCGGACGCGGCCAGGACTTGACACTGAACATCTGAGGCGATAGCTCTTTCCAACCTACAAGTTTCATTCAAATCCGGTCACCCATTCAAAAGTTATGCATGCAACTAGATTCCGGACTCCCCATCCTTCCACTCCCCCCACGACGGTCGGATCGAGGAAACGACTATTCTCAAGTCAATCTGTTCGGATCCCTGACATATTTGCCAAGCTTCAGCGTCCTAGCACATCAGGAAGTATGCTAAAATCCCGAGATCGCTAGAAATCCCGACCTCCCCCCAAACTCCCCCAAAGTGCCCGGATCCGGTCTGGTTTTATCAATGACGTATCTAGGACTTGTGCTTGTTCTTCCTACTAAGTTGCATCCCGATCGCTCCACGCTAAGCGTTTTTCAAGATTTCCGGTTCCCTCCTCCAACTCCCCCCATTGTCATCGGATCCGGCCCGAATTTAAAGTGCGACGTCACAGACACGAGATCATCCTAAATATCAACTTTCATCAAGATCCGATCACCCGTTCGCAAGTTAAAATACCTAAATTTTCGGCTTCCCCCTCCCTCCACTCCCTCCCAGATGGTCGGATCGGGGAAGTGACTATTTCCTATTTAATCTGGTCGGTCCCTGACATGCCTGCCAATTTTCGTCGTCCTAGCACATCAGGAAGCACCGAACTCGAGAGATTACTAAAAATTCGGACCCCCCTCCCCCCAACTCCCCCAAAGTGAGCGGATCCGTTCCGTTTATGTCAGTCATGTGTCTAGGACTTGTGCTTGTTCTTTCCACCAAGTTTCATCCGGATATCTCCACTCCAAGTGTTTTCCAAGATTTCCGGTTTCCCCCTCCAACTCCCCCCCCCCGTGTCCGGTCTGGATTTAAATGGAACGTCTGAGACACGAGGTCCTTCCATATACCAAGTTTCATTAAGATCCGATCACCCGTTCGTACGCTAAAAATATTTAATTTTCCTAATTTTTGCGGATTCCCCCTCCCTCCATTCCCTACCTATGGTCGGATCGGTGAAGCCACTATTTCTAATTTAATGTGGTCCGGTCCCTGATAAGCCTGCCAAGTTTCATCGTCCTAGCTTATCTGGAAGTGCCCGAACTAGCAAAACCGGGACCGACAGACCGACTGACGGACAGAAATTACAATCGCTTTATGGCACTTGGTCGAAGGGCAAGTGCCATAAAAAGTTACTACGCTGACCGTTCCAACCTTCTCGAAATAGTAACTACTTGCTTACCATGCTCGGGAGCGTGGTAACTACGCATCTCTGTAAAGTGATTGGTCCGATTCGCCCGTGGCATGATATTCTGCTGGAAAATAGAAAAATCGTTCCAGCCTTGACGGCAAAAGTCAGGATTCGTGACGTCATTTGTAGTATCTACGGTAAGCAGGGTGGAACACGCTCGTAGTTTCCGAGGTATAGCATATAATGTGGCGACTGTTTTGCTATAGTGTACATTGAGCCGGACCGAAATTTCGATACAAATTAATACCTTAGAAGAATTTTGGATCCGAGTTCATACATTACACGTTGCTAAACCTAAAGCTGAACTCCAACCGCTTCCGGTCCCAGGCGAATATTCTGGGGTTTTGAAACATGCAACACTGTTCGGGCTGGTCCGCAAGCGAAATTTGGACTCCGGAATATTACCGCAATCCCTACATCAAGACGAAAAGCAGCCCGTTTCGAGCAGCTCTTCCTCCTTAGGGCTTTCTTTCTATGGCAGAACTTGCGAAAAAGTACAATTTGGGCAAACTACCAATTCTTTAAGCTACAACAGAAAACGAAAAAGAGCCTATATGTAAGTGTGAAGCAAGTATATAACTTGAATTTCTGCTGTGCTGCAAACACACTTGGGTATCTATTCTTTCGAATCAGTCCCTTCACGTTTTAATCTTTCAGGTTTGATTATTGACGCCTTCGGTGAGCTGAGAGACCAGCTTGAAAGCGTGAAAGAGGACATGGAGTCCAACTGCTTCATCTGCGGCATCGGAAAAGACTACTTCGATAAAGTGCCGCATGGTTTTGACGTCCACGTCCAACAGGAGCATAACCTTGCTAATTACTTGTGAGTAATTTAAAATACCTTTAGGCATACCTCATGACGAGCAAACTCGTGACAGGACAGACTTTTCAGTCAGAAACTTTTCGTATATTTTTGGTGCTGTTTTCTTTGTACAAGAGTGGTTCCCGCCGCTATAATAGCCGTATAACCACTCTTCTATGTATACGTTTAAGACTCTTATACTATCTCTATCTGTACGATTTACCGTAATGTCCTTCCTATCGAGAGATTGCACCTTAGCCAGCCAAAACAGACCAAGTCAACGTGGGAGAGTCAACCAGTTATGAAGATTCGGGCAGACTTCGACTCGGAAGCCCAAAAACACGAGCAATATAGGGCGCGACACTTTTTTCATTTGAAAGTTCAAAGTCAGGTCAAACTTTACTCCAGTATATCGTTATTAAGCGGTATTGAGAAAGGGTGGGAAAAACTTTTCGGTAACTTGCAGGTTCAGAACAGTTACCGAACGGCGATAATTCAGTCTTAAGACTTCTGTTTTTCCTTTTGTCGATGACGGTGTAGAGTTATGCCTTTTCGTCGGGTAGGCTGAAATAATCTACCGCACTCTTTCATTATGGTTATCGCCAGAATTGCTCGGTGCAGTTCCAGAGACGTGCTACTGTTTGGATTGCTGTGCGAAGCTCGATATCTAGAAGGCGCCCTCAGGCGCGACAACCCACCTTGTAACTTTGTATAGAGTTATGCCTTTTCGTCGGGTAGGCTGAAATAATCTACCGCACTCTTTCATTATGGTTATCGCCAGAATTGCTCGGTGCAGTTCCAGAGACGTGCTACTGTTTAGATTGCTGTGCGAAGCTCGATATCTAGAAGGCGCCCTCAGGCGCGACAACCCACCTTGTAACTGAATTAATTTGCTTCGTTCTTTTTCAGGTCCCTATCAGTTTTTGTCCGGTTCGCCTATAAAAATACTTTCGCTTTTTCTCGGCACTTGCCCGGTGGTATTACTGAAGATTTTCTCGCGTTTAGTGTATCGCCCTGAGAAAACCATCGTAAACGGCAAGGTTACCTTGCTTTTACAAACAGCAGTTGAACCCCTAGGTTCATTAACCTGATGTAGAAACTCGTACCTTATGGTTCACGTAACCTGTCGTTCTTGCAGGTTCTTCTTCATGCACTTGATTAACAAGCCAGACACCGAATACACGGGTCAAGAGACGTACGTTTGGAACATGTATCAGCAGAGAAGTTGGGACTTCTTCCCAGTTGGTGACTGCTTCAGGAAACAATATGAAGACGAACTGGGAGGCGGTGGAAGCTAAGTTAGTGGGACGATGTTTTCATAATTAAAGTAAGTCCTTTCACCAGCTTCACAGTCTAGACACTGTGTGAGAATCGTCGAGGCTTAAAGCCAACGCCGTGTAGTTCCAGACCTTGTTCGTATATAAAAGGATGGTCGAGAAGAGTTGTAGCTTGGACAGCTTGCACCGACCGTACGATATGGAGCACAAGATCCGTCCTTCTCTGCAACATGGGTGATATGAATTATCATGCTTCACATTATAGTTGGCTCGTTTCAGCAACCACTTATAGTTGGCTCGTTTCAGCAGGCACCTACTTAGTGCCTGAACAAAAAAATAGCATAAATCTTTCTCGCAAGGCATACAACACAGATACAAGCGCATAGTGGTACCAATCATCACAACGAAATTCCACTATTTGAAAATCGATTATTCTTGAATATCGGAACAACGAAATGACGCATTTTCCGCGGGTCTTCAAGCCAATTGAAGTAAATAAGTGATGGGTGACTAGATTGTCCTATCCCAGCTCTTTTCAGTTGAACTTTAACGACCGGCTGATTTTAAGTATGTTGACGCTAGTTTACCTTTTGGGAAAAGTTTACTCTTGATAAGACGGGTTTAAGTATCCCCAGTAAAGAAATTCGATGACAACACCTCCCTTTAAACCGGTATAAAGCACAAATGCTTTTGTTATGCTTCCATAATCGTTACATGAAAAAGCGTGCATCAGAGTAAAATAACGCTTGGGAGTAGCGCCAAGAACAGAGCAAAATAACACTAGGGGTAGCGCCAAGACCTATACTCTTCATGCTTTGTAAACGGGCCATACTCGTAGCGCCGCAAACTTGCGGGGTTAGAAATTTCTAGAAAAGAAAAGATGCGGTCTGCACACACCAATGGTGGCTATATCATTTTTTGCAATGTTCAGAATACGAAGTTATCGGAGCCAGCGTTGGTGAACGACTGAATGAGTTTCAGTGGGGACGTTCTCTATCACTAGTATGCTAGTATCGCTGCTATTCGAGTGTGTGTCAATTTTGTCAAGTCTCGGCGCTACCCCCTAGTGTTATTTTGCTCTCGCCAAGACCTATCTGCTTTTCGCAAACGGGTCATACTAGTAGCACCGCCCGTAACGCTTGTGGCAAAGCGAGACAAACTTACGGGTTTAGAAATTTTTATTAAAGGAACACAAAATTTGACTCGGGGAGCTAGCTGACATATCAAGAATGTACCCTGAGTCGATATTGAGAGTAAGAAAAATTCTCGTTACGACCATTGCAGTTTCCGGGCAGTTTCCGAGAATTCGACTTTTGAGTTAGTAGAAGAAAAAAAAAAAAGGTTTGTGTGCCGGGAGTAGGAATCGAACGCACGACCTCCGACTACTACCCCGATACTATGGCCGAAACACGGCCAAAGGCGAACTTTTACAGTGCATAAGTGCATAATTACAGTACAAAAGGGGCAAGGGCCTGCCAGCTAGCTTTGGGAACACTAAGGAGGGGGTTCGAGATAACAAAGAAGGGGGGTCCAGTCGACAATAAGTCCCTGTATCTTTATCTAAGCCCCCCAAGTCGGTTTGATGGCTGAAAGTTGCGTAGTCTAGTTTTCTCTGCCTTTAAAGCTAAGATGCGGTATGCAGACCTCGTGGAAACAGGGGAGGCTGTATCTTTTTGTTTGCCGTGAATATGAATCAGAACACGAAGTTACTGGAGCCCCCGCTGTGATTGAGTTTCGATAGTGACGTTCTCTATCGCTAGTGGTGCTAGTGTCGTTGCTATTCGAGTGTGTGTCAGTTTTTTGGAGTCTTGGCGCTGTTCCCTAGTGTTATTTTGCTCGGGCTTTCATAAGCCCCATCGTTCCCCAGCGTCAGTTCACAGTGTGAACCGCCAGTATACCCCTGCCAGATTTCCTGCATTTTATTATCAAGTAGAAAAAATCTCAACGTTTCCGTATGGAATTAATGATGGTGCATGCGACCTGATCGCCTGTCCTTCTCGCACTAGTTCCGTCCCGTAATGTAGTTCTTTCTTTTCTAGGAGGAGTGAAATTTGCTGTTCCTCTGCCTTTCGGTTTATGATTGGTGATTTGACAACGAAGACTACGTGTGATAGTTTATGCAATAATGAAAGATATCTGTGAGCGGCTTCTGACTGTTGTTTGGACGATTTAACCCGGATGTGTATAATGGACTGTATAAATATCGTTATTTGGATTTGGATCGGAAACTTGTGGTGAAAATCTCTGCGTCCGATGGCGCGTGGAGGCAATAGCGGGGTTGCCGTGGACGCGAATATTCGTACGAATTTTGATACGCGGTTCGATTTCCGCTGCCGAATCTGAATTTCTGGTCATCCGGAATTTTGGTGGGAAAGATCCATTGGAAATTTTCTTATCTTCCGAATATTCTTATCCGACTTTTCTTCGTAAAATTCTGCATGACTTCAGTCCAATTTTTCGGACACGGCTACAAATTTTTCGGTATACAATCGCTTGAATAATGAACCGAGAAACAAAGTTGGTTTGAGGAAAAGAAGTTGTCGAATGAAGCTTTCCGCTACAGTAGGAATCTCACGGTTACGAAGGAATTACGTTTCGTAGCACGAAGGCACTCTTACACATCTTTGCATAAAGATAAAGGCTTCACCTCCCCGACTTACAGATCTATATCTTCCGCACTGTCAAGTCAACCCTTCCAGATTTTCATGATTATGACATAGAACTAATTCTGCTATCCTTCAACCGTTCCAATATCTTTTGCCTCTCAATCACAACTGTCAATCACTCTCCTTTTTTCCCCTATCCCATTTATTTTCATATCAGCTGAGCCTCTCAAATGCATTGTCTGGAATAAATCTGGACGGTGAAGCCTGGCTTTGAACGAGAACAGCACTGCCAAAGGTTTCATAACAGATAACACAATGACGCGTAGTTTCAAAAGACAACACTAGGGATGTAATCTGTTGTGATTTTGAAAACATTATGGATTAAATGTTATCCATAACAAGCAGGGGTGGACCGAAGGGGGGGGGGTGATTCACCCCCCTCCCCCCCCCCCTCCCCTGCCTTTTGCCAAGTCGTATCAGTCGTTTATTTTGTCCTCGCCGAGGTCCCGAGCATTCATTTTAACCAAACAAAAATTGAGTCGTTTAGAACTTTTTTAAATTTTGGCTCTGCCCAGCTTAAGTCGTAAAAAACCGTCCCTAAAAACCAGCCGAGTCGTTTAAACCAGGTTGCATAACCCCGATAGGTCGGAGAAATGATTCATGGTGGCAGCAATTCGGCTACCTGTTCTACTCCCATGTGATTAGTATCTGCCTCACTTAGGTCTTTCAGATTTTAGCAGGTCAAAATTACAATAGGTTAGTTGTTAAAGTGAAGTCTGTACACACTTCATCATATGCATCGCTGAGTATTCAGTCTATTATTAACAAACAAGTACATCTGCGCTCTCACATGGACATGAACACACGGACCCATTTGATTTAACAACCGAATTTTGATAGATGTGTGCTGTTATAGCCTCGTAGTG
Organism: Branchinecta lynchi; assembly: GCA_023053575.1. Lineage (NCBI taxonomy): Eukaryota > Metazoa > Arthropoda > Branchiopoda > Anostraca > Branchinectidae > Branchinecta > Branchinecta lynchi. Next base: position 12,342,850 of record JAKZAP010000008.1, read on the forward strand.
GTACAAAAACGAATAACGAAAAACGAATAACAGCAAACGAAAACCCTGTCGGGAGAACTTTTTAATCAACTTCCGATAATCTTAGAGCGTTTGAAGAAGGGTTAAAATAAAGCACCGAATATAAGACCTACATTTGCGCAGGTATAGCATACACTTGGAATTCAGTCAAGGCTACAATCGACTCTTGCTAGAACGAACCCTATTTTATAACTGGCACTGCCAGAAGAAGTCCTACGAAAAACATATGGCCCATGCACTCCATATTCTTCCCTAAAATATCAAACACTCCAGAAATCACAGACTGCCAATATCACGATACAATTTAAAGGGCTCAGGAACTTTGTCACGATACAAGGTAGGATCTGCGCGGTATTCGGCATATTTCAGGTCCATATTGCCAAATAATTTAGCAAAATAATTGACACAGTAAGACCTTTCAGCTAAATGACTAGCATCGGCGGACAACATCTCTCCTGTGCACGTCGGGCACTTGAACTTTTTCCGTGGGGCCACCTGATAGAAAATAATTCTGGTTAAAAACGTCCATTTTGACCATGATTATTTCTTAAAAGTTAAGTACACGATAATGCTGCCTTTACAGCACATCCGCCGCGAGGAAAAGGTGTCTCATTTGTCCGCGGTTATGCTGCACAGGTCGTCCTTCTATTTTGACAATCAAATCGTTTATTCATAAAGTATCTTACTCGCGGCGTGTGCCGACTAACTAATTCCTAACATTAATATATATAAACAAAAAAGCAAGCGTAACTGCCGAGTCAACTGCTATTTCGGTTTCCACCGAAACATCAGAAAAAAAATAAAAAAATATTTACACTATACTAAACGGTCAAACATATGTGCTTAACAAGAGCTACGAGCTCATATGGCACTTGTTACGAGTAGGCACGGCTCGGTTATGTCAATGATATATCTAGTGTTTGCTAGGTGTCTTCCCACCAAGTTTCATCTCGATCCCTCCACTCATAGCGTTTTCCAATATTTCCGGTTCTCCCCTCCAGCTCCCCCAAAAGTCACCGGATCCGGTCCGGATTTTAAGTGGGTCGTCTGAGGCATGAGGTCTTTCCAAATATCAAGTTTCATCGAGATCCGGTCACCCCTTCAAAAGTTATAAATACCTCAAGATTCCGGATTCCCCCTCCCTCCACTCCCCCGACAGTGCCCGAATCGGCTCGGTTATGTCAATGATGTATCTAGTGTTTGCTAGGTGTCTTCCCACCAAGTTTCATCTCGATCCCTCCACTCATAGCGTTTCCAAAGATTTCCGGTTGCCCCCTCCAGCTCCCCCAAAAGTCACCGGATCCGGTCCAGATTTTAAGTGGGTCGTCTGAGGGATGAGGTCTTTCCAAATATCAAGTTCCATCGACATCCGATCACCCGTTCAAAAGTTATAAATACCTCAAGATTCCGGATTCCCCCTCCCTCTACTCCCCCCACAGTACCCGAATCGGCTCGGTTATGTCAATGATGTATCTGATACTGATACTGATACTGATACTGATACTTTATTGTAAAACGAGACTTTCACAGCATTGGATTGCCGAACTTGTCGTTTTCGTCAGGTACATCATAATTACAAAACATTTAATAAGGCGGTTGTACATAATAAAGCAATAGTCAAAAAATGATCAAACAGAATAAAAACCCTAGACAATTAAAACATTAAAGGGAAATAGTTAATCAATTGTTCAAAACTTCAACAAAAGATGGTACAAAGCTCTTTCTGTAGCGATCGGTTCTTGTACAAACAGGGTTAAGAACCGGAACTTTTTGTGCTACAGCTCGAGGTAGTCGAGGTTTTGGCGGGCAATATGGGGTAGGAAACAGGTGCTCAAAACATGAGTGGGAACGCAGACTGTTCCCGAAACCAGTACAAAGAGTAAGACGTCGGGCTGCTAAAGTAGGGAGGCGGAATTCTTTGAGGAGGAGGATATAAGGCACTTTGCCCTGGCGGTAGATGATTCTCAAAGCTCTCTTCTGAATAGTTTCAAGCCTATCAGACTGATCTACTGTCAGGCCAAAGTGCCAAACCGGACAAGCATACTCAAGTAGCGGACGGATGAAAGTAACGTAAAGGCGGAGAACATGTGATTTAGGGCACGAAAATTTGGAAAACAGTTTTAGGAGAGACAGAGACGCACTGGCTTGTTTAATAATGGAACAAATGTGAGCCTCCCACTTCAGATCATTCGTCAGTGTGATCCCCAAAAGTTTGGTCTTTGTTGTAAATATTTCATTTGGTACTGGAGTAGTGAACGATGGCTTTGATTTAAGAAAACTTATGGTCATGATATTCGATTTCTGTGAATTAACTTTCATTTTCGACTCGGCTGCTTCGGCAGCGATATCGTCAAGTATTTCCATTGCGGTACTTTTGATGTTCCTTCTGCACCTTTCAAGTAATGTCATGTCGTCCACAAACTTCCAGCGATCGGCTGATTCGTTAGCAAGATTGTTAATCATTACCAAAAATAACAGAGGACCTAAGAGCGTTCCCTGTGGAACACCGCAAGAAATAGGAAGTGCATCTGAATAAATGTTTTTATACCTTACAACTTGACTTCTATTTGACAGAAAAGATGCAATGATATTAACTAGAAAAGGTGGTACTTTAAATTCATTTATTAATTTTTCAATTAAAACATTGTGACTAACAAGATCAAACGCTTTTTGGAGGTCAACTAAAATAAGATTCAGCCATGTATCAGGCTCATCAAGTAGTTTATATACAGTGTCGAGAAGGCTAACCAGATAATGTGTCGTCGATAAACCTTTCATGTTTCCGAACTGGTTTTCATCTATTAAATCATGGATCGTTTCTTTGAGCCAATCTGCTACAAAACTCTCATACATTTTGGAAAATATCGGTATATATATAGTGTTTGCTAGGTGTCTTCCCACCAAGTTTCATCTCGATCCCCCCACTCATAGCGTTTCCCAAGATTTCCGGTTGCCCCCTCCAGCTCCCCCCAAAAGTCACCGGATCCGGTCCAGATTTTAAGTGGGTCGTCTGAGGGATGAGGTCTTTCCAAATATCAAGTTCCATCGAGATCCGATCCCCCGTTCAAAGGTTATAAATACCTCAAGATTCCGGATTCCCCTCCCTCTACTCCCCCCACAGTGCCCGAATCGGCTCGGTTATGTCAACGATGTATCTAGTGTTTGCTAGGTGTCTTCCCACCAAGTTTCATCTCGATCCCTCCACTCATAGCGTTTCCCAAGATTTCCGGTTGCCCCCTCCAGCTCCCCCCAAAAGTCACCGGATCCGGTCCAGATTTTAAGTGGGTCGTCTGAGGGATGAGGTCTTTCCAAATATCAAGTTCCATCGAGATCCGATCACCCGTTCAAAAGTTATAAATACCTCAAGATTCCGAATTCCCCCTCCCTCTACTCCCCCCACAGTACCCGAATCGGCTCGGTTATGTCAATGATGTATCTAGTGTTTGCTAGGTGTCTTCCCACCAAGTTTCATCTTGATCCCTCCACTCATAGCGTTTCCCAAGATTTCCGGTTGCCCCCTCCAGCTCCCCCCAAAAGTCACCGGATCCGGTCCGGATTTTAAGTAGGTCGTCTGAGGCATGAGGTCTTTCCAAATATCAAGTTCCATCGAGATCCGATCACCCGTTCAAAAGTTATAAATACCTCAAGATTCCGGATTCCCCCTCCCTCTGCTCCCCCCACAGTACCCGAATCGGCTCGGTTATGTCAATGATGTATCTAGTGTTTGCTAGGTGTCTTCCCACCAAGTTTCATCTCGATCCCTCCACTCATAGCGTTTCCCAAGATTTCCGGTTGCCCCCTCCAGCTCCCCCCAAAAGTCACCGGATCCGGTCCGGATTTTAAGTAGGTCGTCTGAGGCATGAGGTCTTTCCAAATATCAAGTTCCATCGAGATCCGATCACCCGTTCAAAAGTTATAAATACCTCAAGATTCCGGATTCCCCCTCCCTCCACTCCCCCCCACAGTGCCCGAATCGGCTCGGTTATGTCAACGATGTATCTAGTGTTTGCTAGGTGTCTTCCCACCAAGTTTCATCTCGATCCCTCCACTCATAGCGTTTCCCAAGATTTCCGGTTGCCCCCTCCAGCTCCCCCCAAAAGTCACCGGATCCGGTCCGGATTTTAAGTGGGTCGTCTGAGGCATGAGGTCGTTCCAAATATTAAGTTTCATCGAGATCCGATCACCCGTTCAAAAGTAAAAAATACCTCAAGATTCCGGATTCCCCCTCCCTCCACTCCCCCCACGGTGCTCGGATCGGGGAAGTGACTATTTCCAACTTAATCATTTGGGGTCCCTGATATGCCTGCCAAGTTTTATCATCCTAGCTTATGTGGAAGTGCCCGAACTAGCAAAACCTGGACAGACCGACAGACCGACAGACCGACGGACGGACAGAAATTGCGATCGCTATATGGCACTTGGCCGAAGGGCAAGTGCCATAAAAACCAATATAATTCCATATGGGCTCTTTAATAGTGGATGAAGCGTTAAACAGTTAAGCAGATGCTGGAACAAAGCTGTTACTGTATCTTACGTGGGTGCATTGGATAGATTGCAGTTTTGGAACTGGGTTTGGAACTGCTCTTGGAGGTATTGGCCTTCGGTTTTAAAATCAGGGGGGGAAGATTTTACGGAGGATTGGGTGTTTTTACACCAAAATTTACCGATAATTTTTCTAATGTACTAAGATTGAAAGTTTTTAAAAGGTTGATATAACAGACTTTAGGAGATTTAGGTGCAACAGGTAGCGCTCTATATTGGATTATCTCAAGCGAGTCGGACTGGTTGCGTGTAAGCCCAAAATGCCAAACAGGGCAACAGTCTAAAGTAGGACGGATAAACGAAAAATAAATTTTAAGGAGATGTTCAGTTCAAATACCAAAGCGAGACAGTAGCTTAAGGGAACGGATGGCCATGTTCCAGCGTTTCAGCATCGAATCTGTTCGTTTTTTCCACTTTAGATCTGTCGTTAAGAAAACAAAGACGTTTAATTTTATCAGCTAGTCGGATTTGGGAAAGGGGTGGAAAAAACTGAGGCTGGCATTTTAAAAAAGAAAAAGTTAGGAGAACTGATTTGTCCATATTCACGAATATACAATCTGCTGCCGCTTCATGGCACATTTCATCATTTATAACTTTTGTGGAACTTTTAAAATCCTTACGGCAGACATCCAAACAGAGAAGTCGTCAACATATTTCCAAGGATCAGGAAAAGACGTTGCAAGTTCGTTAATCATGTTTTAGAATCAATTCTTTGAGCCAAGATGATAGAAACTGCTCGTAAACCTTACTAAAGATTGGTGTGATTGTTATCGAACGGAAACCACTGAAGTCATTTGGGGAATCTTTCTTTGGAATAGGGGTGACAAATCCACTTTTCCAAAAAGAATGGCATTTTCCAGATGTAGTTATTTCGTTAAATATTTGAGCGAGAGGTTCAGAAATTGTATCGGGATAAGCTTTTATTAAAATAATTGGAATATCAATTGGGGTTATGCTCATTCGTTTTAGTGCTTTAAGCTTACGTTCCACATCTTGGGGGTTTATCAAGGGAAATTTTTTTAATTTGGGGGCACTTCCGTAATTTCTTCCTTAGGAAGAGGTGGTAGGGTCTGCACTATATCAACAAGATGGGCATTTAACTTATTTGCAGTGTCGACTTCCTTTTCATCAAGATTCCCTTTTGCACCTTAGCGACTAAAAGTTTTATATTTCTATACCACTACGACTGCTTTGATTCAGCAAGGTGTTGAACTTTTCTAGAGTACTAGAGGACTTTTGTCGGCCATAGCTGATAACTGTTCGAAGAGAGACCAGAGGTTCCGTTCGGATCCCAAATAGAGGAATAGCTCGGATGTTGTTGATCCAGGATGCTTTCCAGTTTCAACCGAATCTGGTTCGAAACGAATTTAGGTGGAAAACGCAGCCGACGGATATCAAGCTCATCCTTAGTATTTGCCAGGTTTGCCAGAGAATGTAAGGTTCACTATGATTTAAGTTCTTCCGATTTACGGTTGTCTGGGGGTACGGGCTTAATTACTTCTCTAGCTCGAAAATAAAGAGTAAATAGCCTATAAATTCAGCTTAGCCTCTTATCCTTTGACCATTTTTTTTTGTTTACCTAATTTCCGGTTTACGTCGGATTCCCGCATGGCTACTAGACACTGGACCAATTTGAACATGGAACGCGAATACAGCTTCATACACCTTTGCCACTACATCGACAATTTGGCCCAGCGGTCAATAAATTCTTAGTTGCTACTGGACACTGGACCAATTGGAACATGGAACGCGAATACAGCTTCCATATTTCACCTTAGCCTCTATATCGACAATTTGGCCCAGCCGGTCAATAAATTCTTAGTTACAGGAAACGCTATTAGAAAGCTAGTAGCATCAACAGAAGGCAGCCAGGTAATGCCTCACACAGTACCATCATAACAATTTGTAAAACAACGATGTTGTAGGTAATACGTCACTGTCACTTGAGCCCCGAAAACGGATAAATCCTTACCTTAATCGGTGATTTTCCCGTCTTGTTGGCGAATAAGAAATTCATAGCAATATCTTCACAATTCATATGTTCATCGACAAAAATTTTCACTTCTGTTGGTAGTTCAGTGGCATAAATGTGGTGCCAATACTGCAAAAATCGGTAGATTGTTGAAAGATAAGGGAATACCAGCAAACGAAAGAAGTCACTAAAGAAGTGGACAGTACCCTATGTAAAGGGAAATTGCGTATCTCCAAGGAAATGCAAATATGGCATACCCGACATTCAAAATCCTTTTCCCTGCTTAAGGTTGGCTCTCCTCTATTCGTGTTGTGATTCTTTAGGCGTTTTAACCACCATTTGCGATAAGCAAAATTCAATCAGACATGTTCGGAGATAATCCCAGACTTATGAACCACCATCCCTAATTGTCTGAAACGAGGTGGACCTTTAACAGTGCTAGGCGAGGGAACTGACAGGTCGCTTGTTTGGTCCTCTTGAGAGCAGGACCAAAGGTTTCAGAATTCGAAGCTGGGGTATGTGTTGGATTCCTAGAGAATGTAAACCACGGTTTCGCACGGGACGAACGAGGTCTGAAAACTGTCCGATTCAAGGTCTGAAACCTCATTGCACTTCCGTATTCAGAATGTTGTTGCTACCCCAATCAGATTCATAGCTTGATTAGTTTCGTTTATGTGTTGTCATCCAAGGACAGAGCCAATGGCATTTTGAGATTCATTATGTTCATTTACCTCAATATTTAACTTCCTTTTGAGCTTGATGTGAGGCTTGTTCCCGCCCCTAAATAACCTAATAACCTCTCGGGTATTCTTCGCCACCATCAGGGATCCCAAAAACTTGTGCTAGATATTGGAGACCAACAACTTGAAAGAACAGATGTAAAATAGTGAGCGTGTTCCACCCTACTTACCGTAGTTACTACGCATGATGTCACGAATTCTGGCTTTTTGCCGTCAAGGCTGGAACGATTTTTCTATTTTCCAGCAGGATCTCACGCCAGGGGTGAATCCGACCAATCACGTTACAGAGATGCGTAGTTACTACACTTACTACGCTCCCGAGCATGGTAGCCAATAGTAACTATTAGTTACTATTCCGACAAGGTTGGAACGGTCAGCGTAGTAACTTTTCGTGAGGATTGAACGGAAATAGTAACTATTGTTAGAAGGGTGGAACACGCTCAGTGTAGTCTACTTACTTTATGGTAAAACGAAGCTCCCGTGAGGACTAAAGAATAGCTATTGCCCCACTCCGAATCATAAACCCAGGAATCGCTGGCGTTGCTCCAGAGGTGTGTTCGACTTGGAAATCCGACGATTCGATCAGGAAACTCTCTCCACGCCTACAAAAGATTAACCTCAAATAAAACTGCGAATCAAATACTTAATTCCTAAGCCGAGTCCAAACGTTTGTATTCAAACACTGAATTTTCAAAAATCGTATGCATAAAATGTTCCTTCAGCCCAACCTGACTGCAGATCATATCTGAGAGTGCAAAACGATAGTCGACCAATCCAGGTGGATAGAAAATTGCATGTTAAATAAATCTATTGATGGTCGCTCATATATATGGGGGGGGGGGGGGAGAAATTTTAGTGGCGGAAAGCTGTTTACTGCATTTTTACTTAACCACGAAATATATTAAAAACAAGTCGGGTAGCAAGCACTTTTCTCGGTTGGTTCCATGTCGCGTGGGTCATTCGACCTTACACTGCCGATAGCGTTATAATCGATGGGCTATGATCCAACGAATAAGTCCTTCCGTTGGTGAACATTTTACCGCCTAAGAAACAGAGTAAGAAATTGACGATAAACATTCTAGTGTTTGCACACTGAGTAACATCACAGGCTCGCCAGTTCCGGCCAAGTCCGATGCGGAATGCAGAAGCGTATGCCCTATGATTGGCCAACAAATTTCAACAGTGCATTTTGGATCCTCATGTGGCTGCAAACTGCGAATCCTCCGCGAATCCTGTCTGTAAAACTCGGACTCCGTTACACAAACTGAAGTTGTGGGTCGCTAGGCTTACCTCTGACAGCGGGTAAGGCGGCGCTAAAGGGAAACCTCATCTGCAAAGTTTCTGTGAATAGGTCGACACCAGGAAATGACCGGACAGACTGCTGAGGCGACTTACTTGAAAACCAAACTCCAGTTCATCCGCCGTGAGCATGGTAATATCATCATCAATCGATAGAACTGCCTCAGTTTTGATTTCTTTGAATGGCAAAAAGCGGTTGCTGAGAACGTTCTTGTCTGATCTAATTACTGTCAGTTGCTTACTGATCTTTGGCCAGGACTCTACTGAAAGAGAATATATGAATGTGTTTAAGTCAATTCACAACAAGCTACAATTAGTAAAACTGTATCCACTGAGCTTAGAAAAACCTTTTGTTAGCTTAGACCACTACAAATAGACTCTCATAACTTCTATCCCTCTAATTTAAGTAAGCGAGCTTGACTGATGTACATTTGGCTTTTTGCATGTCAACTCCACCTGCTAAACTAGGAAAGCATTCTCCGGGAAATGGGGTTTAAACTATTGTTTGTCAAGACGATCGACGATAATATACATTCAGATTTTATTTTCATAGTGGGATCAGAACTGCCTCGGGCAGCTTATCTATTAGTTTGTTACCTTTAAACAAAGATGCGGCTTCCTAAACGCACATGATACCCGCTATGCCCCATTGGCACAAGGAAGAAATTAATAACAAGTAATACTATGGCCTTGAATGTCTGAACGTTCGTTCCGGGGCTAGTACTCCGTATCACTTTACTGGCTTTCATCGTATCTATCAAACCAAAGATAGAAAAGAAACAACTTACACGGTGGAGGGCTCTTCTTGACGTTATTCCATACAACAACAATATGGACCAGACTAGGGACAAGAGCCAGGTTTTCAATGACAACAAATAGGCTTTCAAGCCTGTCGTAGGTCAAGACGACGGCAGTGAACCCTTGGGATTTTGGCGGTCCCATAGGAAGTAGAAACATACTTTGTTGCTTGGTCTAGAACAAATGGAGATGCATACAAAAAATTCCTTATTTCCGTCACGACTAAACGTACCTTATAGTGAAAAGCAGGAAAGGGTTCAGAGACGTTTGCCCAATGGAACTCAAGCCCATAACTATGTTTCGTGTGACAAGCATCTGCCATAATGTGAAGCGAGTAACCGCAGGAGGGCCAATAAATTGTTTTCGAAGAAGTCCAACTAACTGTAACTTCATTTTTCATCAAACCGTTTTGGCCTACGCATGCAGGCTAGTTAGCACAGCTTATGTTCAAGCCAGCCTAGAACAGGCTGTATGCAGTGTACTGTACGTAAAGTACTTGAATAGATATGTGCTCGTTTGTTAGTATCGCTTCAGTGCATTACGGCAGTTTGTCTCTGTATGCAAACTAGTTATTCATTCATTCGTGGCAAAGTGTTGTCCATCCGAATCTTTGCAAGGGAGCGCTCAGCAGCTTTTGTCCCAAACTAAGAAGTAAGTCCAAGAAAAGAAGGATCGGAAAAGGGAATACAAATTAGGCTCTTATTTAATTATACGTATGATATTACATATCGGCGCGGCACCGCTCAGGGAAGCATAACGTACCGGTGGTCGTTATCTCCTCGCTTCCTACGTTACCGCTACACCTCTTGTTACTGACCGTATGTATCCTCAGATACTATGTACATATCCTACTGATACTAGTTACCATCGACAATATAGAACACTGAAAAACAGCTTACTATTCTCTTTGGCACATTCCAGCCATCATGCCCTTTGCTCTGGAGGGGATATAGCCGCTCGTTGATGATCTCCAATGTAGTAAGCGCGATTTTATCCATGCTGGACATATACTGCTGAAAGAAATGCCGACCGTGCAGCCTCAAGCTCTCGATGCGATCGTCCTGGATGCCTTTTAGGATACTGTAAACATTCGGGAGTTGATATTCATAAAGAAGGACGGCAGCCCTGGAACAAGCAATTGTTAGTGCAAAAACAGAGGCAAGGGAATCGCAGAAATAAATCGGCTATCTTCGCTGTCGATTTTATCTCAACCATTTCTTACTACACAACCATCAGTTGAACACACGCAGATGCACCCCTCCCTCCACACGCCTTGTAAAACATTTTAGGAGGATTTCAGATCGGAGGCTGATACTGTTACAATAACTACACAAGAACCACATCGGGTTCACATCCAAGTATGACCGGAATCAAAGCTTTGGTAGTCCTTCAAAGACCACTTTGTTTTATACTTGCCACTGTTATACTAGTCAGGAACCTAGAAGAAGAAGAAAGAAGCAAAAAATACCTTTTCCATTCTAGCACCTCCGAGAAGGGTAGAACATAGTTATCAACCGCAATAACTGGTATGCATCCGTTGCCCAACGCTTCAACCAAGACAGGCTGGCCAAGACGAGCAGTCTTCAAGACAAGGCAGAAAGTCCCAAGCTAGAAAAAATGGAAGATAGCTTGGGCTCGGGATCATTATCAAATGCGAAAATCTCGCATAGTCCATGAGTTCACCAGTCCAAATTCCAGGACAGACAAAAGCAGAGCCCAGTCTTTCTCATCGGAAATTTGTCCTTTGAACTAAACTTCGAGAAACATCGTGTATCCCAACTAGCACCGCAGGAGCACCTTATATTAATTTTGGAATATATTCCGGATATTTTTAGTTACCCCCCCCCCCCCCGTTACAACGATCAGGCTGGGACACAGCTTCACTTTTTGCCCTTACAAAATGATCATGATCAAAATTATCACTTACCTGGAGAAAGTCCGGATTTTTGTGGATTTCACCTCCTTTACTACAACGGAAAGAACCATTTCCGGTGACTTGTCCAGAACAGGCAGTGGCAACTAGTACGTCATCATAACTGGCTGAGAGGCCTGTGAGCACACTCAAATGTCTTCTATTTAAGTGAGGTTGTGAAGATATTAAGAACCAAGTCCTGAAAGATCCATTTTCAGATTATCCCAGTTCATCGCTTCTAGCCAGACTGTTGAAAAACAATCCTAAATTATGCTGTCTAGACTATGAGTCCTCTGGCCTACGCAGCTGAATGGAGTTTGGAGTATAGTGGGCCAACAGGAGAAATGGCTTTATGCGATAATAATAGGGCGCGATAATGAAAAGGAAAAACTTTTTCTTCCGGATCCGGAAGACAGAATCAGACCAAAAACGTCTTGGAATCCGGGGCGTTGGACACTGCATATCCCAGAATCTGGAAGGGTGCCATAGAGAAGTTTATGAGACAAAATTAATACGCGAATGGATGGGTGGAGGAAAGGAGAGAGTGATCGACATTTGTACTTGGGAGGAAAGAGATGGGCGACCTACGAAATCTCGAATAACAGCGAAAAGTCACGTCTGCGAAATGATCAAGGCGAGGGATGAAGGCGTTTGAGAACTGAAAGTGAAATATTTTGAGCATCGAGGTACAACGACGTAGAGGTACGACAAGTCCATGGGAATAAATCCATTTGATAAGATGGAATATTCGGAAACAGCGACGTAACGAAGTAACGCATTTTCATCGGGCCTTTCAAGCCCTTTCGGTTAAACTGTAACAATAAACGGTGGATGTGCGAAGCTGGCAACGTTTTACGTGAGGCGTATGTATGGCTGAGTTCCATGAGACAAGACGGATTACAAAACGAAGGAAACGAATGACCGTAATAAAACAAGACCAAAGGTTTCGATGGGGTCCCAAAAATTTAATATCTGATCCAGACAATTGGGTCTTAACTTTGCCGGACTCCTTGAACATTTTTACCTATCAAATCTTAGAAACAGACTAAGGCCAAATAGTGTGTTTAACCACTATAAGTCATATCTATTTCGACGACACTGATCGAAACTTCCTTCCTTATTTCTGACAAATTTCCGATTTCTGCCGAATTCCGGAACTACTAGTCCGGCAAAAAAATAAAGCTCAAAAACGAATTCAGCGTATCTCCTTAGCCTACCCCTATACCGAACATCTCATCAACTTCAAATAAAACTTCAACTTATAGGCTATTAAATTTTCCGTTTTCAGCCGGATTTCAAGAGAACTATATGTCGGGGTAAAAACAATTGTCTTATACGGATTCAGTATCTCTTCTTACCCCTAAATCGGACATCTAATTAACTACAAATAAAACTTATGCTTTTAACAAATTTTCCGGTTTTGACCGGATTCCGGACTAACTACTTGTCCTGAGAGAAAATGGTTCTCACATAAGTGTTCAGCATGCATTCTTACCCTTAAATCAAACATCTAATCAACTTCAAATAAAACTTCTAATTTTAACAAACTTTCCGGTTTTGGCCGGATTCCAGGCGAACTACTTTTCCGGTGAGAAAATGGTTTTCATATTCGTGTTCAGCATACCCCTGCTTACCCCTTAATCGACTATCTCATTAGCTGTTTAAATATATTTTGTTTGCCCCTTAATCTGAACCCCCTCCCCTAAATATAGGGCTACAGTACCCAATTATGAACTCGACCTTTCCTTTGAGCCGAAGAATCCCCACACCAAGTTTATCCCCTCCCCAAAATATAGGGCTACAGTACCCAATTATGAACTCGACCTTTTCTTTGAGCCGAAGAATCCCCACACCAAGTTTCATCAAAATATTTCATTCCCTTCGAGAGTTGCCCTGCTCACAGACGGACAGACAGACAGACAACTTCTGCGCTTTCATAGGTATCCCTCCACTTACGTTTTGGGATGATTTCCAAAAAATGATTTCCAAAGGAACAGAAATCATCACAGGAAGTCGTAGGTAATCTCAGCGGTAAAAGCGGTCATTCAGCACTAGTACTTGTGTAATGTGTACGTAGTAAAGAAGTCTTATAGAATCAGCTGACTAAGCTGTAGATCCATCTTTAGTGGAGTTTACTTCATTTGGTTTACTTACCGTTGTGGTCTATCATCCAACAAAGTTGTATTCAACCAGGGGCTAAACACCGGTACTGAAATGTCAAACGAGTGGCGGAAAGCGAATGAGCTGAATCCTCCTCCAGCAACCAAGGCAGAGCCACTTTCCACTTCAAACCTCTCATTAAAGTCCGGTGAGGTTCCAGGAAGCATGTTAAAAAGTAAATGATTGGCTCCCCCATTCCAAAATTCCAACTTTGAAAGACTCTTCGAGATATAACTGAAAAATAAACAAAGAACATTACCGGTTTGCATAAGCCTAGGGACGTCAGATGTGACGTCATATACTAAGCGGACATCTTGCATTACATATCTAGATTTTATCTAGGATTTTCCTTTTGTGTATTTGTTTCTTATATGTTTGGTCGTGTGTGTTATATGCTGCGTGGTTGCTATGGTCAGTTGGCTTTTTGCAATACATATCTATATATCTATCTATCATAAATATTCTTTGAGCCCAAGCTGACTTTGAAACATTTATTCAAACAATGTTTACAACGGATACGTCAGCTATGATTCTTCATCAGCGATAACACGATAACAAAACTGTATGATTACAGGTTTGTGTCCTTCCCCGAAGTTGAACCAGAGGATTGACAGCCTGACGAGGACCCTTGCCAAGAAGGGCCGAAATATCGCTGATGAAGAATCATAGCTGACGTATCCGTTGTATACATTGTTTGAATAAACTATCTATCATAGTGTTTCAGCTGAGATGTCCTGAGATAGCTGACTAGCTATGACAAAGCAAAATACACAAGGTTTTGGCAGTTTTTACCCCTCTTTCCATGTTCCCTTACCTTGGATGAGAAACGTGGCAAAACTTGAAACCGGTCTGCTGAACAATGAGCTTCTTGGAAACAATGAACGGGAGCGTGATACGCCACGTAAAGAGAATAGACGTGGCAATCGTGCTAATCAGTGTATTGACAATAGAGGAGATAGGATCAGAGTTCCCGGGTGGCTAAAATACCAGCCGGTTAATACCGGCTAAAACGTGATTTCTGCCGGTATGGTTAAAATGAAGTGGCATGGATAAAATCAAATACCTGGCTAAAATCAAATCACTAACTGCTACTATGTGTCATCTCGAAAATATTCTTGGGAATCTAGGCAACGATTTATGATTTTTGAGCCTCTTTTCTAGGCAAGTTGGCACTAAAACCATTCCACCAATGGCAGGACATCAATTTTTGTTTACATTAGTCCAAACTTCGACTTTTAGTTTCTTATGTTTTGTTTCATTGTTCAGATAAGCACTATTAATTGTGCTATCCTGACGTCACTCTAAGAATAGGTGACCTTTAATCTTAATGTTCAACAAGACCGAAGGTTTCGATGGGATCCCAAAATTTTAATATTTGTTCCCGACAATTTGGTCCTGTAGATATTCGTTCTTCAACAGACTTCTTAAACATTTTTACTTTTAAAATTTACAAACAGGTTAAGGCCAATGGCAATAATCGAAAAAGACCAAATTCGTATTAGACAGAGCAAACCGGATACGCCAGCTGAATTTCAACAAGTTCAGATATATTAATATATCCGTTTTGCGCTGTCAAACATTCAGATACGGATTCAGCATATGGTTTACCCTATAGCCTACGTCGTATCTCCTTCCTTCTGCCCAACTTCTGGTTTCGGCCGGATTCCAGACAAACTACTTGTCTGGCAAAAAACTAAAGCTCAAAAACGAATTATGTCTCCTTGCCCCTACATCCAACCTCTAATCAACTTCAGATTAAATATATTCAAACAATGTTTACAACGGATATGCGTCAGCTACGATTTTTCATAAGCGATATTTCGGCCCTTCTTGGCAAGGGTCCTTGTCAGTAGTCCCCGAAGCCGCGACGAAAGTCAGAGGCGTGCCGCCGAAAATAACTTAGCGGTCCGCTGCCTAAAAACATTTCGGCGCGCCGACGCGAAGCCGTTGGGGTCGGTGGCGGCGACCCGCCGGTAAAATTCTGACGCCATCTATTTTATCTTCGTTAGGCTCAAGGTTATTGCTCGGTTTTTCCTATCAGCAAAGTTCACTAACAGAAAAGTCTTTGGCTGTGTGGAAGAACGATAATTTCTACCAAACATTGCATGTCGGCTCCAAACCGTGAATAGCGTTCGTGCTACCTGTCGGTTCGTCACTCTTCCAACTTTTGCTAGGTCAGGCACTTCCGGACAAACTAGAGGCGTATTCTCGCCGTTCCGCAAGGACTCCACAGGGAATCAAGGGGAACGGCGAGATAATAGGGAGTAACTCCACGCGGACTCAGCTTACGGAAAACAACGAGAACACGGGGAATGCTTCCAAAATGGATTTTGTTCAAAAAAAAATACGCAGTTGCCGAAATTAGTCTGGATCCATTTTAATTTTTTTTTCTCATTGTTTTCATTAATTTTACATTGCACCAACACCAGTACAACTTGATTCCCCTCCAAATCTGAAAGGGAGTCCTTTTTGATGATAGTGCTGATAAATGGAGCATTCCCCGTCCGTGGGGACTCGGGGACTGAGTCCCTGGGATAAACAAAAAAGCAGCGACTCCTCAAAAGGAGTACTCGGGGAACGGCGAGAATACGCCTTATGTCTAATTTTGCTAGTCCTGGCATTTCTATATAAGCTAGGACTATGAAGGACTATAATGGACCCGACTGGTATTCAACGAAACCTTCTTTTCCCGATCCGACCATCCGGATGTTGATGGATGGAGGTGGAGTCCGGGACCGTGCGACCTGCGTGCAGCGCGAAAAGAGTTATGGGTCCTAGACAGTCCTGATTTGAACCGATGACCTTCGGCTTTCAAGGCCACTGCTCTACCACTGAGGTACAGAGGAGCGTTTAACTTGGTTCGCAAACCACTACAAGGGTCACGAAGAAGCAGGCTGAAGGAACAGTGATCCGACGAAAACAAATCTATCTAAGCACTTCACATACCCATGCCACTGGACTAGATAGTAGATGTAATTTTACACGAGGGACTTATCCTGTGACAAATAAACCAGCTGATTTGTCACGGTAATGTCACTTGAATAGTACCTCAATCTCAGATGGCACATCCGGGTCCATGGCAGGCGTGCCTTCCAAGTTTCTCACTCTCTTCTTTTGGTCCCTACGCGCATCACAAAATTTCCGGAAACTCCCTCAATCCACATGCGATTCGGACACGTAAATATAATATCTAGGGAATTTGCTCCTATCACCCACAGGATCACTTGAATGGAAGCCCTTCCGGATTTTGGACCCGTTAACTTTGCACAATCGAAGTTTCATCCCAATCCACCTATCCATCTGGATCCTATGTATGTTACCGAGCCTCTCCTTCCACCCCACAACGATAGTCGGATGCAATTAGGACACGCCGAATAATTTGGCCTTGAATCAGAGAACATCCGGAAAATTTTCGGTGACACACAACTCACCCCGACGAGACAGGATCCGGTCTCGACCTCAAATCAAAATAACACATCTAGGTTTCATGATCTTTGGACGCTACGTATGTTAAACGATTTCCGGGCCTCCGCCCATCCCCCCCCCCCCCGAAGTCGGATGTGATTCGAAAAAAGTATGTCGCATCTAGAGCAACCACCAAGTTTCTCCCGAATCAAAGTACTTCCGAAAATTTTAAGGCACGCCACCATCACACATCTGAGACCCATAATCTTTGTACCGTCCAAGTTTCATCCCAATCCCTATATTCCTTTGCAACGAACGTTCCAAAATTGTTCGAATGTTCCAAACAGGGAATCCTTATATTCCATCGCAACGTTCCGAAATTCCCGGAGTCCCCCCTCGACCCCGTGGTCGGCTGTGGTTCGGCCTTATAAATGGAATATCCCTCTGCTCCTCTGAATCGGGTCACGCGGGTCACAAGTTTCCGTATTCCCCTCCCTCAACCGCCATACGAATGAATGGATTTAATCCGAGAAAATACGGTTTCGCTGAGCATTTATAAGCATGTCAAGTGTCATCGTCTTTAGCTTGCGTGGAGTGGATGCACCCAAAAGTGAGACAGACGGATCACCATTACGATCGCTATATGGCACTTGAACCGAAAGCTGCAAGTACCATAACAACGCTGACGATTTGTGGTAGAAAAATTGCAAAAATTTATTTTAAAATTTAAAAATAACCCCAAAAATGCTAAAATTAGAGCAAACGCCGATAAATCGGCGGCGCGCTGCCACCGTATTCAGATGCGGCGCGGATTCGGGGACTACTCGTCAGGCTGTTCTCATCACGAAGTTCAGACTAAACTTTTACTTTTAACAAATTTTCCGGTTTCAGCCGGATTCCAAGCGATCTGTCCGGTGAGTATACTATTGTCATGTACGAATTCAGCATGTCTTCTTGCCCGCAAATCGGACATGTTATCAAATTTAAATAAAACTTTTACTTGTACCAAATTCTTCGGTCCGTGCCGGATTCCGGACGAACTAATTGTCCAGCGAGAAACTACATTTCATATTCGGACTCAGCCCGTCTTGTTGCCCCTCAATCGAACCTCTAATCAACTTCATATTAAACTTTCACCATTCAATAATTTTCCGGTTTTCGCCGGATTCCGGGTGAACTACTTGTACTATTGTATAAATTTCATATCCAAATTGTTTACCCCTTAATTTGAAACCCCTCCCCCACCCTAAAACATAGGGCTACAGAGCCATCTTCGAACCTGACCTGTACTTTGACCCAAAGGATCCTCCTACCAAGTTTCATCAAAATATCTCAATCCTTTCGAGAGCTATCGTGCGGACAGACAGACGGACAACTTTTGCGATGTCATAGGCATCCCTCCACTTGCGTTTTGGGATCCCAAAAATTGATGAATTGTAAACGCAAGAGCTAAAGGCTCATCTGTCAGTTACTTTTAGCAAGAATACATAATCCATAGGAGAATGAACTTTTCGTATAGCATCGTGTGACCAAGCGAACAGAGTTGTAGCACGGCATTTTGCGTGCAGATTAGAACGGTAGGCCGGCTTTGGTCGGAGCTTGTCTTGTGGTATCTCGTTGCCTCGCGAAAGTTACCTCGCTCGCTGGCGTTGCCCTGGCAGGACACGATGCACAGTTCCCGTAAATTCTAATTTATAAGTCCAGCCCACCGGTACGCCGTGAATGAGAAACAAATCACTTTGCTAGGCCCAAAGTCGCTCATTCTCTTAGGCTTATGTATTCTTGCTTTTAGCTGCTAACCTGGAGCTGCTAACCTAACCTCCTCCGTTCAGACCGAGTTTGGCCCCTTCCGAGGCTCAACTGTTACTACCACATTTAATGGGATAGCTACTCTGGTAACAACGCCCTCTGGTAAATGTGCTGACGACGGATTCTGGTGACCCCCCCCCCCCCCCACCTTCCCCATCGGATAGGATGGGTCGCAACAGGACGTCTTTCACTGCAATTGGAACAGAAACTTTATTCAGATCGGATCGGCAAGTTCTTTATGGTCTTAACGTAATACAACAAAAATATTGTAGTTCATGTTAGCCTAGAGAGGACGGAAGGATCCAAGAATAATGTCGACACTGAATAGGTGTAAGATATCTGCCATTATAAATGGCACCGCAGTCAGGCTCCTTCATTTATATGCATAAGTTTCTGCTGAGAATCCCTACAAAGCTACCGTGTAACATACTATCAACAAAACAAGAAAGAAAGCCATAAAATTACAAGCTCAATTCTTGAAGTAGCCTATTTACTAACCGCGTATC
This sequence comes from Branchinecta lynchi, assembly GCA_023053575.1. Taxonomy (NCBI): domain Eukaryota; kingdom Metazoa; phylum Arthropoda; class Branchiopoda; order Anostraca; family Branchinectidae; genus Branchinecta; species Branchinecta lynchi. The sequence goes on from JAKZAP010000008.1 coordinate 12,362,011, forward strand.
GTATCAACATGTACAACAAAACGCCTCCTCAGTTTCTAATAGCCTCCTCGCTTTAATATAACACGGTACGAACTCCCGGTATAAATAAATCGCAGGAAACAGCGTGACCTGATGACTCACTGCATCGCTCACGGCTGCTTCAAAAGTGGATGCGACTTGATCGTGGCAACCCAAAAACGGTTTTCTAGACTGGAGTAAGTAAGTAAGTAATTTATTTATAACCCGCCGTTTTCAGAAAGCGGAGTAATGAAGAAAATAAATAAAACACATAAACATACACAAAAAGACACTTAATTTCAATCGTCGGCCAGGAAGCAGTGTAGAAGGTCGTGCAAAAGTAGGCGAGCTAGTTAGTCCGGGGATCAACCCTGGTTGAAAAATAGTCGGGAAACAACGCAGACACAACAGTAAAGATTGATACGTAGAAAAGATCAGTGCGATTTGATTTTAGCCAGTTTTAGCCGGCAAAAATCGGTTTTTAAAGCCGATTAAAACGGTATGGTAAAAATCAATTTTAGCCGGCAAAAACGGAACCCTGGATAGGATACACTTATGAAGTGTCGAATCGGGAACGAGAATGGATGTAGATATTACTGAAGTAGAATGAATTAGTATCATAAGTGCAACATGTCCTTTAATTACCTCTTCGAAGCGAATTACAGTCAGAATTTTTAAAGGCAGAGGCGCCATCCTGGGAGGGGGATAAGGGAGCTTTTTGAGTCTTTGGCAGAGCCAGCAGCTGTCTTTTCGATGAATTTTTGTAAGCCCTCACTGTTGGTAATCATGGATCAGAAAGAGACAAACTGACTGCGCTATAATAGCCTACAGCTCATAATTCGAATCCGGAAATATATAAATCTTAATACCGTATTTTTTGCCACGAACGAAAACCAAGGGTGGATTAGTCTGGGTGCGGTTGTGGTCAATACAAGTTGAAGGATACTTACTTGACTCTTATCTTCTCTTGATTCAACAGGTCTAGGTAGGGAAGAAAAAGGCATGCCTTCTTCGGATCACTGGTAAAGTATTCACTATTTCGTATTGAGGTAACAATCTCAAGAAACTCAGCAGACACAACTGGATTCAGAAGAGCCTCACTTTCGTCAAAGAACTCTACCTCAGGATAAATGTACACTAGCACTTTTCTTTGGCTCACACTGCCACATGAGTAAACGTCAAAGCATGTGTGATAAGTGCAAGACTCGTCATAGATTGACATGGTGTCATTTATAGACACTAGAATTCTTGATGTATTCTTCAGTCCTACAGGACTTATGAAATGTCCTACCACAGTGCACAGAGCAATTAAAAAAATGGAAAAGGCGGCTCCCATGCAAAACAGCATGAGAAGCTGGGAAGCACTTCTCTTGCTTTCCGTTGCTTTTGCAGGTTTCCAAGTTGCCATTTCAATCAACCTCCAAGCCTAGAATCAAAAGACAGACCTTAAAATGGGTCTTTGGGGCAATTCGTGGCAAGGAACACTATCGTAACACGGCAAACGGTTGGACCGCCTCATAGAAAACTACAAACAGTTACAGAGCAAACACTTTGGTGAATTTTGCATGAAGAAATATGAAAAATGCAACGGCACCATCAAATGGCATGGTTATCAAGAATACCAAAGGTCTCGACGAGATCCCAAACTTGAATGTATATTGGACTACTTGATCCAGAAAATTGAATCCTGTAGGTTTTCTGTGTTCGTCAAACCCGTTTAACATTTTGCTATTTATCCATAACAAACCATATTTGATAGTGCAAAACGGATACGTCAGCTGAATTTTATTGGCTAAATTTCGACCCTTTTTGGTATGGGTCCTCTTCAGGCTCAAAGCCGCTCAAGTTGGAAAAACGAACTTGTGTAAAAACAAAATAAAGATTCTAGCTTAGCGTTAAATGGAAATAATAAACCGCTTACCGTTTTGGTGTTTTTGACAACTTGCGGCCAAAAAACTAATTAGATGGGAAAACCAAGTTTAGAGATGGGTTCAGCAAGTATGTTTACTCAAACAATGTTTACAACGGATACGTCAGCTATGATTCTTCACCAGCGATATTTCGGCCCTTCTTGGCAAGGGTCCTCGTCGGGCTGTCAATCTTCAGGGTCAACGTCGGGGAAGGAAACAAACCTGATTACCCTTGCCAAGAAGGGCAGAAATATCGCTGATGAAGAATCATAGCTGACGTATATCCGTTGTAAACATTGTTTGAATAAATGTTTCAAAGTCAGCTTGGGCTCAAAGAATATTTACCTGTAATCGACTTCAGAAAAGTGTTTTCTCTGATCAAATTCCTCGTTTTAAAATACTCCGAACTGCATTTAGAGCAAAAGAGCTGGTGACACTGAGAGGCGAACTTTTCTATCCAAATTTTCCGGGCTTTGGCAAATTTTGCGAGCTTATTCGTCAAGGAAATAAAGTTCAAAACTGGATTCAGCATGTCTCCTTACCACGATACCGAATCTCTAATCAACTTCAGAAACAACTTTGAGCTTCGACCAAATTTCCGGCTTCGGCCGAGTTCCAGATGAACCATTTGTCCAGCAAGAAAAGAAGTTCAGATATGGCGTGCGTGCCTCCTTCCCCCTTAAAGGACTATCTGTTTAGCTTAAAAAATACAGTTTTTACCCTTGATTCGAAACCCCCTACCCCGCGAGAACCGTCAGTCTTTCAGGCTGTAAGACTTGAATATAGTCCTACATGGATCTACGAACTTGGCCTGTGCTTTGAACCAGTGCATTGGATTCTCATACCAAGTTTGAACAAAATATCTCAACTCCTTCGCGCCCACGACTGCCAAGACTAAGACCTAAAAGACCTGGTTGGGGTTGGATTCTAGGCGAACTATTTCTCTGGCAAGAAAATAACTTTCACACTCGGATTCAGCATGCCTCCTTACCGCTAAGCCAAACTTCTAATCAACTTAGGATTAAACTTTTATTTTTCAAAACTTTTCCGATTTTGCTGGATCCCGCGTGAACCATTTGTACCGTGAACCACTTGTACGGCAGGAAAATAAATTTCGTATTCAGATTCAGCATGTCTTCTTAACTCTAAATCGAAGCTCTATCAACGTCAGAGTAAACTTTCACTTTTCAAAATATTTATGTTATTTGCCAGATTCCTGGTGAACTACTTGTCCGGCGAGAAAATAATTTTCATATTCGAACTCTCTTTACCCCTAAATCGACCATCTCATTAGCTTCTAAAAATATTTTGTTTCGCCCCTTAATCTGAAACCCTCCCCCACCCCAAACGTAGGGCTACAGGACCATCTTCGAACTTGACCTGTACTTCGACTCAAAGAGCCTTCATGCCAAGTTTGAATAAAATATCTAATATTGAGAGGCAAGGGCTAAATAAAATTATTAACTATTTTGGCTAAGTGTTATTAGCAAATCAAGATAGACCAATCACACCAGCTTCAAATATATATTAATATATATTAGGCCCTTCTTGCACGAGTCCTCTTCAGGCTGTAGCTGGAAAACTATTAGCGAAAGACAATTCAAAACCCGTGCCCTTGTTAATAAAAGAGTGGAAAGAAATCCCATGTCAAAGACCCAATCGGGCAGCAAAAACAGCAGCCATGTCAGGACACAATCAGCCATTTGACTTTGGCAACCCCTCCTGTGAGCCTATCATGACATATGTTATTCATTTCTAACATATGCCTCTGATCCTTCCTTTGTACAAACGGACAGAAGTTAGTCATCCACGAGGGTTCTCATTAAGTTGAAGAACTGAGAGGCTGTCATTCAGCTAAGAACTCAACTTAACTTTGGTTAAAGTTTGTTTTGACACAAAATCAAATTTGTTTAATTTTGTCTGTTTTTTTTCTTAACATCAATTTCTTCTTATGTTGTGATACTCAAAGGAGAGGTACTCAACCTTGGCTGTACATAACCGCAAAACTGGCCTCAAAAAAGAACATTAGATTACAGGTCTAACAAGGTCCTAGGTCATTAGATTTTTTTCTCTTGATAGTTATAACCTAGTTAAGAGTGCAAAGAAATTTCCCTTTGACATCTTTTAGTTCAATTTTTGGTTTCTGTAAATTCAAGGTGGGATACCTCTCTCATACCAGTTCTATCTCTCCCCCCCCCCCCCCCCCCCCCCCCCCCCCCCCCCCCCCCCCCCCCCCCCCCCCCCCCCCCCCCCCCCCCCCCCCCCCCCCCCCCCCCCCCCCCCCCCCCCCCCCCCCCCCCCCCCCCCCCCCCCCCCCCCCCCCCCCCCCCCCCCCCCCCCCCCCCCCCCCCCCCCCCCCCCCCCCCCCCCCCAATCTATTGCTAAACCGTCCAAATTCCAAGATATTCCCGGTTCACCACGTTTGCTCACATGACCAGCCCCGAACTTCTGTCATCAATTAGTACACAAATTTTTGATGAGGAAAAGGCTTCGCTCCGCCTGTCCCGCTCTCAACTCCTGGATTTATATGATTCTAAACAGCCATCAAAAGAGATGTACCTCCCCTCCCGACTCCTTTCAACGTGCCTGTTTCGCCTCAGAAGTGGCCATGCAAAAACAAAATCAACCCTTTTTCGATGGAAATTCATCCCTTCCCCAAATTGTGATATTAGCGGAGTGTATGAAGATATCCGCCACATTATTTTCAGGTGTAGGAAATACCACAAGGAGAGAGAAGCATTAAGAAAAAGTTGTGAGAAGTCATTCAGAGCGTTCACAATGCGTGCCATTCTGGGCCACCACACGTCCCCGCTTTGGGCTAGAAAACTAAGCACAAATTTTCTGGGTAGATTCGTTCATGCTACTGGTTTGGTTCACTCCCTGTAATTTAAATTTTTCTTGTTTTTTTTTTTTGTTTTTTTTTAGTAGCTTAATTTTTATTGAATTTTATTTTTTGGTTCGTCAGGGTTTCGGCGCGTGCTAGAGTCAGTTTGTTTATTAATAGAGAAGATTATAATTGTTAGATAGTAACATACACTAAGGTACTAGTTTTATGTATTTTAATATAGATAGATTGAATGTAGATAATTAAAGAGGATAGTGTTTGAATAATGAAATAGAAAAAAAAAAAAAAGGGAAAACAAAGTACACCCTTATAGAGATGGGAGAAAAAAAGAAATATATCTCATAGAAAAGATGAAGGAATGAGAAATAATATGTGATTTATTGTATTTAGAGTTGTAATTTTTGTTTTATGAATCGACATGCTCACGACAAAGTGCACGTTTTGACATATTTGTTTGTATGACGCATGTATTTGACGCAGCAACACAACCCCAACCAACCAGCAAGACAAGTGATATACATAAGACGAAATCAGTGAAAATATTCGAGTGATACCCAAGCAAGTTAGTGAATATAAAGCTCTGCAAGAACGAGTGATACGAACGCATATGACCTTTCGCTCGAACGCGTCAAACCCCACAACAACATATTCCCGGTATCAAGAACAAATAAGCACAAGAGAGTCCAATTAATTCCTGATACCATACCCAATGAAAACAAGCCGAGGGTAGGAGCTACTCGGAACATCACAATCCAGTACCTCAACAAATAGCTACATAACAATAGAGCCCCTGAGAAGAAATGCCATGAGTAACAAGCAATTGGTTGACTACCCTTGTCATGTGACATTTGACATGCTGCACAGCAGGTCATGCCCGCCTGCTACAATTTTTTCTCTGATATAAACAGCGGCAACGAGGGCGGCAGTGTCTATCGTTCCCCTATTTGGGAATCGATACTCCACACGCTATTGTTCCCCGTTTGTGGGGGAATCAATGTGTCAGGAGCGAATCAGGGCTAATCTTCCCCGCCAAGTTGGGGAATCGATATGCCCTGGGCTAACATTTCCTGAGTACTCGGGGAATCAAAGTGTCCAGAGCTAATGTTCCCTCACAATTAAATAATTGATTTAGAGATTGGGGAATCGAAGTGTGAGGGGCTAATGTTCCCCGATATGCAACTATTGATTTTGTTGAGTTGAGGTCGGGAATCCAAATGTCAGGGGCTAATGTTCCCTCATAATCAAATAATCGATTTTGAGATCCGGGAATCGAAGTGTAAGGGGCTAAAGTTCCCACACATGCAAATATTGATTTTGTTGAGTTGAGGTTGGGGAATCCAATTGCCAGGAGCTAATGTTCCCCGATAAGCAGTGATGGTTTTGGAGGTCGAGGAATCGAATCATCCAGAGCTAATGTTCCTGCATAATCAAATGGCCTGGCAAAATCAGTGTTTGCATGTCGGGGAACATTAGAAAATGAAACTTCGATTCCCTGACCTCAACAACCATAATTGCTCATCGGGGAACATTAGCCCCTGGCACTTGGATTGCCCAACCTCAAAATCGATTATTTGATTATTAGGGAACATTAGCCCCTGGCATTTGGATTCCCCGACCTCAACTCAACAAAATCAGTATTTGCATGTCAGGGAACATTAGCCACTCACACTTCGACTCCCCGATCTCTAAATTGATTATTAGGGAAGAATAGCTTTGGACGCTTCGATTCCGCGACCTCAAAAGCCATTATTGCTTATAGGGGAACTTTACCCCCTTGCACTTAGGTTCCTCGATCTCTAAATCGATTATTTGATTATGCGGGAACATTAGCTCTGGACACTTTGGTTCCCCCCCCTCAAAAGCTATTATTGATTATCGGGGAACATTAGCCCAGTCATACACAAATCCTCAATTTTTGGGCATGGTACCCCTGTGAAATTTGATTTAACTGAGATGGTTACATACCTAAATAGGGTCTTCTTCCTGCCCAGACCAAAAGATACCTGATTTTACTTTCTATTAACCTCATTTTCCAATTTACAAAATGTTAGAGCACTTCCAAGATACATAGAGTTTTTTAGAGGCCACTTCTCTTCTAGTGGGTTTATCCTATCCTTTTTCAGAAAATTGCTGCTAGGTAGCATGGATGAGGCAAGATTTTCAATCTGTTCACTGGAGCAAATATTTCCTTTAGATTGTTTGCCTTTTATTGCATTTATTTTGAGTGATTTTTTTTTTACTTTTTTTTCTACTCTGACTTTTGACTTTTTGATAACATGGAAAAGGATGGAGTAACCTAGTGGCAACTACATGGAAAAGGATGCAGTAAACCCACTGGGAAAGAAGTGGCCTCCACAAAACTCTCTGTATCTTGGAAGTGCTCTAACATTTTGAAAATTGGAAACTGAGGTTGGATAGAAAGTGAAATCAGGTATTTTTTTTATCTAGGACAGGAACAAGACCCTATTAGGTATGTAGCCAGTGTCAGTTTAACCAAATTTCACAGGGGTATCATGACCATGCTCAAAGGCACGGTGCCCCAAGGTGTGGGCACCATGCCCATACGTTAGGGCATGCCCAGATGTTGGGGCACCATGCCCAAAAATTGAAGTTTTTGTGTATGACTACATTAGCCCCCCCCCCCCACTTGGATTCCCCGACCAGAACTCAACAAAATCAGTATTTGCATGTCTCGGAACATTAGCCCCTCGCACTTCACCACAACCTCAACTCAACAAAATCAAAATTTGTATGTCGGGGAACATTAGCCCCTCCCACTTCGATTCCCCAACCTCAAAAACCATAAGTGCTTATCAGGGAACATTAGCCCCTGGCACTTGGATTCCCTGACTAGACTTCCAGAAAATCAATATCTGCATGTCGTGGAACATTAATTAGCCCCTCGCACTTCAATTCCCTAGTCTCAAAATCAATTGTTTGATTATGACAGAACATTAGCTCTGGACACTTCGATTCCCAAACTAACAGGGAACAATAGCGTACTGAGTACCGATCACAGTCTAGTACACTAGCCCCTTTTCAAGCACGGTGCTCAAACGTCTAGCACCATGTCTGGGTGCTAGACGTTCAAGCACTGTACCTTGGATTTCATGTATGGTGCATGGATTTCAGTATACAGTGCATACATCAAAAACACAGTTTCTGTCATAACATCTGAGCACCAGCACGGACAGGGCTGAAATTACTGCCATGAATTAGAGAAATCAAAGACAATCCTTTATATATTTTTTCACAACAAAAACAAAAGGGCTCGGCTGATGACAGATGTGAAAAACCTCATTTCCTTTTCTACATAGTCAAGGGTTTTGCATGCAAAGTGTCCTGTGCCTCAGTTTTTTCTACCTAGCAGCCAACCAGAATATTGGCTCTTGGGGAATAGATATAGAAAATACATGGAAAATAGATAGGGTGTTGTTAGGTTTCTCATCTCCATCATCATTATAGCCCTTTTGTTTTTGTTGTGAAAAATTTATAAAGGATTGTCTTTGATTGCTCTAATTCATAGTAGTAATTTCAGCCCTGTCCGAGCTGGTGCTCAGTTGTGATCACAGAAACTGTGTGTTTTCTGTATGCACTGTATACTGAAATCCATGCACCATACATGAAATCCAAGGTACAGTGCTTGAACGTCTAGCACCCAGCACCCAGGCATGGTGCTAGACGTTTGGGCACCGTGCCTGAAATGGGGCTAGTGTACTAGACTGACCGATTCCTAGATATGGGAGCGACAGACATTGCCCACTTTATGTATCGATCAGTAGCCTACGAATAGTTCATTACCTGCTTGAAGAGTAAGTAATTTTCTGAACCATGTATTTCTTATCATTTGAATCTTGTGCCAATGCAGCGTTGGTAGCACTGCCCTTTGACGAAGTTGAGGACAATCGTCCTTGATTCTGTGTCCAAATACAAAAATAAAATAGTTTTTACTAACGATACAGGCTCGTGATTTCCAAGGACTTGTTATCTGAAGGGTTCTGCTTACAAATGATCACAGCAAAGCCACGAATTGACAAACTCCTACTTTCATCCTATGACCCAACCTTACAACTGCCATATGAGCTTCTAGCTCTTGTTATGGCACTTGCAGCGTCGCGAAAGTGCCATATACCGATCACTTTTCGGTCGGTCGGTTTGTCAGGCAACTCATCTCGAGTTAGGGTACTTCCACAAGCGCTAGGAAGATGAAACTTGGCAGGCATATTAGGGACCCGACCAAACTAGCTTGGAAATAGTCACTTCCCCGATTTGACCACCCTGGAGAAGTGGAGGGAGGGGAAATCGGGAATTTTGACGTATTTTTAACTTTTGAATGGGAAATCGGATCTTAGTGAAACTTGATATTTGGGAAGAACTCCTGTCTAAGCTGTCACACATCAAGTCCGGAATGGATCCGATGACTTTGGGGGGAGTCGCGCGGAGGCGGACGGAAATCGCGTGACATGTTCAGAGCGGTCGGATCAGGATGAAACTAGGTGGGATGAACAAGCACAACCCCAGATACAAAGTTGACAAGACCGGACCATATCCGAGCACTGTGAGGGGGGGGGGGGTCGAAGGAGGGTTCCGGAATTTCCGGCGATCCCGAGTTAAGATGATTCTACATGTGCTAGAACGATGAAACTTCGCAGGCATGTCAGGGAATCGACAACTTTAACTTCAGAACAGTAGTTTCTCCGATTTGACCATCGTGGGGAGAGTGGAGCGAGGGGGAATCCGGAACCTTGAGAAGTGTCCAACTTTTAAACAGGTGATCGGATGTTAATGAAACTTGGTGTTCGGAAAGAACTCATGTCTCAGTTGTCCCATGAGTCTGGGGGGGGGGGGGCCTAAATTTTCCGACACAGTTAGAGTGTAGCGATTGGGATAACACTTGGTGGGAAGAACAAACATAAGCCCTAGATACATCAATAAGAGAAACCGGACCGGACTGGGGCACTCTGGGGGGAGTTGGAGGGTGGTCCGGCATTCCGATGGTCGCGATTTAAGGTACTTCCAGATATGCTAGGACGATGAAACTTGGCTTGAACATTAGAGACTTGGCAAGATTGGCTTAGAAACTGTCAATTCACAAATCTGACCATCCTTTAAAGTAATCATCTCGCAAAGTACAAACCAATACTTTGAAGCAAAATCAACATTTTCATGATTCCTGTGAGCCCACGATAATTTTTGCCTCAAGGGTTTTACTTAGAAATGATTTTCTAGCACCCTTAAAGTACGTATCTTAACCGAAGAGTAAAAAAATACTTTCGAACAAATCATATTTGCTCAGGATCCTAAAGGGCCCAGGATCATTTTTACCTCAAGGGTTTTGATTACAGATGAATTTCTAGCACCCTTAAAGTGCGCATCATCACAGCGAAGTGCAAAAAAAAATTCCTTTTCTAAAAAAAAAAATACATTCTCGTGACTTCCAAGGATCTATCTTTATCCTTATCTTAGGGGTGTTGCTTACAAATGATCCCAACAAACCCACGAATTGGCAAATCCGTACTTTCCTCCTTTTACCAAGCCTTGCAAGTCATTCACTTGACAACAGAACGAGCGAAAATCCTAAGAAAATCAAGTATATCACTTGATCAAAATTAAAAAAGAACCGGCTTCAAAATAAACTTCCAGTTTGCAATTACAAGACAAGCTAATGTTTGTAAAACAAAGGAATTCTTTTTGCCAAAAAAATCTGCCTTTAAAATCTTTGAGATCGCAGAAGTCTGCGTTTTTATTCGCATAATAACTTTGTTTGGCATCCTTGCGAGGAGTGAACCTGGGAAGTCGAAAACCTGTGACAAATACGAGAATTCTGCAAAACACTGGCAACATTGTTCTTTTCTTCTCACTGTTCTTTCCCTAGATGCTTCTCTTTGGGATCCCAAAAACCTAAGTGACCTATGACATCGCTAAACTTGTCCGTATGTCCGTTTGTCTGTCTGTCTGTGAGCACAATGACTCTCGAAGGGAATGAGATATTTTGATGAAACTTGGTTTGAGGATTCTTTGGGTCAAGGGAAAGGTCGAGTAATCAACCTAAATTTAGGCGTGGGGGAGGGGGTTCAAATTAAGTTACACACAAAATACTTTCAAACAGATGATGAGATAGCTGATTAAGGGGTAAGAAGACATGCTGACACGAATATGTAAACCATTTACTTGCCCGACAAGTAGTTCGCCCAAAATCCGGCCAAAATAGGAAACTTTGTTAGAAGTAAAAGTTTTATTTGAAGCTGATTGTGTGTTCTCTGTACGGACGATTGTATGGACTCTGAATCCGTGTATGACAATTCTTTTTTACCCGGACATTTAGTTCGCTCCGAATCCGGCTGAAACCAAAAATTTGTTATCAGTTAAATTTTTATATGAAGTTGATTAAAAGCTGGATATAAGGATAAGGAGATAAGCTGAATTGGTTTTTTAGCTTTATTTTTTCGCCGGACGAGTAGTTCCGGAATTCCGCCGAAACCGGAAAATTGGCAGAATTAAGGCAGGAAGTTTCGATCGGTTACGTCAACATAGATATGACTTAGAAGGGTAACACCCATTTTGAATCCATATCTGGACTTGGTTTTCTCAGATCTACCTGTTATTGTACTGTATTTTTTAAATGTAAAAAAAAAATTACTTTTTAAGTTTTAAAGATGTTTCAACCCCCGCTATAAGCCTTGATCTGTTTCTAAATTTTAAAAATAAAATCTATTTAACTGTCTGGATCAAATATTACATTTTTGGGAACCTTTGGTCTTGTTCTTCTCGAACACAATTTGGCATCTGTTCTTAATAGTTGCCTTTTCCTGAAACCAAGGTCTAAAGTCGTTTCGGCAGTTACCGTGGTATCTGATACCACGATCAAAAGGCGTTTTGCAGTTATCGTGGTATCTGATATTCAGAAACCACAGTCCGACCGTGGTGACTGATCGTGGTATCTGAAAAGTTATGTCACTTTCATCAAACTTTATCGGATTGGTGAGAAAGAAGTTTGACACTTTGTGATGTGACTGAAGATCATTTTTGCAGAGCAGCTGTGTATCAGATACCACGGTAACTGCAAAAACGACTAATTGCAGATCCAGTTAGCCTGGTATCAGATACCATAATAGTGTTTTTGCAGATACCATGGTATCCGATACCATGGTCTAAAGTCATTTTTGCAGTTATCGTGGTATCTGGCCAGTTATCATCAGGGTCGCCCCGAGGGGGGGGGGGCACCGCGCCCACCCTACATTTTGGGCATTTGGTAAAATTTTCGCCTAAGGCGAAAATTCGGTCAAAACGGGCATCGCGGCGAATCCGTGATGCCTGTTTTACAAAATCTTTTGTACCCACATTTCAAACTAGGCGATTTAACCTGTTAACTGGCTCCCATTCTTTATTGAATTTGGTAATTAATCCAACTTTTGTTCAGTCTGAGTCGATTTCACCGCATTCGGTACGTCTCTATGTACATTCAGTGGTTTAACGTATTTAATTGGTCACATTGACTTTTCTCAAGTCCGTATCTGTTCTACCCGCATTCGGTCAGTCAATTTCATAATTCGGTCATTTATCAGATTCATTTGGTTCTGATTCGTAACCGAATTCGACACTTCATCCAACTTTTATTCAGTCCAAGTCGATTTCACCGCATGCGGTACGTCCCTACGTAAATTCGGTGATTTAAGGTATTTATTTGGTCATATTGACTTTTCTCAAGTCCGTCTCTGTTCTACGGCATCCGGTCAGTCAATTTCGTAATTCGGTCATTTATCAGATTCATTTGGTTCTGACTCGTGACCCAATTCGACAATTCATCCTACTTTTGTTCAGTCCGAGTCGATTTCACCTCATTCGGTACGTCCTTAGGTAAATTCGGTGATTCAACGTATTTATTTGGTCTCATTATCCTTAGCGAATTCGATTGTTCACCGGACTTTTCTCAAGTCCGTATCTGTTCTATCACATTTGGTCAATCCGTTTCATAATTCGGTAATGGATCAGAATCACTATGTTCTAATTCTTTACAGAATTCGGTAATTTACCTGATTTTTGTTTGGTCCGCATCTGTTACCAGACTTACCACATTCGGCTGTTTTAGGTGGTTCTACCAAGAGTTTTATTCCATTCCGGAATTCGGTCGCTATACCGCTCCCAATCTGCTCCTTATTTTTTTTTGTAAATTTGTCGGTAGAACGAATTCATTATTTGGTTCACCCCAGTTACTGTGCTTGGTAATTTAAGTGGCATTTATTTAGCTCTTGTTCTTTACCATTTAACGGTAGCTTCAATTGGTATCCATTCCTTACTTAACTTATACTTCTAATGATTGCAGAACTTCAGGAATAAGTACATCTCCTGACGTGAAAACTAGCCTATTTTTGTTTGCTGTAAATTGAGAATAGTAAGTAAGTAATTTAATTATAACCCGCCGTTCTCAGAAAGCGGAGTAAATGAAGAAAGTAAATAAAACACATAAACATACACAAAAAGACACTTAATTTCAATCGTCGGCCATGAAGCAGTTTAGAGTGGATGTACTTTACATCTACTTCACCCTGGATGGACCCTTTTTTCGCCATGCAGCTCTGTGGTTTAATAGGTAGCCTTGGGATCGCAAAAAGGCACTTTGATCATGAGTGTTTCCAACAAATTTCGCCTGCGGGACATTTAGCACTCTTCACTATGTAGAAGAAGGGTACGTCATTTAGTTGGCGTTTGAGGCTTGGAATTTTGGGGTGCTTGAACCACATTAAAACCTAGAATTTGCCAGAAAAAACGCGGATTCAAAAATTTTTCCCTGCGGCGCTTTCATTTTCCTGGGTACAGCCGTTCACGACGTTGTCGCTTGGCGGCAATTGCATTTTTTTTCGGCACATTTTCCAGTCCTGTTTGCAAAACTGGACGTCCCGCAAAGGTAGAAAGGCTAGTCACGGCGTATCCTTGAAAAAAATAAAAGTGGAAGAGTTTTCTCTTTAGACTCACATATTATGCAACTTTTTTACTATAGCTTGTTGAAGGCAACTGGCTTGTTTTAGAAACAAATTATGAATTCGGTCAATATCAGGTAGCGATTCGATCAATTTTTACCAGGTTTGCCCCACCCCCTCCCCCCTAATGAAGAAAGGCTCGGGACGCCCCTGGTTATCATGGTATCTGATGCGGTCCGGCCGTGGTAACTGATCGTGGTATCTGAAAAAGTCATCTCACTTTCATCATTTTTTGGCAAATAGGTGAGAAAGGAGTTTGGCACTTAGTGATTTTACCGAATATCAGTTTTTGGGATCCCAAAACGTAACATGCTAATTTTCTTTCTAAATTCCTCGAATCCATCACAACCTCGTTGAGGCTGTAGCTGAGGGTTGAGTTATTAGGCACACGTTTTATTTTTTATTTTTGATATTTGCTTGTTGATCTGTTTATGCGATATTTTATATTATTGGCCAGTTATGTATGCGTTTACTACGTCTTTTACTCTCTGATTTCTGGAGGAACTAACTGAAATGAATTGAATTGAATCGCAAAAGTTGTCCGTCCGTCTGTCTGTTAGCGCTTCTATGTCAAGGCTACCGTGTTACTGCATGCTACTATTAGCAAGAGAGGATGCTACTGGATACTACTCTGAAGCACATTACCTATTAGTATCTGTACTATTACATATCAATACATGCAACTTTTTCGTACAACTATCATACAGCTACGCAGGGTACAAATTCTTCATCGGAATTTGAGTCTTTAATGTGAGTCTGTGAGTCTTTAAAGGACACCTGAATGAAGAGTACCAAGTATCATCCCTATCTGTATGACTTCCGTTAACATTGCCGGCAGAAAACCAAATCCAAATATGAAATATTGTTTCCAAGCTATGATTTTTGCTCCATTTGCATCTGTCCTGATTTCAGTACCGATCAATTTTAGAAATGAACAAATGTCTCCAATCAACCTTCTTCCGGAATATTTTTTAACCAGTTAAGCCCAAATGTATATCTAGAAGAAATTCCAATACGATCCGGCCAGCGCTGTACAAGATTTGAATGAACTCGATTTTTGTCTTGGAGTCTGCATGTGCAAACCTCCAGAAACGAACATCCCTATTTTGAAAACGTCACGCTCAGGAGAAGAATGCTCTCCGTGGCCATGTCTGTAAATACATTCTCCATGGTGTGTTCAACTAATGTTTCATTATTCAGGTATCCTTTAAGATATCCGGGAATTTCTTATGACCCGGCTCTGTCATTAACGAAGGCTCTAATAGTAAAAGATGTGGAGTCGCGTATTTCTTCTAGTTTCGGGGCGGTGATTTGTCTTACGGATTTCCTATCTAGACGCAATCTTGCAAAGATTTTTAACACTGTTGCTTCCACAGGCTTTGCTAGCATCTTTTTTTACCTTTTTCAACGTTGAGAAATTTATAGCGTATTAAAACTACTTTTTTTTAATTTTGGGAAGTTTGTATGCCGGTTTTCGAAATAACAATCCATAGTATAGGCTAATTATTTTTTTAAATGACGTAGATTTTTATGAAAGTATATGGTCCAGTTATAAGTTGTAGACCGATTGTGCGTATTTTATTATATTTTCTCCACTCTCCAGCTTTGGCGGACACAAATAAATGAATTGAATGAATTAAACTGAATCCGTTTTGCACTGTCAAATACGAATTTGGTCTTCTCCGATTATTACCACTGCGTCCACTGGTCTTAACCTTTTTCTATATTGACGGTTTCCCCTGGGTTTCCCATTTTTTCATGAAAGCAAAATTTCACTTCTGTTTTCGAACTAAAGTCTGACAAAAGTCACTCTCTAATCTTTTTCGGGGTGGCAACACTGACCGGTCCTAGGTGGCTCTACAGTCTACCATAGGAAATGAAGCAAGACTGGGCTCTGTGGCCTCTGCGTAAAATTTAAAAACTACTTTCGATTTGGCAGGATCAAGCAGGATGTTTGAAGGTAGGAACAAAAGGAAGCAGTATAAACCAGCAGTCCGGACGACGCCACCGTCGCACCAAGTGACGTTTTCGATGATTTTGACCTAAGAGGTCCTCAAGCCAGTGAAGCCCCCCCCCCCCATCATCATCTTAGCCTAGTTAGAGGTGGTTAGACACTTAGAGGGATAACTACAGTAGAGGTATGCTTATTTGAACAAGACATTACTAGCCAAAATGTTTTTGGGGGGGACAAGGCATTTACCGACTGGCTGGTAATTTTTTCCAGCTTTTTCTGCAGAAAAATGACCATTCTCAACTGAGAAATGACATTTAAAAAAAATAGACTGCTTTTCAGAAAAATCAACTAATTTTCAGAAAAAACAACTGTTTTCATGAAAAAAACCAACTGTTGTGACAAAAAATCCTGGCGCTTCACGCTGACTCGGTTATTTTTTACCAACTGGCTGACAGCATTGGTGGTGGTGGGGGGGGGGGGCGTCCTCCCCCAGTTGTGATGCCCCTGGTGAACATTGCAGTTTGGGACTCGAATGAAGATTAAATACACCCCCAGCTGCCCCCAGCCTCTGCACTTGCCAAATGTGTGAAATTGTGCTTTGATTTGAATGTCTGATCTAGATGTTCTTATCATCTATAGCCTAATATTTTTTCTCTCTTTGTGAAACAAACTTGCAGCATTTGCCACAGTCTAGTACACTAGACCCTTTTCAGGCACGGTGCTCAAACGTCTAGCACCATGCCTGGGTGCTAGACGTTCAAGCACTGTACCTTGGATTTCATGTATGGTGCATGGATTTCAGTATACAGTGCATACATCAAAAACACAGTTTCTGTCATGACAACTGAGCACCAGCTCGGACAGGGCTGAAATTACTACCATGAATTAGAGAAATCAAAGACAATCCTTTATATATTTTTCACAACAAAAACAAAAGGGCTCGGCTGATGACAGATGTGAAAAACCTCATTGCCTTTTCTACATAGTCAAGGGTTTTGCATGCAAAGTGTCTTGTGCCTCAGCTTTTCTACCTAGCAGCCAACCAGAATATTGGCTCTTGGGGAATAGATAGGGAAAATACATGGAAAATAGATAGGCTGCTGTTAGGTTTTTCATCTTCATCATCATAAGAGCCCTTTTGTTTTTGTTGTGAAAAATATGTAAAGGATTGTCTTTGATTTCTCTAATTCATAGTAGTAATTTCAGCCCTGTCCGAGCCGGTGGTCAGCTGTGATGACAGAAACTGTTTTTTTTTGTATGCACTGTATACTGAAATCCATGCACCATACATGAAATCCAAGGAACAGTGCTTGAACGTCTAGCACCCAGGTATGGTGCTAGACGTTTGAGCACCGTGCCTGAAATGGGGCTAGTGTACTAGACTGATTTGCCAAATGCCATTATTTAAACACCTGCTAACCGTGCTCCAGCCGTGGCCAGATTGTTTTTGCGCCATATTCTGTCCAATTCTTGCCTTTTGCAGACTTATGTATGCTACCAGCTTAACGCAACAGCTATTTGCGCAATTGTGAATGTCTTTGCACCCATTTGGCTTGGTTTTACACCAGGTAATTCTTCAAAGAAGAAATAGAAGTAAGTGGATGGCATTTGATATTAATTAATTTGGTCAGGATGGATGTATGTTCCACACGAGACCCTTATGATTTGATCATTATTTACACAAGTTTACTAGGGGCGGTGCAAATATATAGATAGTGCAAATAGCAAGGTATCCTGTAGTACCAAAAATCCTGGCCGGATTTCTACTCCACCTCCCCCCCCCCTCAAACTCTAATGATCTGTCTGAGGCATCTCTTGTGGAATGAAAAGGATAGGAGGTATGGACTAATGTTATGATGCGGGACATGTAAAACAAATATAACAACATAATAGTAACATGAATGACTTATTTAGGCTTTAGTGAATTTTGGGAGTTTATTTGTTTTTGTTTTCAGATTTATTTAGCCTACTGCAAAATATTTCAGGGGTAATTTTTGTTCCACTAACTGGTCATTTCTATCATTTTTTCCAGGACTATCCTTTTCTCTTAGGAAATTTAAAGTTTAACTGAAAACCTAGTTTCTTTCTGTATTTTGAAATTGATTAGACCTATACTGAATTCCTTTTTTTTTTAACTTTGGGCACTAGTAGTAATGCTAAAAATATGTACTACTGGTGACGACGATACAAACTTCATCCAGACGTGGACAAGTTGAATTTAAAAAAATTGTGAATTTAAATTATTAATGAAGCAAAACTCAGGAAATGTCGAGTTCTAGATTGTGTGTTCACCTCTGAAAAAGAGAGAATTGAGTCGAACTGAGTCTGATTCGATTTTTTTTTAAAATCGTTTACCGTTGGAGTTGCTAAATATATCAGGCTTAGAGGTACAATAACATAGATGTATTACGAATCCGAAAGAAAAAGGTCATTCGATGTAAATCTTTTATATGAATGGGGAGCAACAAAACAACGCATTTTCGTCGGGTCTTTAGATATATTTAAGTGAATAAATGATGGGTAACTAGATTGTCGTATCTCAGCCCGTTCTGTTAAACTTTAAACCGCATTTCAGTGCAAAGGATACTGAGGCCTCTTGCGTATTTTCCCGTTGTAGCCTACAACTAATTTATCTCTTATCAGAGCATCTTTTATTGCCTTTATTGCTTTTATCAGATGTTGATTTTACTGAGTGGCCGACAACATTGGGGGGGGGGGCCCTATTACGTGGTGCCTCTGATGGTAGGACACCTCATTGCACAAGCAGGCTTCAACAAACATAACCAGGAATCCAGGATGTAACACTTGGAGTTGGACGTTGACCCAGGATACTGACGCTGGGATGTCGAAAAATCATTTCTTGGCCAAGACATCAAGTTCTCCCTCTGCGTGCAAAGATACACAAGAGGAGACGCAGCTGGTCTAGAGAGGTTGAAAGTAAAACTAATGGTAGACCAGGTCCTCCCCTGAAAAATAATAAATGTCAGTACGGTTGTGAAATCTCTCTGCTCAACTCGACCCAGTTAGATCTGAGTGTCCCTGTTTTCCAGTTCATTGATGCAAAATTTTTCATCTGTGGTGCAATTCTTGTAGACCTAGTCGGATAAGGTTATCTTTCAACTTCTTCAGCTTAACATACTTCAAAACCCAAAGTAACCTGTATGGAAAAACAGGTTGATTGGCGATGTGGGGCAGTTTATCACGAACGATTGGTACAGATAACTAACGAACAAACCTACTAGCTCACGAGTACTGTATTTTACATTAAAAATTAAGCTCATCAGCGAAAGTCATCATGTTTTTGGAATCCAAAACGTAAGCGGAGGGATACCTATGACTTCGTAAAAGTTGTTCGTCTGTCTGTCCATCCATCTGTGAGCACAATAACTCTCCAAGGGAGTAAGATATTTCGATAAAAACTTGGTCTAAAGATTCTTTGGATCAAGGGGTCAATGGGCGCCAAAGCTGGATATTTAGGGGCGGGGGAGGGGTTTCCAATTAAAGGGCGAAAATAGATATTTTAGAAGCTAATGAGATAGTTTTAGGGGTAAGGAGACATGCTGAATCCAAATATGAAAATTATTTTCTCGCCGGACAATTACTTCACCCGGAATCCGTCAAAAAACCGGAAAATTTTAAAAAGTAAAAGTTGAATCTGAAGTTGATTAGATGGTCGATTCTTAGGCAAGAGGACATGCTGAATCCGATTATGAAAACTATTTTTTCGCCGGACAAGTAGTTTGCCCAGAATCCAGAAGTTTAGCATGACATTTTAGAACCGACTGCTATAGTCGATATAGGGTGAGGAGGTAAAACAAAAAGTTAGGCGATCAGTTTAGTTATCTTCAAAGCCCCAACTGGCATTTACTGGGTCAGAAAGGCAGAATCCATCCGGCAACTCTCTTGTGAACAATTTAGTAATATCTGTGGACGAATTTTCGTGGCTATACCAGTCTCTACCCCACCCCTTTATCCATACAGGCGAAGCTCTGCGCATCGGACGATACATTTTGTTTTATCGATGGACGCCGCGGGGAGTCAAGTTTTTTCTACGTATTCTTTGGGTTTAGTCATGGAAGTTTGCCGCGTCGGGGGGTCGAAGGGGTTGAGATACGTTGTTCAAACTTCCTATGAGGATTCACTGACAAAGTACAGGCCAAGTTGTAGATGGATCCTTTAGATATTTAGAGGCAGATCTGGGGGGATAGTCGATAGTCGTGTGAGGGGTAAATGACCCCCTAAATGATATCTGAACTTAGTTTTCTTGCCGGACAAATGATTCACCCGGAATTCGGCCGAAACTGGAAATTTGGTTGAAGCTCAAAGTTGTTTCTGAAGTCGACGAGAAATTCGGTGTCGGCGTAATGAGACATGCTGAGCTGAATTTTTAACTTTATTTCCCTGACAGACAAGCTGGCAAAATTTGCCAAAACCGGGAAATTTGGATTGAAAGGTTCTGCTCTCAATGTCACTAGCTCTTTTGCGCCGAATGTAGTTCGCCGAGAATGCTGCTAAAATACGAAGAATTTTATCAAAGTCAAGGACCTTTCTGAAGTCGACTAGGATGAGATACTGGAGTAAATATCCTTGCTGAACCCATATCTTAACTTGGTGTTCTCGTCTGATTAGTTGTTTGGCCTTAAGTTGCCAAAAACTCCCAAACAGTAACCTTTTTTTTGTACATATTCAAGAGGTGGATTGGATAAATATCAAAAGGTTATAGGGGTCTGGCCAGGGGCGTCACTAGCTTTTTACCTTTGGGGACGTCCGGTTTGTGCCGACAAAACACGCCGTTGCTGCTTCGCGGCAACGGCGTGCATTTCCCGCCAGGACAGAACAGAACCGGTGTAAAACTAACTGTAATGCATCAGTTGAGATTATTCCTTTCATGTAATTTCGTATATTACAGTTCACATATTTGCTTTTTATTTTAGCTTTCGCTAAAAAGCGAAGCTTCCAACGACTGCACTAAAGAAATTTTCAAATCTGCCTTTTTTCCGGAAAATTTACCTACCATAGAAGTTCTAGCTTTTTCAAGTGTTTCAGACCCCCACGAATTTCAGTCCTAAAACGCCAACTAAATGAAACGCTGTTCTTCAAAATAACGAATACTACAAAATGCGCCGCATGCGAAATTTTGTGGAAACTAACTGTAGTGCATCAATTGGGGTAATTCCTTTGGTATAGTTTCGTTATTAAAGTTCACATATTCTGCTTTCATTTTAGCTTTCGCTAAAAAGCGAAGCTTCCAACGACTGTACCAAGACAAATTAAACCAAGCGCCTAATGCGACATTTTTTAAGTCTGCTTTTTTCCGGAAAAATTTAGCTATAGTACCATACAGTTTCCGGCTTTTGACGTGTTTCAAACACCATAATTTCTGTCCTAAAACGAAAACTAAATGATACACCGTTCTTCCAAATAGAAAATACTACAAAATGCACCACAGGCGAAATTGTGTGTACAAATAACTGTAATACATCAGTTGAGATTGCTCCTTTGATGTAAATTCATATACTTAAATCCAATTATTCGGCTTTTCGTCTCTAACAAGACCAAAGGTCTCGATGGGATCCCAAAAATCTAAGATTTGATCCAGACAATTCGGTCTTGTCTTCGCCAGGCTAATTATCAGAGAAAATCGAGTTCAGATATTCTATCTACCTATCTATACCTCTATAAGCCATATCTATTTTGACGATATTGACCGAAACTTCCTGCTTTACTACTGCCAAATTTGCGGTTTCGCCCGAATTCCGAGCGAACTACTAGTCCAGCAAAAAAAGAAAAATTCAGAAACGCCGGCGTATCTCCTTATCCCTATAAAGAAATCTAATCAACTGTAAATAAAATTTTGACTTTAAAAAAAATGCGGGTACAACCGGATTCCGGACTAATTATATGTCCGGGTAAAAAATGATCATTATATACAGACCCAGCGTCTCTTCTTACCCCTAAATATATCATCTAATCAACTTCAGATGAAGATTTTACTTTTAACATATTTTCCGGTTTTGGCTGGATTACAGGCGAACTAGTTGTCCGGCGAGAAAATGGTTTTCACCATCGGGTTCAGCATGTCTTCTTACCCCTAAATCAAACATTTAATCAACTTCAAATGAAACTTTTACTTTTAACCAACTTTTCGGTTTTTGCCGGATTCCGGACGAACTACTCGTCCAGCGAGAAAATGGTTTTCACCATCGTGCTCAGCATGGCTTCTTACCCCTAAATCAAACATTTAATCAACTTCAAATGAAACTTTTACTTTTAACAGACTTTCCGGTTTTTGCCGGATTCCGGACGAACTACTTGTCCGGCGAGAAAATGATTGTCACCATCGTGCTCAGCATGTCTTCTTACCCCATAATCGACTATCACATTAGTTGTTTAAAAATATTGTGTTTGTCCCTTAAATTGAACCCCCTCCCCCACCCCCAAATATAGGGCTACAGAGCCTATCTACGAACTCGACCTTACCCTTGACCCAAAAAATCCTCAGACCAAGTTTCATCAAAATATCTCATTCCCTTCGAGAGTTATCGTGCTTACAGACGGACGGACGGACAACTTTTGCGATGTCATAGGTATCCCTCCACTTACGTTTTGGGATCCCAAAAAGTGAAGCTTCCAGAACAAGTTGAACTACGCAACGCCGGCGAAATTTTTTCAAATCTGTATTTTTTCCGGAAAAATTTGCGCCCGAAAATTGTTTGCAGGATTTGATTTATTACGTATAAAAAAGATCCGATGTGCCGACAAGAATACCGATGCCCGACAAAAGCATTCAGAATTCGATTTCTTCTGTGTTTTTCCAGACAAGACTGTAAAGAACTTTATTTTTTTCCGTGTAAAGAAAAGCCGATGTACCGACGAGACTTGAACTTTCTTCATGCGAAATAAACCCGATGTGCCGACGCGTCGACCAACGCCCGACAAAATCATACAAAATGTATTTCTTCTGGATTCCTTATGTATAAAAAGAACCCGATGTGCCGACGAGAATACCGCGGCGCGACAAAAGCCTGCAGAATTCGATTTCTTCAGTGTTTTGCCCGACAGATGTTTGCAGAATTTCATTTCTGGCGTTTAAAAAGAACCCAATGTGCTGACGAGTCAATCGATGCCTGACAAAAGCATACAAAATTGTATTTCTTCTGGGTTTGCCGGCGCTTCGCGCCGACAAACAAGTGAACTTTCGCAGGGCTTCGCCCGACGCAAGTACTTTCTCATGGCCTTTGGGGGGGGGGGACCCCCTAAGATTCGATTGTCTGGATCAAGAAGTCCAGTAAGTATTACATTTTTGGGATCCCATCGAAACCTTTGGTCTTGTTTTTTCTTTTCCACTAGCCACACAAGTAAAGAGGACTCTAGGCTGGTTTTGGTAAATGGAACTGGTTATAGGAGACAACGAATTTTGGAAGTATGTTTCCCAAGCAAAACCAGGCACATGCTCTATTCCCAACCTACTTGATATAAATGGTGTTGAAATATCAGACCCTGTTCTAATGGCAAATTAATGTAACAGAGAGTTTAGAAGTGTGTAAACAGCTGAACCAAGTGGAGAGCTTCTTTTCCCTCCCACTTACAACATCCCCACAAAAATGCAATAGTGTCAATGACAGACGTGTGAAAGAGACTGACAAAGATCGATCCTTCAAAATCTGTAGGCCCTGATGGAATCCACCCCCGTCTCCTCAAGGAAACGGCTGACATAGTTGCAGAACCCCATCCAGGATATTCCGGATCTCATTAGAACTTTCAGAAGTCCCCACTGAATGGAAAAAAAACGACGGTGATCCCAGTCCATAAAAAATAAGACGAAACAAGGCCGAAAACTATAGGCCCATAAGTCGTACCAGTGTGGTAGCAAAGTTGATTCAGGGGATAGTAAATAGTGCCATTATGCAACACCTGGAGTTAAATAAAGTCCTGAGTGAAGGCCAGCATGGGTTTCGCCCCAACAGGTCAGTCGGCACAAATTTCTACAACACATATCATGATGTAACTGACATGTTGGACAAAAACGTACCTGTTGATGTGATCCTACGTGATCACGAGAAGGCCTTCGACAAAATTGCCCACATGAGACTTATGTTGAAACTCAAAGCAGTTGGACCCGAAGAGGAAACAGTCAAATGGATTAAGCAGTTCCTTAGCGGCAGAACTAAGCGAGTCTGCATTTGGAGTAGTAACGGGTATGAAGCATTATCAGACGAAACTGCCGTCACCAGTGGCGTCCCGCAACGAACAGCCCTTGGTCCGACCCTTTACGATATATATGTCAATGACATGGTAAGCCTCTGAAAAACAACAAAGACCCTGTACGCAGACGACACTAAGCTCTTCGGACCAGCCTACCATAGGAGTATCCAAGTCGACGTAAACCTACTCACAGCCTGTGCAGACACTTGGTTAACTAAGTTCAATGCAAAGAAGACCAAAGTCATTCATATTGGACATAACAATCCCCACAACCAATACACCATGAATACCCCCGCAGGGAAGACAAGTAATAGAAAGCAGCAACTGCGAAAGGGACGTAGGTGTGCTTATCGTTGCCGAGCTCAAGTTTCACAAGCACACGCAACACGTCGTGAGCAATGTCAATCAAGCACTTGGAATCATCAAGCGAACTGTAAGCAGTACCGAGTCCAAAGCTGATCAGCAAGTTGTACACCTCACTCGTCAGGCCGAAGCTGGAAGTTTGAGTCTCACTAGCATACCCGCGATACGCGATGGATAAAAGCCTTATCGAAGGTGTCCAGCGACGCGCCACGAAAATGGTCAAAGGAATGCAAAGCACCCCATACCTAGAAAGACTCAAAGCCCTTAACATTCCCAGAATGACCAACAGGAGAAATCGTGGTGGTCTGATTGCTGTGTACAGATATTTGAGCAACAACATCCCAACCAACATTTTTGTGCCAAACACAGAAAGAACCATCAGTGGCCACCCAAATTAGCTGACGAAGATGCCTATACTGAAGCGGCGTGCACAGACCATCTTCACAAGTAGACCAATCAACTTGTGGAACGCACTAGCAGATTCCAAAGTTACCTGCCAAACAACAAATAGTTTCAAACAACTTTTGGACAAGGAGTGGTCAGGGAAACAATGGAGGTTCAACTGGTAACCTGTATAAGACAGCACCCATGAAGGCGTATATTAAGAGAAATCCTATTCGCCTGCAATTGCAAATTTGCAGGTAAGGTCCAAAGATAGGCCTAGGAATCTACCATAGATGTCTGATTGTTATGCCAAACGTTGGCTATAGCCTACCCAACGTTTTTTCTACCCTGACAAATTTGAAAAGTATTTTTAAAGTTTAAGTGAAAAGCCAACTTATTTTTGTATCATTAGACTGAATACACTGAACTATTGGGATGCTGCCGACCCCACGACACAAATTCTACTATGACACGGAAAATTTCAATCTCAATACAAACGCAGCTCAGTAGCCAGTGATCAGCTCGCGGCAGGGCCTCACTGCATGAACGCTTCTTTCTCATAAATCGTTTTTGTCAAGCACACAACAAAGGGTCGTATAGAGGTACCGCAAATCCGACAGAGAGAGTCCACTACCCGAAAATTGATTATTCGTCAATAGCGGAGCAACGAAGAAAGGTATTTTCATCGAGTCTACAAGCCTATTTAAGTAAATAAGTTATGGGTAACTTCATTATCCTATCTCAGTCCTTTTCAGTTAAAATTTGAATGTTGAGTTTTTGTCCATCACGGAAATCATCAGTGTTTTATTGAAGAACAGTATAAAAACACATGAAATAATACCCGGCGTTGGGAGATTGGTATACCCATTGGTTGGCACGTAGCTTTACAAAAATCAGGCATTCTTGGTAAACTGAGGCCTGTCCGCTTCCTACTATATAATTAGTAGACCTATCCGTCTAGGTTTTTGTTAGTGATCAGATTAAGAATGTTGTTATCTGAATGTTTTTAAACACTGGAGGATTCGAAAGGTCCTCCGAAAAGAATACGGGGAAAAACCAAGCCAGTTTTCAGTTGACCTATCCATCTAGCTTTTTGTTAGTGATCAGATTAAGAATGTTGTTATCTGAATGTTTTTAAACACTTGATGATTCGAGAGGTCCTCGAAAAGAATACGGGGAAAAACCAAGGCAGTTTTCAGTTGGAAAAGAGTTACTTTTATATACAAAAATTATAAAATGACAAAAATCAGCTGGCCTGATGCCGGATACCTTTTCGTCCCAGCTCCCTGCACAGTGCACGTCTATACCTGCTAATCCACTAGGCATTATGCTATACCCCTAGCTGGGACCGTATCGGCGTCAGAGGTATAACCACTGCTCTCCCTCTAAGAACCTAGTAGAACCCGTCCAAACCAAAAGGTAAGCGTTAGCCTACCCTTCCTACTTAAGAGGAACCACGGCGGGTATTGAGGCCACGCTAATTTCACTCCGCTGAATGGAAGCCATTGTCGCCTCTTCCCCTTGAAACTTGCTTCTCTGGCTGAAGAAGTGGTAACCAACAGACGGAGCAACATGTCTTCAGTTCACTTTCGATTATGTTCGTATGTGATCACTCTCGCTTGTTGAGGTTGAAGCCTCTTTATTGACGCTGGATTAAGAGTTTTAGTGAAATTTCCTGACGTAAAATGAAGCAAACTAGGTGAGTAGCTCGGGCTCTTAGCTGTCAGGTTATGCTTAGTGAGTTGTCTGTAATTCCTCTGGTCGCGGAGGGTTTCCGCTGGTTGATTTGGTCTTCAAGTGTCGTCTGGTTCAAGTATCTTGCCGGTGTCTTCAAGACGTGAGGTCATTTTGTGTTGTTGGAGTTCCAGTATAATCATTCTTAGCAACTTGATTCAGTCGCCTCCTACTTGCTTACCTCTAGGGCTAGCTACCCCCAAACCGTTGCTGCAAAGCTACATAGTAGTGAAAAGGCTAAGCGATTAAATGTAATTCATGTTTCCGGAAATGACGGCTGTATTCTGAACGAAGCTTTTGGAGTTCCAGATGATGCATCTTAGCGATGAAGGTCGTCATATCCGTAACATCTTTTAGGACAGAGTGAATGTTGTTTGACGAGATACCCTCTCATCCTCGTACTTTATCTTTAAGGTTAAAGAACTTGATAGGAGCGTTCTTAAGTAGTTTAGATGCCTCACACATTAACCAGAAAGGGTCAGAACTTCCTTTCAAACCAAGAGACACAGAAATGTAAAAGGAAAGCTTCATTCCGATTGTTGTGTCCTTCCATATGGCGACAGTTGTCCTCATCTCGTCTGTAAGGAAGCATCTGAAGTTTCCGTATCAGTATTTTTGGCTGTGTCCTGCTGTAGAGATCCTGATGTTCTAAAAGCCGACACATGATTTGCTTACGCAACAAACCATTATCGAGGTATTTTTCCTAGACTGTGATTTTCTTCAGAGTTTTCTTTGGTTTCTCAGTGAAATCCCAAATGAAAGCGAGTGATCTCTATGACTTCCTAAATATGTCCGTCTTTCTGTCTGTTCGTGCATTCTGTTGTCTGTGACGTCTATAACACCCGTGAGGATTGAGGGGGTTTTTGTGGCATTTCATTACAGACTCTTCATGGTTAGAGTGAGAACGAAGTTGTGGCTGGGATTTGGACCTAAACATTTTAGGGATGAGGAGAGGGGCTTAGATTTATGGACGGACAATTTTCTTACCAAACTGTTAAGAAAGTTGATGTAAAGATGAAAGGATATGAATGAATCAGAGCATGCCATTAGTTCTTTCGACCGATGAATAGTTCGCTCAGAATCGGTCAATCATGTTGATAAACTTAATTGACCGATGAATATGATTCATCAACCGTATGTATGACGTAAGATGTTTTCTCTCATATTCTTCACGTGGGATTATTCAAGATGACATAAAATAATCAGTCGAAACGATCGTTTTAGTGTAAGCCACTGTCGTCGAGTATGAGCTAAAAATATCCCCGCTCCCGAGTATCGATATGTTGATATGCGTGAGAAAGGAAGAGTAATACCTTTTTTTTTCAGGTTGGACCTATCGTTTCTTCTCATTATTTCCGTCAGTTCTTTAGTGTTCAGTGATGTGATAAATGTGGAGCCAGAGGATGTGGATATAGTGCGAAGATTACTTGCCCCCATACCGGATTTGGTAGTTGTTGACCAGACAGTAAAGTACAAACTGCAGAGAGTAAGTATATGTTTAAGAGCGAGCTATGCTATCGGTGACAGGTAATCCTAAACGAAGCGAAACATCGTAACCGTGAACTTACTCGTTCACCTTATTTAGTCTAACCCGGGTGCTGTTTGAGTGCTTTACTGAAACCGTTGAAATTGGGTGGAATTCCCTGTAAACAAAAGAAAATCTCCGAGTAAGGATTAAAGTAAACTTCAGTATTTGCTAATGGGATTGATCTTATCTCTACTTCGTATTAATCTTACATAAGTAATTTAAGTCGTATTTGTCTTATCTAAGTATAAATGAGATTAATTCCAGTTGCAATAGTGCAGTTAACTGAAATCCCTACTCGGATATTTTTTTTCAGTGTAAGCTGAAGTAGCCTATACCCCAAAAAGACTCGGTGAATCGGAAAATACTATTTGTTCTCGCCTTGAATGATGTCGGAATCTGGTAAAAACCGGATATCCAGAAGCGAGAAGAGGTGCTAGCAGCAATAGGGCAGGCAAATAGAAATAAGTCCCCAGGTTATGATGGACTTCCATATGAGCTATACAAGGAATTTAAGATTGATTTCTCTGTGATGTTTTGCAGACTATTTAACGAAATATGAATGGAAAAGGCCACATCAGAATAGAGACTAGAGGAGTCGTAAAGTTAATACCAAAAAAGGGAGACCGAGAAGACTTGAACAACTGGAGGCCCGTTACACTCACGCAATGCGATTACAGGATATTATCAAAAGTGCTAGCAAATCCATTGAAACAAGTATTGCCATCAATTCTTAGTGTAAATCAGCGCGGAGGATTCAATAAAAGAAAAAGCATCAGAAACCTGCTACTGCAGTCGGCGTCCGTAAAAAAGCGCAAAGCACTAAAATTGGAGAATCATGGGATTAGACGTAAGGAAAGCTTTTGATAAACTTCGACGACTGCTACTCTACAGTATCATGAAAGTCTATGGATTTTCCCCAGTTTTCACTAAATGGATAAGAAAGCTGTACAAAGAGACCACACAAGTGATCGTCATGGGCGACATGGTATCCGAAGAATTTAATGCGGAATTGGGAATTCGACAAGGATGTCCATTAAGCATGATGCTCTTCGAACTATACATTGGTCCGCTTCTAAAATTCCTTGAAATGAAACTACGGGGTATTAAGCTATTCGATTGAATATTAAAAGCGAGAGGTTTCATTGACGACATAACCACGTTTACAGAGGACGTGGAAGATAGCAAAATGGCTATCGAGTGTGCAGAACATTACTGCAAACTCGTCAAGCTAGAATTAAATAAAGGAAAGTGCGAAATTTTGGAAATCACGTCAGAAAGAGAAGATGGGATAATGGAAGTATGTGGAATACCGTTGAAAAAAGAGATAAACATCCTGGGATTAAAATTTAATAAATCGTGGAAAGATACAGAAAAAAAGAATTGGTTGGAAACAGTATAAAAAATTATTGCATCTGTTAATTACGGACGGAATCGGAAACTCGCGGTTTTTCAGAAAGTGGAATACATAAATATTTACAGCCTTCCACTAATATGGTATTTGGCTAATGTTTTGTACCCTTCGAAAGCGACATTAAAAAAAATTCACAAAATTATATACAACTTCATATGGGAAGGAAAAGAACCGCCAAAACTCAGAATTACATATATGTATCAGCAGAAGCTAAAAGGAGGACTGCAGATAATTAACCCTGAAGCTAAGTCAAGAGAACTTTTCGTCATAACAGCTCTAGAAAATATGACCGAGAAAAAAGAATCAGTGTTAAATTCGTGGATGTTAATGAGAAAAAGCGGGAAAAAAGGATACCCACGAAGCCTAGAAATGGCGTTTATGGACAAAGAAGAGATGAGAAAAAAATAATTTTTTAATCCCGATGTAAGAGAAATACCAAAAGAAGGGGTACGAAATTTTTACCGAGAAAAGATGAGTCTACCGGATATAAAATTAATTGAAGAGAAACGGATAGACGTAGAGCAAGCAAACCGAACTTTCAATCTCCTCCATACATCGATGCTTTCGCCGAAAGTAAAACAGCATATGTTTTACCAAATACATAACGTTCTACCTATAGAAGAAAGAAAGCACCGAATTTTCCCTGAACACAACACGGGAAAATGCAAAAACTGTAATAAAATCGAAGATGTAAATCATTTTCTCATTAAATGCGAGAAGAAATAGGAGCGACTAAGGAAATTCGAAAAATAATATGTTCTTTAATGGAATATGGAGATAAATGGCATTTAAAGGAAGAAATGAACCTAATAATCGTTACAAGTAAACATGGATTAAAAAGAGAAAGGACAATGACATTAATGATATCGACATTTTGCTATTATGCGTGGAAAAAAAGAGAAAAGGGTGAGGATTATTCCGTATTAATGAAAGTTCAAAAATGTTGGGATATAATAAAAGGTAGTAAAGATAAAGTAGGAAATGATTTGGAATTAAATTTTAATATTGATGATTTAGTTTGAAATTTAGTTAAAAAAAAAGAAGAAAGAAATAATAAGTGGGATAGTTCAGTTATATTTAAATGGTAATTTTTAAAGTTTTAAGAAAGGGATAAAGTTTAAAAGTTAATTTTGGCAACCAAAGTAGTTTTATATTAAGAAATTGATAATCGTTAAAAAAAAATAAAAGAAAAAAAATCGGATATTTACCTGTACCTGATTGTCTGATGTGTTTTTTTGTTCTTCTGGAAAGTAAATCCCAATGCAACTGATTTAGGGGCCAGTTATTTGCGGGGATTGTCAAATACGGAATATCTGCAAGACCCGTTTTCATTATTAGAAATGTGAACAAGTTAGTATTTGGGATCCCATAGGCCTTGTTTTTGGGATCCCAAAATGTAAGTGGTGGGATACTTATGACTTCGTAAAAGTTGTCCGTCTGTCCGGATGTCTGTCAGCACGATAACTCTCGAAGGGAATGAGATATTTTGATGAAACTTGGTGTTAGAATTCTCTGGGTCAAGGGAAAGGTCGAGTTTGTAGATGGACTCCATAGCTGTATACTTAAAGGAGGGAGAGGGGTTTCAAATTAAGGGGCAAAAGAAAATGTTTTTTAAAAGCTAAGGAGATTTAATTTAAGGGTAAGGAGGCATGCTGAATCCGAAGATGAATTTATTTTCTCGACGGACAGGTAGATCGCCCGGAATCCGGATATTTAGCATGAAGTTTTAAAACCCAATGACATAGTTGATTAAGGGTGAGGACACATGCTGTTTTAGCTTTCGAACATACTAAAGAAAAACAAGAAGTGTATGCGATCAGTTTAGTTCTCGTAAGTCCCAACCGGCATTTACTGCTCCGATAAGGCAGACTGCATCCGAAAACTGTCTGGTGAACAATTTAATACAAATTTGTCGACCAATTTTTGGAAAACAAGGTGCCTACTCCAGTCCCTACCCTACCCTTTTATGAGGGGTTTAGAATTTAGGGTAAAAATATGTTTTATAAGCTAATGAGATTGTCGTTCAAGGGGTAAGGAGTCCCGATGAATCTATATCTGAACTTAGTTTTCTTGCCGGACAAATGATTCACCCGGAATTCGTCCCAAACTGGAAATTTGGTTTAAGCTCAAAGTTGTTTCTGAAGTCGATTAGAGATTCGGTTTTGGGGTAATTCATGCTGACTCGATTTTTGAACTTTATCTCCTTGGCGGACAAGCTTGCAACATTTTCCAAAACCCGGAATTTTGGATCGAAAGGTTTGGATCTCAGTTTAACTAGCTCTTTTGCTCTCGCAGGGAACAGCGCCGGGAATGCTGCTAAACTACGACGAGTTTGGTAAACAAAAACAGAAAAACTTTCTAAAAGACCTTTCTGAAGTCGATTAGAGATGAGATATTGGAGTAGACATGCTTTGAATCCATGTCTGAACTTGGTTTTCTCATTTGATTAGTTGTTTTGCCGTAAGTTGTAAAAAAAACTCTCCAAAACAGTAAAAAAAAATTGAACGTATTCCAGCTGTTGATTGTGGATAAGTAGCAAAACGTTAAAGGGATCTGGCGCAGACTCGGAAATATACAAGATACGACTGAGTGGACCACGAAGTCCAAAAATATTAAATTTTTGGAATCCCATCGAAACCTCTGGTCTTGCGGAATTCAGAACAGATATACTTTATATCTGCTTTATTCCGGATGGCCATTAATTTTTTTTCATGAAGGTGAAGTAGAAGCACTGCCATGTACCAACTGCCAGCATATATCTAACTCTTTCCGGGAGCGATCATGGTCACAGACAGACGGACAAACCCATGATAATATTCACAGGTAGCCCTTCCGCCTCCTGCTGCCCGCATGACGCTCTGATGGTAAATGTTACACAAAATTTGCCTGCGCCGCGTTTCGCAGTATTATCCATTCAGTGAAGGGTGCGTCATTCAGGGTGGGGTTTTAGGCTTGTGATTTTCCTTTTGGTTGGTGAGTTACTTACAATCGTTAGAAAGTGGCTGCGGGGGCTTCATAATCTCAGGCGAAAGCTGAAATGACCAGCCTGCTGGTAT
Organism: Branchinecta lynchi; assembly: GCA_023053575.1. Lineage (NCBI taxonomy): Eukaryota > Metazoa > Arthropoda > Branchiopoda > Anostraca > Branchinectidae > Branchinecta > Branchinecta lynchi. Next base: position 12,394,376 of record JAKZAP010000008.1, read on the forward strand.
TCCTATTATAACGAATAACTTTTTGGGATCCCAAAACGCAAGTGGAGGGATACCTATGACATCGCAAAAGTTGTCCGCCTGTCTGTCTGTCTGTGAGCACGATAACTCTCGAATGGGATGAGATATGTTGATGAAACTTGGTGGGACGACTCTTTAAGGCAAGGGTAAGGTCGAGTTCGTTTATGGGTTTTGTAGCCCTACATTTAGGGACAAATTACGGGATAATCTATTACTGGGTAAGAAGACAATCCGAACACGAATATGGAAACCATTTTCTCGCCGGAAATTAGCTCCCCCGGAACCCGGCCAAAACCGGAAAGTTTGTTAGAAGTGAAAGTTTTATTTGAAGTTCATTAAATGTTCGATTCAAGGGTAAGAAGGCATGCTGAACACTTATGTGAAAACCATTTTCTACCCGGACAAGTATTTCACTCCGAATCCGACCAAAACCGTAAAATTGTTAAAAGTTAAAGTTTAATCTGTAGTTGATTACATATCCAATTTAAGGGTAAGAAGACATGCTGAATCCGTGTATGACAATCATTTTTTACCCGGACATATAGTTCGCCCGGAGTCCGGCTGGAATCGGAAAATTTGTTATAAGATTTGAAGTTGATTAGATGTTCCATATAGGGGAAAGAAGATACGCTGAGTTCTTTATAATTTCTTTTTTCGCCGGACAAGTAGTTCCGGAATTCGGCCGAAACCGGGAGATTGGCAGAAGTAAGGCAGAAAGTATCGTCAAAACAGATATGACTTATAGGGGTAAACACGCTGAATCCATATCTGAACTTGGTTTTCCCAGATGATTAACTATTTGGCCTTCATCTGTTTCTGAATTTTAATAGTAAAAACGTTCAAGGAGTCTGGCGAAGACAAGACCCAATTGTCTGGATCAAATATTGAATTTTTGGGATCCCATCGAAACCTTTGGTCTTGTTACTTAACTTATTGGAATCTTCGTTTATGTTTCTTGAAAGTCATATGACTTTTCTCCAGTGCTGCTGCTGGTGTTTATTATCCATTTGTTCTAATCGGTAGAGTAGCCTTGGCGGGCATTAGTCATATGTCTTGAGGTCGTCATGGCCCCAGCAGCACACAAGGACATTAGCCAGTCTTGTATAGACTGTTCCTCACTTGATTTTTTCCTTCTAGTTCACAGAAACCATTGGATATAAATTTCTAACAAACCTGTTTATAATTTTATCCCACCCCCACTAACTCGCGTACCAGTGATGCAAACAGTTTACATGGTTCAATTCCCACAACTATTTTCTTTACGGGTCTAGGCTATGGTTTATCAAAATATTACCTTGCTGTGACATTGTAACATTAGTTGCTTGTTTGCAGATACCATGGTGTCTGTTACCACGGTAACTGGATCTGCAGTTAGTCTTTTTTGTATAAACCGTGGGATCTGGCATACGGTTGCTCTGCAAAAACGACAATTGCCGGAATTGGGCTTTTCGGAGTCATCCCAAAAGAACAAGACCAAAGGTTTCGATGGGATCCCAAAAATTTAATATCTCATCCAGACAATTGGGTCCTGTCTTCTCCAGACTCCTTAAGTATTTTTAATACAAAAATTCAGAAACAAATTAAGGCCAAAAAGCTAAACATCTTAGGAAACCAAGTCTAGATATGGATTCAGCATGTGTGTTTACCCCTATAAGTCATATTTGTTTTAACGAAACTGATCGAAACTTCCTGCCTTAGCTTACTTCTGCCAAATATCCGGTTTCTGCCGAATCCGGAAACTACTTAACCGACAAAATAACAAAGTTCAAAAACGAATTCATCGTATCTGCTTACCCCTATATCGAACATCTAATCAACTTCAAATAAAGCTTCAACTCATGACAAATTTTCCGGTTTCAGGCGGATTCTGGGCGAACTATGCGTCCGGGTAAAAAAAAGATTGTCATGTACGGATTCAGCATCTCTTCTTACCCCTAAATTGGAATCTAATCAACTACAAATAAGAATTTTGCTTTTAACAAATTTTCCGGATTTGGCTGGATTCCGGGCGAAGTATTTGTTCGGCGAAAAAATAGTTTCAACAATTGTGTTCAAAATGTCTTTCTACCCCTAAATTTAACATCTAATCAGCTTTAAATAAAACTTTTGCTCTTTAGAAATTTTCAGGTTTTGGCCGGATTCCGGGCGAACTACTGGTCCGGCGAGAAAATGGTTTTCATAATCGTGTTGAGCATGTCTTCTTATCCCATAATCGACTATCACATTAGCTGTTTAAAAAATATTTTGTTTACCCGTTAATTTAAACCCCCTCCCCCACCCCTAAATATAGGGCTACAGAGCCCATCTAAAAACTCGAACTTACTCTTGACCCAAAGGATCCTCACACCAAGTTTCATCAAGATATCTCATTCCCTTCGAGAGTTATCGTGCTTACAGACGGACGGACAACTTTTGCGATGTCATAGGTATCCCTCCACTTATGTTTTGGGATCCCAAAAACTGATATCCAGTTACACCACTAATTTCCAAACTTCTTTCCCACCATTTTGACAAAAATTTATGAAAGTGAGATGACTTTTTTCAGATACCACGATCAGTTACCACGGTCGGACCGTGGTATCTGAATATCAGATACCACGATGACTGGCTAGATACCGCGATAACTGCAAACACGCCTTTTGACCGTGTTATCAGATACCACGATGACTACACAAACGACTTAAGACCGTGGTTTCAGATACCATGGTATCTGCAAAAACTATTATCTCGTATCTCGTGACAGTGTCATTTCCAGTGTTTGGATCAGAGGTACACTTAATTACAATCCAAATTTGAATGACATGTTGATTTGTTTTCGAGTGACTAATTTTACCTCTCACGTTTTTACGGGATGGCCTCAGGATGGCCTAATATTAGTTAGAATTAATAGGGAACGTTTGATGGTTTTATTAACTCTAACATACGTGGCTCCTTTGAAACTCCGCTGGGTTTCTAAAAGAACACAAACCCTTCCCGGGTGTTTTCAGACTCGTCTGGCCTTTGTTTTGATGAGACATACGGCCAATATTGGATAGCCCCTATTTCTGGCCAATGATCCTCCCCGAAGTAATAAGCGGAAGCGGGATTTGCCTAAAAAGAGACAAACACGACGGATTTGCATTAGGTTGGACATAAATAACAAAAATATAGTTTGAAAAATTATTGGAGGATTGTGGTTTTGGGGGTCTATGGTGTGATGGAGTGGGACCAGGTTACCCCCTAGGTAAGGTAGCTAAGTTAGTGAAAGAAAGGCTAAGAGATCGAGAGATTCAGAGGTGGCATGGGGGTGTATCAGAGCACCAATCTCTGAAGTTGTATGACATGGCCAAAGAGACGTGGGGAGAAGAATTATATTTTAAGTTGGGATTGGGGGGGGGGGGGGGCAGAATTGAAGTGGATGGTGAGTCTTAGGGCGGACGCTCTTCCCGTGGGGATGCGGAGAAATTATATTGGTAGAAATAGGAAAGGTACTGGTCCTTATTTTTGTCCAGTGTGTGGTATTGAAGGAGAGGATGCGGTACATTTGATATGTTATTGCGAGGAGTTGAAAGAATTAAGAAAGAAAGTGTTTGGTCGGGAGGCTTGGGAGGAAAGGGATTTGGTTCCAAGTATGGAAAGTAAGTGTTTTGGTGAGATCCGAAGGCTGGGTAGATTCCTGAAGCTAGCTATGGCCCACTGTGAACTATTTTTATAGAAGTTGATTTTTTGGTTTTTTGTTGGATTGTGTGATATTTTGTTTTTGTTATTGTGTTATGTTTCCCGCGATGGCCCTTGGTCTTTATTGGGAATAAATTCATTCATTCATAGAAATGTCTAAATCTCGGAAATGATTAGGGACGATTCAAACAGTAATTAAGGTAAGACGCAGGGTGGTACAGGTATGAAACCTACTGACATCTAGCCGGTGGGGGCGGGTGATTTGGTCTGAAAATTGTGGATTTAATCTGGGTATAAAATTCGGGATTATAAAAAGGGTGGGCGGTTTGTCATTTTTATTTACTGTTGGGACTAGTAACATATCATTTGGTAGCTCACCACATAAATACTAAATAGGTACTATAGAAAACAGTCATCGAGATGGTGGTTTTAATGAGTAACATGGGAAACTGACAGATGAAGTCCGGGAAATCGGAGGCATTTTAAACCTGGGACTATGCGTCAATTAGTTAGGTTAAAGCGGCTTCAAGAGGATGGTCTGTCTCTTCAGTGATGATGAAAAAAAAATAATATGACTAACGCTTCCATGGTCGTATCCCAGTAGTAATGGTGGTGGTGACAGTTTTAATTAACTTCATTATACCGTTCGTTTGATTCCGTTCAACACATGTTTCGGAACACTGGACACTTGTGCACCTGTTTGCCATGTCTCCGTCCTGTATTGTCGCCTTTTCTTCTTCAATCAATCAAATCAGTGAGGGAATCATTTCCACAAGTACTTGTATTACACGTGTAAAAATTCCAAAAAGTTACAACGAAACAAAAACTGTGAAATTGACAATCATTTCACTATTAGTAAAATACGTCTGACGCCATGTTTTTTGTCATGTCCGATTCTCGCCATTTTCCCACATTTGATGGGCAAAAAAGGGAGGTGGCAACAACAAGGGGGGCAAAACAACACCAACATGAAATGGAAAATTAGAGATTAAGACCTTATATGGATAATATAGTATGGGACGTATGATCGAATTTAACTCTCAGATAATTTGGCTGTCGGTTGAGGGTGTTTTAGCTTCCGTTGTTATGCCTCCGTCTTTTATCTTTTATCTGTCTTCCGGGGGGGGGGGGGAATTGTTTAATAGAAAAATATTGTGAGATGGAGCAGACGAGACTAAGAGGAGCTGAAATACTCGAAAGGACACCTCGCACTGTGTATTGCTTATGCCTATTTTCCAGTATTATAGTCTTCCAATATTTAAAAACCAATTCAATTCAGTTCATTTGTAATGTTTAGCCAATGTAAAATCAAGCTCCGCTTTTACAACTTACCTACGGCTCGTAACTGTTTTAAAACTTTCTCAAGACCTGTTGACTTTCTAGCAAAAAGACGGACAAATATAGATAACCGTTTTTTCTGACGAGTTTGCTTCTCGCAAACAATCGATCGTCGGGAGCTGGTCGGAAGCATGATACGTATTTAGAATAGCGAAACAATGCAAGTGTGAAAATCAAAGAGGTGTCATTAGGGGGGAGGGGTAGTAAACCGAATAGGGTTCGGGTCTCAAGGGTTTAAGAATGCATGGATCAACTACGGAAGTAGATTACGTTGGAATAGGTACGGCGGGTCCTTAATATCTTATGACGAATGGTCGCTAATACCGCTGAAGGGTTTTGCTGACGAGTTGTTAAATGTCAGCCCCCGTTAGTTATCTTCTCGCCGTTTTCCACCAATTAACTCATAACCAAAGAATTTGTCGGACTGAGAGTGAAGTGTGATATCCCCACCCCCCCCGTCCAGAAAGAAGCGGAACAAGTCACGAATACAGCAGTGAAAACGCGTCGATGCAGTTATTTTTGAACCGTCATTAAAACTGTTACCACGTGCTGCACAGAAAAGTGAAAAATACTTTCGAAATCGGCTGTACCGTGCGGTAAATCCCAGGTTTTATGGTAAAACATCACGACGAGCCAAAGGCTGTTGCATCTTGCAGCTTATCATAATGAAGAGGGTATGGAAACCAGTTGAGCTTGATTTCGATAAAACCTAGCCTAGAGCTTATTCAGATTTGAAGAGCTAGCATACTGCGTTCTTGTCTATGATTATTACAAGTCAGAGCGTTAATACTTATTCGGATTGATGACCTCAAGCAGCGGTTCTTCGAACTAATGGCCCATATTGTTTTTAGTCGTATTGCCACCCATTTTTTGTATTCCCTCTTAGAACAAGACCAAAGGTTTTGATGGGATCCCACAAATTTAACGTTTATCGTACTTCGTGATCCAGACAGTCGGATCTTGTGGATTTCCGAGTCTTCGCTAGGCCCCTTTAACCTTTTTATGTTTATCCATAAACACCGCTTGAATATGTACACTTTTTTTTTTTTTTACCGATTGGAGTTTTTTGCAACAACTAATCAGATGAGAATGTTTACTCCAGTATCTCATCTCTAATCGACTTCAGAAAGGTCTTTTAGAAAGGTGTTTTTACCGAATTCCTCGTATTTTTAGCAGCATTCTCGGCAAACGGCACGGAGCTAGTAGGCTAACTTTGAGAACAGAACCTTTCAAATCCAAATTTCCGGGTTTTGGGAAATTTTGACGGCTTATCCGTCAAGGATATAAAGTTCAAAAATCAATTTGGGATGTATCCTTACCCCGATACCGTATCTCTAATCGACTTCAGAAACAACTTTAAGCTTCAACCAAATTACCAGTTTCGGCCGAATTGCGGGTGAATCATTGTCCGGCAAGAAAACTAAGTTCACATATGATTCAGCGGGCCTCCTTACCCCTTAAACGACTTTCTCATTAGCCTGAAAAGCTTATTTTTTCACCCTTAATTAGAAACACCTCCTCTGCCTCTAAATATAGGGCTAAAGGACCCATCTACGAACCTGGCCTGCACTTTGCCAGTGAAACAACATATATCAACCTCTTCGACCCTCCGAAAAGACAGACTGCCATGACTGAACCCGAATAATAAGTACACTAGGAGTAAATAGTCTTTGATTAAACCCCAAAAACATTACGCATGTGTACACGCGACCGCAGTCACTATCCCTCTGGCGTTCATAGATTAAACAAAGAGTGTCGTCACCGACCCGCAGAGCTTTCGCCTGTATGGATAAAAGGGTAGGGTAGAGACTGGTATAGCCAACTTTTTTTTTCAGAAAATTGGTCGATAAATTTTGTTAAGTTGTACACCAGACAGTTGTGGATGCATTCTGCCTTTTCGACCCAGTAAATGCCGGTTGAGAATTTGGAGATAACTACACTGTATAAAGTTTCTCCGAGTAAGGATTGAAGTTAACTGCAGTATTGGCTACTGGGATTAATCTTATCTTTAATGAGATAAGATTAATACGAATTAGAGAAAAGATTATCTCAATAGACATAAGATTAATCCCAGTAGCAAATACTTTAGGATTTTTTTTTTACAGTTTAGGCTGATCGCATACACCTTTTGTTTATCTTTAGTAGCCTATGTTCGAAAGCTGCAACAGCATTTCTCCTCACCCTATATCGGCTATATCATTGGGTTTTAAAACTTCATGTGAAATTTCCGGTTTCCGGGCGAACTACTTGTTGGTGAAAAAAATAATTTTCATATTCCGATTCAGCATGTCTCCTCATCTTGAATCGAACCTCTAATCAACTTCAGAGTCAACTTTTACCTTTTACAAATTTTCCGGGTTTTGCCGGATTCCGGTTGAACTACTTGTCCGGCGAGAACATAATTTTCATAATCGAATTCAGCATGTCTCCTTACCCCTATATCTACCATCTCATTTTTTGCCCCTTAATTTGAAACTTCTCCCTTACCCCTAAATATACAGCTATGGGATCCACCTACGAACTTGACCTGTACTTTGACCCAAAGGATCCCTGACCAAATTTAACAAAATATCACAATCCCTTCCAGCGTTATCGTGCTAACAGACAGACGGACGGACAACTTTACGAAGTCACAGGTATCCTGTCTGTCATTTACGTTTTGGGATCCCAACATGAACTGAAGGAGAAGCGATTAATCTACTGTCCCTTCTTCCACAGGGTATCGTTTCTTTTCATACCAAAATGATTTTCTAGCATGCCTATGAAATCGAAGTCTGACTTGTGTTTTCTAAATAACTCTCACTGATAGATTATATCCCTGATCAGAATTATCAAACGGGAGATTTGCCAGACATCATTCTGGGGTATAAAAAGTGAGCTCACTAGTTAAGTTTTAAATTTTCAGTTTATCTCTCAGCGCTAAATATCAACCTGTCATAGATAATCTCACACATCCAAGAACGCCCGTATGAATATAAGAAAAAGGAATAGAAAGTAAAAGCATAGTCTACGTCTATGTCTTCCTCATCTTCTGTTTGTTGTGCGACTTACCCTTATTTTATTCTCATGTTTTTTTACTCTGTTGTTATTCTAGTATTAAATAATAAATCTGTTTTTTTACCGAGAAGCTAATAATATAATCGGTTTCTTTTCAGGCTAGACGAGATGTCAACCCTAAGCACCAGACAAAACATCTCAAGCCGCCAATCGAAATTGACCCAGTACCATCGGGTCCAAAGGTCGCCATGCCCGGGATGAACTCCCGAGAAGTCGCGACCATGGTGGCTCAGGCGGCACAGTCTGTGGCAACCAGATTCGATAAATTAGAGCCTGAAATATTCTCGAAAGGAGCCCGGCTTCAGACGAACACAGCTGCTTGGTTTAACGCCGCTTCGCACAAAACCAAAGTCGTGGCCAAGAACATCTCCCGCGTTGCCTTGATTGCGGAGGAAGCGACGAAATTCTTGGCCCAAAAGTGAGTTCCATTTTGCAGAAGTGGGTCCAACACGATTAGGTGTTATAACATAACCTTCGGCATACAAGTTGTAGGTATAAAGCAAGTCTTATGACCTTTAGTCATCGACTCTTAAGTTACCAACTGATATATCGATGAGTGAATGAATCAATTTATTGCACGCAGCGTAGTACATACACTGTGCTGAGTATATACATAAAGAAAGTTGAATAACGCTTAACAAGAAATACAGAACGGCATTAGCACAGTATATACGACAACGACATTTATTAAATAAACGCAAAACAAGAAATACACACGGACTCGGCCTCGTCTCCTCTCGAACTGTTCTTGTTCACAACTCGGACTCGTCTTGACTCGTGAGCGTGACTTCGGTCTCGGACTTGTCTCGGTTGTCAGTGTTGTCAGTAGTGGGTCTTGGTTTGAGAAACGTCAGACGAAATATCGAACTGTCTTCGAGAATCTCTTCAGTGTCTTCTAGAAATCGGTGTTTGTATTCGAGACCGGACATATGTCTTTTAAATGTGTTATATGTCTTCGAGACACTACCAAACGTACTAAACGAAAAAGAAATAGTATTCGAGAGTTTCAAAAATATTTGACATTCCAGTTTAAACTAGGTACTCAAGAATGACACAAATGTATTAAAGAAAAGTGTTTGACATATTCATTTGAATTCTGTATTCGAGGAAGGTCTAAGGTTCTATTGGGGTTTAATCCGGAAAGAGTTTGCATGGCACTAAGGTGAGTCTGATAGTTATGGTTTACGGTGGATTCTGTGGATGTTAGGTGAGACAGATGCTAGCCTTTATGTTTGTTTTTTTCTCCACGATACCCAAACCTTTATACTTCTCATTTTATCAAGTTGATGTTGCCATCCGAGCATTTGTAATTTGGCTGAAGGATCACCGATCGTACTTTAGATATGCAAAATGTCTTTTTTGTATGCGGTTAAGCCTTGCACAAACCACCATACCGCTAGGTAGCGCTGTTTGCGACACTTTGGTTGGTGGCTTCAACAGTGCTGCTGTTTTCCGAGGGGTTACCCACTTCCCCTATACCTGCCGTACACTCTTTCTTGGCACCCGTCGGCACCAGCCGAAACCAGCTGTGGCGGTACCGGTACCGAACATGATTAAGCAATTCCCGCTTGCAGACATGCGCATTTTAATGTTCTAATACGTGGCAGCCGATGTCAGCTGTTCTCACCCAAGCTGTTTGCAAGCCCTTGCTGTTTTCGCTGTCAGTGTGTTGTTATCTTATTTCATCCCGAAGTGCGCGAATCAACCCCAGTAATGACTTATAGTGCGAACAGATCGGGAGCTCCCGGTCTGGAATTCCTGCCCGGATTTTCGGCACCATCATCACTTCCATATGGAAAAGTTTAAATTTGTTCCACTTGACGATGAAAGTGCAGGAAATCCGGCCAGGAAAACCTGCTCGTGTGTTCGCACTGTTAGCTACAGCTTTGGAAAACGCTGCTTTGTTTGTACGCCTGTTCCTTGGCCTAACTTTTCCTCAAACGTTTCAAAACTTCCGATGCCGCAGTTTCTCTTGGTTCATCCACAATCAGGTCGACCATTTCTCTGCGATAGCTTGGCTTAAAATCTACACTGTCAAAAGCTTGCTCTTCAGTTGTTGAAAACGCATGTCAATCTATCCGTACTGCTTAGTGGGTGGAGCTACAATCGGAAGTCCTTAGGAAAATTATACAGCACTTTCTGCGGTCCTTCCCTTTTATTTCGTTCTGGCGTAACGCATGTTCCGCGAAAGAAGGAACTGGAAAAGATACGAAGATCATGATACTTTAAATATTCTAAGCACCTGCTCTATATTTCAAAATTATTCCATAACCACACCCTAACGGATGTTTTAAGTTCATGGTGCCAGTATTACCCTTTCCAAAGTCTCTTCGTCTCTACCAAAAATCATTGACAACTGGACCCAACCAGCGCACGAACTTTTATCCTGTCTCCTGGCCGAAGATTAAACTTGTGTTATTTTTTGTGTTTTGCATTTGTTTGTATTTCTTTCTTCCACTTTCTTTATACTCCGCTTTCCAAAATTACGGGTGAAAGATAAATTACTTTACTTACTTGCTTCTTTTCGCATAGTTTCTTTGTTGACCAGTCTTAGTTTAAAGCGATGTCCAATAACGGAAGTTCTTCCTGTCGAATTTGGTTTGTCGTTTTTGAAACTGATCTAGTTTAATCATCAGAAGAAACAAAAACATAGCTTTCACGAAACCGGTTCTTTTATCTGAACCGCTGGGTTGTGTAACACTTTGGCCAGTTGAGACTTCAGCAAAATTATCGTGGGTGGCTTCCATAGAGCTTTGCTTACTAGTCTTCCTGTTGCATGCTGGCTTGGAGTTACAGCTTTTTCACAGATAGTGAATTGTCGCGAATTCAGTCACTTATGACGTCATAGCCAAGATGACGCCATAACTTAAATTGCTGGATGTTTGAGGAATTTGGTGTCGCAAGCGGACAAAATCTTCGCCATCCACAAGTCGCGCCCGCCGTTTCAACTCCAAGTTGAATTTTATTTGCGTCTCGTTCAGTTCGTAAGCAGACAAAAATGGTGGTCTGTTGGCACCAAATCTTAAGGAGGTTTGTTTGATTTTCACCAAGGGATTTGGATTATGTCCTGTCTGTTAAGACGTGAGGCAAGACTGATTCAGCCGGGATCCTGTGCGAGTTTCGGCAGTTAAGCTGCTTAATCTACTGATAGTGTGCATATATACTCGCCTTGTGCGGAGAGATAAAATTGATAACATATTTCAAAAGTTCGTGCCCGTTTCCTATTTATTATAGCGTGTACTGATCGGGGCGAAGATATTAAGTCTGCCCTGCCCCGGTCCTGAAATAGTTCGTTCCCACTTTCTAGCGGTGCCACAGGGGTCCGTCTAACATGTGCAGATTAAGGGTTACTCCGCGAATCACACATTCACGCGAATCAGACAGCCGACTTAGGGGTAAAGAGTAATGCAAAATCCGTATCCAAATCTTATTTACTCTCCGGATAACGGTTCGCCAAGAATCCGGGAAAACGGGAAATTTGGTTGAAATGAAAGTTGTTTCTGAAGTCGATTTCAGACTTGTTCTACGGGGAAGACTACGTGCTGTATCCAGATCTGGTCTCAGTTTTCTCGGCGGAGTAGTAGTTTCATCGTTATCACTCGAAAACCACCAATTTCTTTGTAAGTCTCCTTCTTGAAATATAGCTGTAACGAACTGTTGCTCATGACAGAACATGAACATAAGATGAAGATCGGGAAGGCAACTAAAAGAATCGCGTCAAGGCTAATAGATATAGGGTTAGACTGAATTTAGGTGTGCAAATAAGGGTAGTCTACAGTTTGCTGAAGTGAGGTATGGCAAATTGATAAATTAATTTGGATCAAGGGTGAGGTATGGAAGTCGGTAGATGAAATCAGGTCAAGAATGAGGACGAGTTCTTAGGTGGGAGTGTCACCTCGAGTTTTTGGGAGCGGGCAGGACTTATTAATTTAGCGATACACAGTTCTCTCCGATAAAATTATTTGGAAGGTTGATATAGCGGAAAAGGACATTCAATTAAGAAATCATATTTCTTCTCTCCTCGGATGGTCCTAATCCCGTCAAAACCGTAAGCTTAAGAATGAATCTAATTGTCTGATAATCATTTCGGTAATAATCATGGTTCTGGCTAAAGTAGGGTATTAAAGTGTTTAAATCTCATGTTTAAGTTAGCTGGAAGAGACCGTAAAGACCAGATTGTCTGTATCGGGAAGTATTACAAGCATTCCCTTTTGTGATCCCATCGTAGCCTTTGTCTCGTTTTCTTTTTCAGGGCGAAGCCGCCCTGCTTTCCTGGGAGGCGCTATGTTACATATCCTAGCAAGGCTACATGACCTTGTACATAACTTGATAAATACGTCATACCCTGCTAGCTTTTATTCACATGAAGTTGAATTTCTAGGCATAAACTTACCAAGGATCAGGTGACCTTCGGACTTCCGACTGCTGATGTCCGAGGAACTGTTCTTTCTGAGCAATGCCCGCTAGAAGTCGACTTCCCTTGTCAGCCCAGGAAATACCGTGCCTTTAACGGATACTGCAACAATGTTCAGAATCCAAGATGGGGAAACGCCAACACGAGATACCTCAGGTTCCTGCCTCCTGATTACAGCGATGGTGAGCCCTCTTAATTTACAAATATTAATGAGAGCTAAAAGCTGATTTGGAACTTGTTAGGGTAGTTAAGGTTGAGGTTTAAGGTTTAATGAAAAATACTACAATAGCAAAAGCTAAATAGTTTGCTACAAAAACTGACAAATGTTTACACAAGGAATAAGTAACAAACAATATCTAAATAAATTGACAAGAACAAACACGAACCTAATAAGAAGAGAAGTATGTGTCTCAGCTAAGGTTCGCGTTGTGAAGGGTGGGTGACTCATACAAGGCCCCATCAACTTTCTCGCCTTGACCGGATCGGGTTCAGATGTATTAATTGCATCAGATCTTGTCCGGATCACTCCACCGGTTCGGCCATTAGGTATGTTACAATATTTCCGAGACAGCTCCCTCCAAAATGTCCGGATCCGGTTAAGGATGTGGAAATGGTGGATTTAGGGCTTAAGACCGTTCTATCCGCCAAGTACCGTCCTGATCCGTCTTGCCAAAGCCTGCCACAGGATTTCCGGACCCCCTCCAATCTGACTCATGGTGGCAGTATCCGGGTAACGGCATAAGTGGTGCAACTAGGTCTTATGCCAGTATCCGTCCTGATGCCCCACCCTTAGTGCTCTATAAGGTTTCCGGGATCGGTTCTAACTCCACCAAAGTTGGCAGATCAGGTCCTGATCGGATCTAGGGCACGCACTATACGCAACAGGTCAACAGTCGAGAATCTGGGGCACGCAAATCTGTGGAACATGTCCTTATTATGCTTGGCGAATTTTCCCAATAATTCGCGATTTGCTACCGACGGAGGGAAAAGCGATCGGTAATTACCATATTCTCACCATTTTAACAAGACCCCCAAGCCCTTTAGAAACCATGCCCGAACCAAGAAGCCGGACAGTGTAAATCTTGGGTTGACAGACCGGCTCCTTGTCAGTACCGATTTCCGGCGGTATAGCTAAAGTCAAAGCAAGGTCAAAGGCAGCAAGTTGTTTATTAGCCAGTCATCAAATTGACGGAATAACCACCTAAAGGGGCAATTTGTTCAAGATCTGTTTATTATTTGGATTCGTGTGGTTGGAAAATGGTAGCCTATGCTGGCGCAGTTTCACATTACAGTTTGAGATTTCTCAAACAAGCTTGGTAAATTAAGTATGACCCAAGCCGTTTGCGTAGTTTGATTTTCACGATTCTCAGTCTTCATTGGAAAGAAATTGTTGCGCCCTAACTTTATCTCAAAAGGGTTGTGTTCCTACAGTTCGTGTCGAAGTTAGCCTAGTTAGCTACAGTTCTATCCAAATGACACACAGGTTTATTTACCTCCGAGCTCATGTCATGGGAGAGATTTGATAATTAGTAGGGAATCCGGCAGACCACAGAGCACGAGAAGGCCGGACCTTAGAAGTCAATTAACTACTGATCTAACTAAAAATATAAATAATGAATAAAGACACAACTTTTGCTAGCCGCCATACCCACCAACCATAAAAAACTCTACCCCCCAAAACATAATAAAATCGAAGAACGGAATGCGGGGGGACATGGACGACCAACGCACAACAAATCAATCAAACTGATTATAAAGTAAATTATGTTCCAAGAGTTGAGATTTTAAATGGTGGCTTCAGTAAAGCTGTGTTTGGTAAAACCCAAAGACCAATTACGGTACATGTTTGGTTCCAGTATCAATAGGACCAGTTATCGTTAGTGCAAGGTCACTATCAAAAGACGAGCCAGTATTTTATTCTTCAAAAAATTCTTTACGGTAGCGAAAACACAGAATATTTGTCGTCTCGTCAGATACACTATATACAATTGTTTTTCATCCGTCATCAAACAATAGTATAATAAAACAAAGCTAGAAATTGCAACGTTAAAATTTGGAATCATGCGCGTTGTAGATAACCTTAGTCTAGCCAAAAGCATGGTAACATGTGAATGAGTTATGCTAATGTGTGCAACGTCCTTGGACATCCTCTCGTGTGGCAGATGGATCAGCTGGTAGATCATGTTAGTGGTTGTTTTTTCGTCAGTCAGTCAGCTTCCCGCCGACTTCGTCAAGCTCCTTGATCCTACAAGTGGCAGCCTTCAGAACTCCTATGTACTCAGTCCGCCAGTCTCTTTTAATGAGCATCAGCGTCGTGAATCGTGTGCTAGCTTTACTGCCCAAGCTTAAATGTAACCATGTATCGAAGCCGTCCACCAAATTAATGTCATAACCTACATGTCTTTAGGGAAGTTTTGTTTACTTTCACCTTTCATGATTCTGAAACCTTTCTGCGACCCTTGTCAGATATGATTGTTCATGACCATTACGACCATTTGCACGAGTTCTTTTTTATGGTACTTGCAGCTCGGATCAAGTGCCATATACCGATCACTTTTTTGTCTGTCGGTCTGTCTGTCAGGCCACTCGTCTCGAGTTAGGGTACTTCCAGATGTGCTAGATGAAACTTGGCAGGCATTTTAGGGACCCTACTCTTGACCCCAACTTGGAAATAGTCACTTCCCCGATTCAACCACCATGGGGGGAGTGGAAGGAGGGGGGATCCGGAATATTGACGCATGTTTAACTTTTGAACAGGGAATCGGATCTTAATGAAACTTGATATTTGGAAAGACCTCTTGTCTCAGATTTCACACTTCAAGTCCGGAATGGATCCTGTGACTTTGGGGGGAGTTGGAGGGGGGCAACCGGATATTGTGTGTCATATTCAGAGTGGAAGGATCGGAATAAAACTTGTTGGGAAGAACAAGCACTGTGGGAGGAGTTGGAGGGAGGGTTCCCGCCAAACTAACCTGGAAACAGTCACTTCCCCGATCCGACCACCGTAGGGGAGTGGAGGAAGGGGGAATCCGGAATATTGACGTACTTGTAGCGTCTGAACTGGTAATCGGATCTTAATGAAACTTGATATTTGGAAAGACCTCGTGTCGCAGATGCCACACTTCAAGTCCGCAATGGATCCGGTGACTTTGGGGGGAGCTGGAGGGGAGAACCGGAAATCGTGTGAAATGTTCAGAGTGGTCGGGTCGGGAAGAAATTGGTGGGAAGAACAATCACAAGCCCTAGATACATAGTTGACAAGACCGTACCAGACCCGAGCACTGTGGGGGGAGTTGGAGGGAGGGTTCTAGAATTCTAGTGATCCGGACTTAGGATGCTTACACATGTGCTAGGATCATGAAACTTGGCAGGCATATTAGGGGCCTGACCAAACTAACTTGGAAACAGTCACTCTCCCGATCCGACGTGGGGACAGTGGAGGAGGGTGAATCCGGAATATTGACGTACTTATAACTTTTGAACGGGGAATCGGATGATAATGAAACTCGCTTCCCAGATCTGACCATCCCTTAAA
Organism: Branchinecta lynchi; assembly: GCA_023053575.1. Taxonomy (NCBI): domain Eukaryota; kingdom Metazoa; phylum Arthropoda; class Branchiopoda; order Anostraca; family Branchinectidae; genus Branchinecta; species Branchinecta lynchi. Next base: position 12,410,395 of record JAKZAP010000008.1, read on the forward strand.
GTACTCATCTTGACTGCAAAGTACAAAAAATACTTTTAAGCAAAACCTACATTTTCATGACCGCCTTGAGCCCATGCTCATTTTTGCCTCAAGGGTTTTGATTACGATGATTACAGAAAGAAGAAAAAAAATACCAAACGATACAATCTCTTGATTTCCAAGGGTCGATCGTCATTCTTATTAACCAAGTCTTGCAAGTGCCATGCGAGCTTCCAGCTCTTGTTTTATTTTTGTGTAGAAATTAGTCCGCAAAGTTAATCACTACAGACTTAGCAAACCGTTATTTTGACTCCCGTTTCTTAATGCACGTGAATAGGGACCGCTTAAATGATGTCAACAGCTTGAAATACCGAGACCCATGTTGTAGTCAAGGCCGTATCCAGGGGGGGGGAGGTAGGGGGTTCGCCTTCCCTCTCCCCCGAAACCCACACAAGTAATCGTTTTTTGTAGGCTTTAAAATCGGATATATGTCTTTTTCCTTTTTGGTCCGACCCGGGGCACCCCTCCCCCCCAAATGAATTCCTGGATACGGGCCTGGTCGTATTTACCAATTTACTACATGTGGCTCACGACAGAAGCGAAAGTTATAAGGTGGGTTAGGAGTAGCCTATACTTTCATAGCCCTTCGATTTACGAAAAATCAGTTTTTTCTCCACCTTAACATCTTAAAATTCCCATTTACATCCTTATAGATTGCGAATCTAACTTTTTTTCGCAACAAAATTTATACGGCCTATAGCCTACGTCACCGCTAATTCGCGTGATAGACAGTCCAGATTTTATATTTTTAAACCACAGCCTTAACAATGGCAGCAGTCACGCCTTCCGTTACGAGCCGTGGACACACGAAAATATCTATCTGAAGATCAGTCTGTCAGCTGTCACTAGAAGTAAGGTGATGTGCCATTCTTTTGAAAATAAAAACTTGGCCCATTCTTTTGAGATTTCTCATAGAATTAGTTATGATTAGTGAATGCATCACGGATCAGCCGCGTACCCGGGTCGCTAGATTCCCAGATAGGCTCTTGACGAGTTGGTCAAGGCTATGGGTATTTTTTTCTTCTAAAGTGATTATTCAGATAATGTCTCTTTCCCCCCTGAAGGTATCTTTAGGGTTGTTTAAGGCCTAGTAATCATACTGTAAAGGCCAAACTTCGATGTATGCTCATGCAATGGCTGACATTCTTCCGTGTGTGGTATATCGATCAATCAATCAGTCTATTTTTATTGTGACCGCAGTAGATCAGTTTTCTCTGGTGTTGAGCAGTTTAGCACTCCAAGCGCATTAGATTTGTCCTGCCTTGCCATCTTATGAGCATTCATCACACAGGGATGGTAGGCTGATATGAGCTTAATCACCAGAAAAGATAAGCTTTCACTTTTCAGATTGAAAGGTAGTGCAAAAAATCATATACTTGTATTAAGGAGAGGGATTTGAAATGAATCGCGGATGGGACCCGTAGCCTTATATTCAGGACGTGTTCCACCCTACTAACAGATAGTAACTATTAGTTACTATTTTCGTCCCAACCTCGTGAAAAGTTACGACGCTGACCGTTCCAACCTTCTCAAAATAGTAACTGTTTGCCTACCACGCTCTAGAGCGTAGTTAGTGTTGTAACTACGATCTTTGTGACGCGATTGGCCCGATCACCCCGCGTCACGATATTTTGATATTTTGAAAATGTGTTCCAGTCTTGACGCCAACAAGCAAGGATTCGTGACGTCACTCGTAGTAACAACGGTATGTATGGTGGAACACGAGTAGCCGGTTTAGATTAAGTGGTACGCAAAATATTTACGTTCATATATTCAAATAATGTATACAGTTACAATAATGTTTCAAAGTTAGCTTGGGCTCAACGAATATTTATTCACGTTCACGCTCATGTGACAGACGAATTAGAGTATGGTACATGCTGCATCTTACCTACGTCTTATTTTCTCTCCGGACAAGTAGTCCGCCCGAAATCCGATGAACTGTTCTAAGTTCTTCAGGGGGAGTCGCACAACTTTTGCCAAAGAAATGTAATCAAACACATGTTCTAGCTGAGTTTTAGTAAAAGGTTGATGGTGGTGATGATCATTGTGGGACTAATGAGAACTAAGCCGTAGGGTGGCTCTGAACTCGTATGTGAGAATTCCTCTAGATGCGCTTATTGACGAGAAAGAAATAATTTTACGAAAACCTTGGGCTACTGACGTTTCTTGCACTTCCACCTTAAGTGCTGTTCCCGTAGGTGTTATATTTTGGGCCTCTGTTTTGAACTTAGTTTACGACAGACTTTTGGCGATTTAAGAGCAGTTTTTTTAGTTTTTTTACAAATTATGACGACAAAGCCAAATTCGGCGTCTTCGCTGTGAATGCCACTTTTCGAATAAATTATATTATGTAACTTGTGTATATGCTTCCAGGAGTCAGTGTGCCTCGTCAGTCCGCCACCAGCGAGTTCCTCCCAAGTGCTAGAGACATCTCGCTTCTCTTCCACAAGGACGTTGACAACCCGCATCTGCATCTCACTGCCGCCATTTCTCTCTGGGGAGAGCTTATATACCATGATATTTCTCACACTCCGCAGATGGCAGGTAGGTAGCTTCCATCTTCTAAAAAAAAAGTTCAAGTTTCTCTTCTCTTCCTTTCTTAACATCAGGAGATGACTAGTATGTGACTCCGTTTCCAACTTCCCTGAATGGCTCAATTGTGAAACATCCACGAGAAAAAGCGTCCTCAGCGAAATGCCCTCAACTTAACACCCGTGCCGAAAAATTCTTCTGATAAAATGTCCCCAAACTTCAGTTTCGGGCTAGGTTTTGTTTTGCATAACAGATTTGGAGCGCTTTCCACCCTTCTAACAATTACTATTAGTTACTAATTCCGTTCCAACCTCACGAAAAGTGACAACGTTGACCGTTACAACCGTCTCAAAATAGTAACTAATAGTAACTATTTGCTTACCATGCTTGGGAGCGTAGTAACCCGATGAAACATTTGTAGCCTGCGTAGTAGTATGGTAGTAGTACGAAAACGTTGCATGTAATACAATGTAATAGCAAAGAATACTATCATTTATTGTGCCTCAGACTGGTCCAACCTTATGTAGTAGTATCCAGTAGCATCCTGTCTTGCCATAGTAGCATCCAGTCTTGCTAATAGTAGCATGCAGTAACACGGTATCCTTCAAGTAGAAGCATGTAGTAGCATCGTTAGTACTGCATGCAACTTTTTCGTACTAGTACATAGTACTATTTTAAGATAAATTTTCATCGGGAAGCCTGGTAAGTATAAATCTCTGTAACGTGGTTGGCCGTATTACGTCGTGGAGCTGCCGTTGTGTGATATTTTACCGAAAATTAAAAAATGTGTTCCAGCCTTGACACCATGCAGTCAAAATTCGTGACGTCGTGCGTAGTAACTATGGTAAATAGGATGGAACACGGAACACGATCTCGGAGACAAAGCCTTGAAGGCAGAAAAGCTTAGCCTTACAGGACCTGTCGTGCCTGTAATGCCAATGCAACCTACTTCCGTAATTGCGTTCATTAATTCTTAAGCCCGGAGACCAAAATTTAATATGTTACATCCAAAGCCTGCTAACAATACCTCGCTAATCATTGCACTTGCCGTGATTCAGTTATTATCAGGTGCATTATCCTTCCGACGAGTGTTCGCGTAGACTGCTATTGATACGTAAAACCGGTTATCTGAATTTTTCCGAGTTTTTTTTTACTAGAAGTCTATGGGCCTGGGAAAAGGCTTAAAACAGCCAGAGCTGCGGATAATTGGTTAACAGCAGAGCCTAGTTTCACATTATTCGAATAGTTTTGACTATTGGAACAGTAACTGCAAATAGAGCGAGATCTGCTTTAAACACCTCCGTTATCAGCAGGGTTTGTTATTTGAGCATAGGAGCGGATTGAAGAGAGCGGCATTTAAACTGCTTTATTAAGTTGCACTGGTCAAAGGTATCACTCAACTGGTTTCCTAAAATCCAGTAGCGGTATTTCACTTGCGGTCTTTCGGGCACATGGGTCTGAAAAATAAATCACTACGCAGAATACATGAGCGGGAGGAATCCCGTTTTGCAAGGTTCTGTCATCATAAGCTTTGTGGCACGATAATTTGAACTTTCTTAATTAAAGCTATAAAAAGGAAACTTTTTTTGTTTAACCATAGGGCTGAAAAATGCTATTTTGGGTGTAAGCAATGAATTTGAAGTTCCCGCCAAATAGAACATCTGTAAAGTCCGTGTGGTCCTAGTCTGGTTGTGATAGTTGCTGTTCGTATAGAGCGGAAGCTTACGGTAGACCTTGTGAACGAGAGCTGTCGACACCCCGGGATAATCATGAGTCAAACTGGTTTTTCGAAGATATCGTCACCCTTTGGTTTGGCAGCGCATTTACTGCTAAGTTTTTTAGGTCATTTGGGACAGCGATTGCGATGCTGTAATGTAAATTTCAACGAGTTCCACCCGGAATGTTTCCCAATAAGGATTTCAGAGCGCGATCCCATCTACTCCAAATCCAACTTGCGATGTCAGGAGTATGTCAGATCTGGGACGGCCCCCAGGGTTGGATGCACCCTAGGTATGTAATCGAATGCGAAATTATATCGAGAAAACAAGGACGAGCGCAAAACTTGATCTTACGTAACAGCAACGGCCCATACCATCTTTGCCTAGTTTGTCCACTGCCGGACAAGGTGCTGTAGTGTATTTTTGTTTGTTCTGGCCCAGGTTTTTTAGTTACAAATTAAGGAACATGAAGCTCCATAGGTTGGCAGTGAATGCAAAGTCGTGATGCACAAATCATGGAAGTAGTCACTTTGATTTGTTTTATTCTGAGGAAGGCCACACCAGCTTTCTGTTTGTTAAAAGAGTGCGCGGAGTATCATTCTATCCCGTAATTGTGATATGCGTAGTTATTTAGTTGGACCGTTCACGCTTATGTTGTAAGACGAATAAAAGTACTTCGCGTTGTAAGCCTTATCCTCTGCAGCCGTTCAACTTGAAAATCAAGTTGTACGCCGCTCCCCGACGTTTGGATCACGTATGCATAGATTTTCAAAACGGAGCCTTAAACCTGACAATCCATCCCTAGAGAACATAACCTTTGATGACTTTCATGTGGAATTTTATATCAGCGTCGACCGGTTTTACGAAAATCCAGGTATAATATCTGCTGCTGTGTCTGTTGGACTAGTGTAGATTCCTCGATTTAGTTTTGAGCCTACCAGAACAAACTGTTCTTCTTATTTCAGATAAGGTAAAAAGCTTGTAACTCTCAAAACACAATTAGCTGTATAAATTAGTATGACTGACTTTCATTCAAAGAACTCATTCAGTCTGTATTCAATTACTTTTATATTGCAAATATCTCTCCTTAAATGTTCCTCTCTTTCTTCTTCAGTAATCACGCGATAGAAACGCATTGCTATGATTGGTCACGTATAACTTTTAACACACAAAATAGAACCCTTTCCTATTAATTTTTATCACAGCAAGCCTCGGCGGGATGAAAATTTACCACACATATTCGCGGATAGCACGTATAACTCAGAAATTCTGCACCTTAAACGTAAGCTTGAACGGTCCTTTATACGTAGTCTATCCAACCATTTCTCAGATGACGGATCGAGCACCTACCACAAAAATTCTGATTAGAGAAGAAACAAATACACTCTTTTTCTTTATTTTTTTCCAGTGCATTTAAAAAAAAAAAAAATAAAACCCCGTTTGTTCTTCACGCTAATATTATCAGGAGAGAACAAGACTAATGACAAAGGATTTGTGTATTTGAATTGTTCGGTGAAAGTGTGACACGTCAAATACTATTTTCGAATCGTTAGAGATATTATCGGTAAATAAAGGAATGCTAGTCTTAAGTTATAAGTCTACGTGATCTCTGCAAAGGTACTGAAATGAAGGCATTTAATAGATGAAGTCGTTTTCTGTAAATTTGCTTGTAGATGCAAGATACCTAGAGGAAACTAAGTAAAATTTTAAGAGGGCAAGAAGATAGCCGAGATATCTTGATAGGGAGAACGGCCCGTATGAAGAACTATCAACAGCACATGTTAGAAATTGATAATAGGCTGTACAAGTCTAAACTGGTGTTCTGAAGATCTGGATCTTACGTAACTACTTCTATCAGTTTCGGCCGGTTTTTGTTCAAATCTTCACAACGGATTACGGTGCAAAAAAAAATAAAAAATATCTGAACCCGTTCGCAGCTAAGCATCCAACCTCCTGAACCATCTTCTACCCCAATTCATAGCCGTAAAAATAACCTACCTGACCATAAAAATAAGCACAGACTGGTACGGAAACTCTTCTTTTCTGTTTTTGGGATCCCAAAACGTAAGTGGAGGGATACCTATGACATCGCAAAAGTTGTCCGTCTGTGCGCGCTATAACTCTCGAATGGAATGAGATATTTTGATGAAACTTGGTGTGAGGATTTTTTAGGTCAAGGGTAAGGTCAAGTTCGTAGATGGGCTCTGTAGCCCTACATTTAGGGGTGGGGGAGGGGGTTGAAATTAAGGGACAAACAGAATATTTTTAAACAGCTAATGTGATACTCGATAATGGTGTAAGAAGGCATGCTGAGCACGATAGTGAAAACTATATTCTCGCCGGACAAGTAGTTCGTCCGGAATCCGGCAAAAAACGGAAAGTTGGTTAAAAGCAAAAGTTTTACATGAAGTTGATTAAATGGTCGATTTAGGGGTAAGAAGCCATGTTGAACACGATGGTGAAAATCATTTTCTCTCCGAACAAGTAGTTCGTCCGGAATCCGGCAAAAACCGGAAAGTTGGTTAAAAGTAAAAGTTTCATTTGAAGTTGATTAAATGTTCGACTCAGGGATAAAAAGACATGCTGAACACGATGGTGAAAACCATTTTCTCGCCGGACAACTAGCTCACCCGGAATCCGGTCAAAACCGAAAACTTTGTTAAAACCGAAAGTTTGATTAGATGACAGATTATGGGGTACAGAATATGACAATCATTTTTTACCCGGACATCTAATTAGTCTGGAATCCGGATTTTTTTTTTTTAAGTCGAACTTTTATTCAAAGTTGATTAGATGTTCTTTATAGGGATTTGACGATGGATTTGTTTCTGAATTTTCTTTTTTTGCTGGAGTTTGCTCGGAATTTGGGCGAAACCGGAAACTTGGCAGAAGTAAAGCAGGAAGTCTCTGTCAGTATCTTCAAAATAGATATGGCTTATAGAGGTATATCTGAACTTGGTTTTTGGGATCCCAAAACGTAAGTGGAGGGATACCTATGACATCGCAAAAGTTGTCCGTCTGTCCGTCCGTCCGTCCGTCCGTCTGTAAGCACGATAACTCTCGAAGGGAATGAGATATTTTGATGAAACTTGGTGAGAAGGTTCGTTGGGTCGTCGGACCAGTCAAGTTCGTAGATGGGCTTTGTAGCTCTACATTTAGGGGTGGGGGAGGGGATTGAAATTAAGGGACAAACAAAATATTTTGAAACAGCTAATGTGATAGTCGATTATGGGGTAAGAAGACATGCTGAACCCGATGGTGAAAACCATTTTGTCATCGGACAAGTAGTTCGCCCGGAATCCGGCCAAAGCCGGAAAGTTTTTTGAAAGTAAAAGTTTTGTTTGAAGTTGATTAGATGTTCGATTTAGGGGTAGGAAGACATGCTGAAGACGATGGTGAAAATTATTTTCTCGACGGACAAGTATTTCGTCCGGAATCCGGCCAAAACCGGGAAGTTTGTTGAAAGTAAAAGTTTTATTTGAAATTGATTAGATGTTCGATTTAGGGGTAGGAAGACATGCTGAAGACGATGGTGAAAACTATTTTCTCGATGGACAAGTATTTCGCCCGGAATCCGGCCCAAACCGGAAAGTTTGTTGAAAGTAAAAGTTTTATTTGAAGTTGATTAAATGTTCGATTTAGAGGTAGGGAGACATGCTGAAGACGATGGTGAAAACTATTTTCTCGACGGACAAGTATTTCGACCGGAATCCGGCCCAAACCGGAAAGTTTGTCAAAATTAAAAGTTTAATTTGGAGTTGATTGGATGTTCGATTTAGGGCAAGAAGACATGCTGAACACTTATGTGAAAACAAGTTTTTACCCGGACATGTAGTTCGTCCGGAATCCGGCCAAAACCGGAAAACTGTTGGAAGTCAAAGTTTTATTTCTAGTTGATTAGATAAGCGATTTAGGGGTAAGAAGAGATGCTGAGTCCCTGTGTGACAATCGTATTTTACCCGGACATATAGTTCGACCGGAGTCCGGCTGGAATCGGAAAATTTGTTATAAGCTAAATTTCTATTTGAAGTTGATTAGATGTTCATTACTGGGGAAAGAAGATACCCTGATTTCGTCTTTGAGCTTTCTTTTTTCGCCGGACAAGTAGTTCTGGAGTTCGGCCGGAACCGGGAAATTGGCAGAAGTGGCAGGAAGTTTTGTCAAAACAGATATGACTTATAGGGGTAAACACACATGCTGAATCCAAATCTGAACTCGGTTTTCTCAGGTGATTAGCTATTTGGCCTTAATCTGTTTCTGAATTTTAATTGTAAAAATGTTCAAGGAGTCTGGCGAAGACTGGATCTGGCTAAGACAAGACCCAGTTGTCTGGATCAGATATTGAATTTTTGGGATCCCATCGAAACCTTTGGTCTTGTTTCTGATGATTAGCTTCGCGGAGACTGGATCTGGCGAAGACAAGACCCTATTGTCTGAATCAAATATTAGATTTTTGGGATCCCATCGACACCTTTGGTCTTGTTATAACACGCAATTGTTGCAAGCGATTCTGTGTGTTCATTTAGATGGGCATGTGCATTTTTGACTGTTATGTTACCATACATTAGCTAAACGAATCTCTCTCGATTCATTTTGTCCCTTCCTCATTTGATCTAGTTGAAACTGGAAGCTGCTGTAGGTCTCAGGGTTCAGCCATTGTGTTAGGCGCAACGACTCCATGTCTTCTCTTTCTAGGGCCCCGCGAGCAAATCAACCAAGTAACCGCCTTCCTTGATGCCTCCACAATTTATGGATCTTCCACTGAGGAATCCGACGAACTTCGGACTTCCCGAGGCGGCTCCTTGAAGATGCAAAGAGGAACAACAGCCAAAGGCCTTTTGCCGGCGGACGATAATATTGTAGATTGCAAAGTAACTGGAAACCTCAAGTAAGTTTACTACCGTTTTGGCGTCAGGATTGTCGCTGCACACTGTTCAGTATGTATTTCGGTCTTCCAGCAACAGGTGATCAACTCTCCTGGGAACGACCAGCTTCCATAACCATACCTAATGATTCATGGTAACATAACCGCGTCTAGTATTAATAATTTTTACAATCCCATCAGAATTAGGGAAGCGTCGTTTTTTGTGCCACTGGCATGTCTGATGCTTTTAAGAAACACCAGGTTTATTTATTTTTGCCATTAAAATATTACCTTACCGTAGTTGGAAGCAGAAGGTTTTTCTTAAAAATTTAAATCCTTGCATTCTAAACTTTTATATTGCAGGATGCCCGGAGGAAAACTGAGGGAAGTGACTGAAGTTCAGTGCGGGACAGTAGGCCCGGACTCACGTTTCTGCCTGGAATTGTCGTACTTATGACAGTAATTCATTCTACTTCAGTAGTATTTTCATCTGTTCTCTTTGTCGAAATTCTAGACTCATCTCATCTCATAGTCCTATCTCATCTATTAGCATTACACCGATTATCACGCTTGCCGCGTTTGTTCTCTTTGTGTGCCGTAGGGGGCTCCCGATTATTGTCTCTGAGAAGGGTATTGGTTTAAATACCGTTTATGCAAATTTTGACAAGTTTGTCATCCTGGGCAAGGGAAATGGAAATAAGGCAAAAACAGCCGAAGCCATGTGTAATTTTCTGTAAGCGTAGCTAAGTTTTAAAGTAGTCAATTTTCTCAGAACATCTTAGCGGAACAATATGTAGTGCGAGGTGTCCTTTAAGGTAAACGAAGGACTTGCGGGACGTTTTGCTGGGACAATCTGATCGTCTGTCCGCGCCATAAAAAGCCTACGTTGCCGATTAATGCCAAGCTACGGTGAGGCTGCTTGGTTCTCCCATAGGCTCCATCCATCTTAAGTTCTGGATAAATGCGTTCAGGTTCATCGAGGCCGCATGGTGTCCTTTTTTGGTCGTGAACTAGTTTCAGCCTCCTCAAACGCTTAGTGATGCCGAGGCACGGCCGTGTTGTTAAGAACAGTATTTCAACCTCTAGAGAGTTGATACTGTTATCTGTTCTTGATCTCCCATAGGTTCGATCTCTGTTGAGTTTTGTAGGAACGCGTTTATACTCGCCTAATTCGTGTGTCCGCTCGTGATATCCTTCTTTAGTTTGGGGAATGTGTCGGCCTGCCCAGGTGCTGATTTTAAGATAACATATTTGGGAATTGCTACATCGTCTTTTTATATTCTGACCAGTTAATGCGCAAATATTCGTGGAGTAAAGCGAAAGTTTTTCGGCGCCGTGGCAGTATCCATGCCTCAGTGAACATGGTATGTGGATTTAGTGCTGTAAATGATTGTCATGGTCTAGCTTTTCATTTCAGCCAGATTCTCTCTACTTTTTTTGGCTTTACTGAAAGCGGAACGAAATTCCAATTTGCAAACTGCATGTACTTCTTTGAAAACATCAATAGCCGCCAAAAAACGCGGGGTAATTACAAGTCAGAAAGTGGGCGAAAACTGCGAAACACCATCTTTATAGTCGCACACGGTATTAAACGAATGGGTATGGGGTAAATTATTTGGGACTGGTGTAAGCCTGGGCAGCTGGGTTTTCACTGTGCTGTCTGCGATATTTGTTTGGCGCTTGTTCTTTATTTGGATGGCGTGTTGATAAGCTAAACAAAACCATGGTAGGAATTTATTGAGCAACCATGCCATTGCGAATTTATTTGATTGCGCTGAGATTGACAATTGGGGTAGGGGGGGGGGGGGGTGTCTAGAGTTCTTTAACCCCTTTGACGTCAAATCCGTATTTTCAAAAGTTCAGCACTCCAGCGTCTTCTTTAGGATCTGAATCATCGTAGTATAGATCGGCCTTTCAATATGCGAAGGCAGCTGCATATTGATGATTGAACCAATGCTTCTGGTATCTTTAGTCTTCGGCAACCGATCTTCAGCTTCTTGGTTTCTTGTGTACTTGGGACACATTAAAAAAAGATGTGCTGGGCAGTTTCAACTGCCAGTGAACACACTCTACACAATGGTGAATAGTTTAAATTCCATTTGAACAGAACTAAAGGCTCCCTGATTTCAATCTGTAATACCATACAGAATCTTCCCTTGAACCGAAAGAGGAGGGCTAAATTTCGAAATTTCTGCCCGTCTAACCCACCATTATTTTGTCGGAATTTTTGCGATAACTTTTGTAGCTTGCGGCACTTGGTTTTCTCGAGCAGCTAAGTCTATATATGATTTGAATCTTAGCCACCTTCGTCTTTCTGTGACAGTAGTTCGGCCTCGGTGTTGACCATTAAACTGCCGACAGTTCCGCCTTTACTTGCTTGGAAGTCTCACTACTTGATCACTTTTTCAACGACTGATTCAGTTTTTGCTTTAATTCATTCATTTCATGTATCTGTCACGCCATCGAAGGCCTAATTGCGATTTTTTCGTTTCTTTCTTTACTGCGCTGTTTCCACAAAGGTGCATACTAAATTTCCATTTATACATCAACATAGTTTCGTATTTATTCTTGTTCCTGCTCGAGATATTTTTGGCTTGGCTCACGTCGTCAATTATCTCAGCTTGTCAACTGGAAGGACGTTGTGGTAAATGTTATTCAATATTTTTCCCACGGCAACGTACACAACAAGTTTTTTTATTTTACCTTTTTCGATTAATTGCAATGGTCGTAAGTAATTGGAAGTTCACTTTGGTCACAGATACTCAAAACAGTTCAAGGTCCAGCCTTCATGGAATGAAATTTTTTTAAACGCCATATATTAGGGTTGTTTATTTGATGCTACGGATTCATTTAAATGTAATATTTTCGTCAGATGTCGTGAAAGTACTTTGAATTCGCATAAGTATATGCTTCAAATGATAGTAGGGCGTTGGCTGGCCTTTGAGATCGCACGCGAGTGAGATCTTGTGATCTTTGACCTGTGTAACAGTGTTGTCAGACACCTTTGCTTTTTTCTCTTTCCACCTTCCGGCAGTTCAATCTCTCTTATCGGAATAACTGGCGAGAGATGGAAGCACTCCCTTAACTATAACCTCATGAATGGCCGATACTCTATATGACTAATGCTGCGTTTACAAGTACAGGAAAACTTGAAAAGAATCCGATCTCGGTGACAAGATTATGTTCACACGCAGAGGAAAAAAAAATCTCTTCAAAACCGGAAAATCTGGCAAAAAAAAATTCACTAGCCAATAAACAAATATTTTGAGAGTATTTATAGCATCAGTCCTGATTACTGCTGCTCTCAAAAGCTAGTTAGACTTTTTTTTTATCTTCTTATCAGCTCCGCCGACGAAATTCCTTTCAAGAAGACCGGAATTCCTTTCATCATGAAAGGATTCTCGTCCCGCTAGACTTTTTTTCTATTCGTCTTCACGAACGGAATCCTTTCGAGTCGACCGGAATTCCTTTCTACTCGACGGGATTTCTTGTCGGTGTAAACGCTACATAAGTCAGAAACACGCTAGTGAAGCTCGGAACGAACGAGAAATGTCGCCCAAATGACGACTCAAATCCTATGTCAACCAATCAACGGCGTTCGTTGGGTGCAGCTCTGGTGATGCTTCGGCTCTTCGCTAGGCACACAGCGGTTCCTTCATCGGCACGAATAGTTAGCCATCAAGGCCATTGTTGTATCGGGATTGCTGCTTCCGAGAGAGTCGTTATTAGTTAGGGTCTAGGGCCAATATTAAGAAAAATCGACCGTTTTTCAGAAAAATAACTGTTTGAGAAAAAATTACTATATTGAAGAAAAGAAGGAATTATTCATAGATGTTGCGGCATAGAAATAGAGTTGGTTTTGAGCAGAAAGATCTTGAAGCTTAATGACTGAATTCCTTAGGTGTTTCAAAGCTGGAGACGTTCGCGTCAACGAACATATCGAAGTTGCCGCTTTGCACACAGTCTTCGCCAGAGAGCATAATCGACTTGCTGCCGAACTCGGAAGGCTTAACCCCCATTGGGGAGACGAGACAATTTTTCAGGAAGCCAGAAGGATAATCGGGGCTGAACTGCAGCACATCACCTATGCCGAGTTCCTGCCAATTGTTCTTGGCCAGGTACGTGATGATTTTATTTTATTTTACGCCTTCCTGATTCAGCTGGTAACCTACCCCCACCTCAGTCTCACTTTCAACGGTTTCATCATACGAATTTGGTTCAGTTATAGCTAACAAAGCCGAGCTGAAAACAGCTTTTGCCAGAAAATGCTTGGCTGCAATTGAGCGGATTGCAACAGCTTTTCGAATTCTCTTGGTTTTTCTCGGGCGTACAGAAGAGGTATACCTCTTTGAATAGTTACTTAACTTGGACCAGTGCAGTTTTGAGATAAATGGTAAAATGAAGACATACGAGCCCTTAATAAGCTACTGTGGTTGACCGCTAATTGACTTTAGTCACAGCACTGTTCAAATATAAGTAACTGTTCACATTAGCATACATCTACTGTAAAACAGGATACTGCCAGACATTTTCTGAAAGTGTAATGCGTAATACTGACGATGCGGTCATGTAGTTACGAACCATTAGCTAAGTGGAAGATGAATATGACCCGTGGAATGTTAACTATATATTGTTTTACTAGTACTTTCATAGTCGTAGCAGCAACAGGATTGGAAAGCAGTACGGAAAAAGGAACAGCTACATAGATTTTTTTTGTTTTGTTTAGGGTATTATGGACAAGTATGGTTTGGATCCGGAGCCGGCTGGGCATTTCACTGGATACGACATCAATATAAACGCTGGAATTGCTAACAGTGTTGCCGCTGCAGCTCTTCGGTTCTTCACCTCGCTGATTCCCAAAACATTAGGACTTTTCCAGGTAAGCTGTCTTCAGTAGCCGGTGCGTTGCATAAAAGGCGATAGGCTTACTTTCTTTTTTCAACCTTTGCCTGACTCATCAGGGCTGTGCAGAAAGCATAGTGACAACATTGCCCATCTACGCTAAACCCATAGGGTGAATCAGAAAATTCAGTTCTACGGAAAATTCAGTTGTCAGTTCTCTAAGGTGCAAAAAATGTAAGGTAGTTCTAAACTCACGAAAATATTTGAAGTGAAATACCTACGAAAAGCAGAAGTCAGAAAATCAAAAAGCCTTTGCGAGAAGATCAACAGGCTGAAAAGGTCACAAGTTTTACAGAGCTCAGAATTTACAAAAAGGTGTAACCCAGGGGGGGACTGGTATGAAATCTGAGGACCCTAGCCGGGTGGGGTGGGTCGTTTTTGCCCCGATTTAGCAGATTTTATTTCGGTGGTCCTCAACATATCATTTAGCAGGAAATCACACGGCCGAAACAGCTGGGACAAAGAGTCCAAGCTGCAAACCGGCATATGGGATCCTGAAACACCTCGAAATTCTCCCAAGAATCAGGAAATCCTCATATTCGGCACGTCACAGAAGATTCTGGTTGGTTTGAAGCATTCTCCAATAAAATCATCAGCTTTGTTACCTTACTTTGGACCTTAGTTCCTCCTGCCCCTCTGTAGGTGCTTAGGGCATCCAAAAAGAGCCGCCAGTCGTCTCTCATAAGGGCCGCTGCCCATACATCTTCCCATTCAGGCTGGATAGACGCGTTTATATTCTGAAGATCCGACTGGTGTACGACGAGGAGTGTTCTTCCGTCGCCCTCTTCGGCTGGATCCCTCCGGATGCCAGTGGAGGATAGCGTTGGGGAGTCTGGTGCTTCCCATCCTGATTGTATGGCCCAGATACCTCCAGCGGCGGATCTTGATGACTTCAGTAATAAGGGGATGCACTGTCATCTGGCGAAACTCTTTCTGTCTACTGTATGTTTAAGATCCGCCTAAGGCAGGTGTTTTCAAAGACCAGAAGACGTTTCTCCAGCTGTTGGCTGAGGTGCCACGTCTCCGACCCTTACAGAAGTACGGAGAGAACGTTGCTGTTGAAAAGTCTCAGCTTGAGTCTAAGGGAGTACTTCTTGCTCCTCCATATCTTCTTTAGCCGATTGAAGACACCGCTTGCCTGACCAAGTCTTAGCTGGACCTCCCTTGCACAAGCTCCAGTGTTTTCAACTGTACTGCCGAGATATCGGAATTCAACGACCTGTTCGACTTGCTGGTCCCTACAGCGTATATCTAGCGGAGATCCGCTACTCGCCATACTCTTCGTTTGGGGGATGTTTATTTTCAGTCCGAACAGTTCAGCTGTTTCACTGGTCTTTGTGAAGAAGTCCTGGAGCTTCTGTTTGCAGGTCTCCATTGGGTTGATGTCATCGGCAAAGTCTATGTCTCCTACTTTTCTGCCATCCCTGAGGTCAATGCCGCATCCTTCACATCTTCTTAGAACGTAGTCGATCATCAGGACGAACAGCAGCGGAGACAGAACGCACCCTTGCTTCACGACCGTCATAATTTGGAAGTATCTGGTGTTGCCGTCGCGGGTACGGACACAGCATTCTATGTCTTCGTAAAAGGCTGCTATCAGGCTTACGAGTTTGTCCGGTATGCCATAGTACCGGAGCACTCTCCAGAGTGTAGCACAGTCGATGGAGTCAAAGGCTTTTTCGAACTCTTTGAAGACTAGGTAGAGCTTTTTCCTCCATTCGTTGCACTCTTCTAGCAGCATTCTTAGCACGAATATGAGATCCGCACATGAACGGTTTGGGCGGAAGTCAAGCTGTTCGTCGCGGAGGTGTTTGTCGACCAGTGCTTCCACTCCAGAATTAAAAAAAAAACGTAGACTTAGTTCAAAACTCGGGAGAAATCAGGAGATTCAGTAATCCAAGAAATCAGGATATTTATAAGGAGATTTTCTAGAACGCTTATAGTTCATTTATCAAAGAGAGGAATATTTGTATAGGTGTAGAGCGGATAGTAGCAAACGGATACGTCAAATGAACTTTATTAGAGCTTGGCAAGGGTTCTCTTCCGGCTCAACAAACCCCTCAAGCTGGGAAGTCCAAGTTCAGTTCTCAGCTTGAGTTCAATTCAAAGCTCTAGCGGTTAGAGCCTGAAGACCATTGCCAAGAAGGACCAAAATATCGCTGGAACAAAATCCAGCTGACGTATCAGTTTGTCCACTATCAACTATATTTGCAGTCAGCTTGGGCTGAAAGAATATTTAGGTATAGCGGGATAGGCCATTGAAGGGAAGGAAACATATGGAGGAAGGGCTCTTTAAAAAAGAATAGCAAATTTAAGATTAAAATCAGTATTAAAGTACAAGTACCCTGGAAACGATCCTCGTGAAGATTATAGTTTAAAAAAATGTTATCTTTTACGATATAATTAGAATTTATAGCATAAAATAAAAATTGTACTTTGAAATATTTGACTATTAAATATTTTCTAGTTTTCATGATTTTGTGTCTGGTGGAGTTATTTTTCACATGTCGTGATTTGGTTGGGGTTGGAATTCTTGTGAGTGGTTTGGTGATTTACAGATCTGCTGACACGAGAGAAAATATGTACAAATTATAATGAAAATAATAATTATGACTAGCAGCGATTAAAATTTTTTTTTTGAAAGTTTCGAAAAGTTTGCATGGATATTTTGTTTTTGAAAGAGCTAGTGATGTTCAAGAGTTTAATGAAATATTACTGTCGCCGAGTGGAATTATTACACCGATTGGAGCCCATTGTCGTAGCCCAAAGATTTTTTTTTTAAAACAAAATTTGAAAATATGCTACGCGATCTTCAAAAGAATAAAAAAAAAATATTAAAAAGGAAGAACCTAAACGTGTTTAACCGTATCAGCACATTAATTGTAAAGTAATAATTTACTTCCCCATTTTAATACGCCTTTTGAGATAAAGCCTCTACACCCAGTCTCTCGAAGTCCATTCCTCCCCCACAGAATCTGTAAGGAGGTTTCTCATTTGAAAAGTTTAGGAATGCTGGGGGAGAATAAAATATATTTCTGTGCCGAACAGAAACGTATAACTTCGGTGATGAGTTACAGCCTCCAGGTCAGGTCTACAAAATAATTATTAAAAAGGAAGAACCTAAACGTGTTTAACCGTATCAGCACATTACTTGTAAAGTAATAATTGACTCCCCCATTTTAATACGCCTTTTGAGATGCCGCCGCTACACCCAGTCTCTCGAAGTCCATTCCTCCCCCACAGAATCTGCAAGGAGGTTGCTCATTTGAAAAGTATAGGAATGCTTGGGGAGAATAAAATATATTTCTGTGCCGAACGGAAACGTATAACTTCGGTGATGAGTTACAGCCTCCAGGTCAGGTTGATAAAATAATTATTAAGATTATAGCTATTCGGAAAAACCAGGAGGAAATTAAGTAAAACAGCAAAATATCAGTAGAAAATCAGTAGATCAGGAGACTCGCAATGTTGTCGACTGCTGGCTGTATGCGGTTCAGCAGGATGGTGGACAGGAGCTTGCCAGGATTGGAGAGCAGGCTGATCCCTCGCCAGTTTTCACACTTCGCCCTTTTAAAGATTTTGACTAGAGTACTCCTTGTCCACTGACGGGGGACCTTTTCGGTTTCCCATACCAGGTTAAAGAGTGTCATTTAAACTGTTAGGCAGGCGTTTACAGACAACTTCAGCGTCTCAGATGCGATAAGGTCTTCTCCGGACGACTTGCCGTGTTTTAGCTTCTTTTGGGGCACCCGTGATTTCGGCTGAAGAGGGTGGGTCAGAGCTTACTGCTAGCCTTCGCCGATCTTTTCGGGGTCAGTGATTAGCCGGCCGCTCGGATCTCTTACAGGTCGGTCCACGCAAGGCCGCTTTCCGATGATCTCGTTCGTGGTTTTGCAGAAAGCTCTTGAGTCCCCTCTTTTTGATACCTCTTCTGCCATCTGAGCTTTCATCTCTATAAAATGACGCTTGTCCCTAAGGGCACTTTTCTTCACGAATTTGTCCCGTTTCTTGTACTCGTGCTTAGGAAATAAGGCGTCAGTGGCAATATTTAAGAAAAGATAAGGCCGACCTTTTAAGGCTACAGCAAGCCTCGAGAACGTATGCTCAAAAATAAGTCGCTGGACTTCTGCTGTCTTCGACGAGCAGGAGGGCAGAGACAAAAATGAAAAACCGTCAATTTTTCCATCGTCCCGCTGAAAGCACAAGTAGAAGACTAGACATTCTTTGGCCAAGTACAAAGCCTTACTTAAAATCTGATGCTGAAGTGTTTCCGAGGTCAAAAACTTAAAAAAATCCTTCACGTGTGCTGAAATAAGCTTTTTACTTGGATAGTCTTCGTGATAATAAAAAAAGAAGTACAGCATACTTCTAACCTTGTAATTTGGAATCGAACGATATGCTACACACCCTGCTATTGGGGGTGGTGTGTGCAATATTTATTTTTTTGTTCAGATTTTTTCGGCGGGTATTGGGGTACCCCTAGCGGTTTCAGATTTCATACCAGTCAGGCGGGGGTGGGTGGGTCTTTTTTCCGAAAAAGGCCAGATTTTAGGCTAGGGGTCCTCAGATTTCATACCAGTCCCCCCCCTGGTGTAACCCTAATCGGACAACTCCCCCCCCCCCCCCCCCCCGTTTCCGCCATAATTTCTAACGAAGTGATTTTATTTTTATTTATTTTTTTTAGTCTCGGTGCAATATAAGAAAGAATTTTTCTACTTTTTGCAAGTACTACTTTATAGGTTCATGGCCATTTTTCCTCTAATTTTCTTCGTTTTTTTCTAGGATGGCAAACGATTAGTTGGCAGAGACATGGAGAGCACTTTTTATGCCCCATTCGACTTGTATAAAGCTGGCCTACTTGATCAGGTTCTAGAAGGGATCGCTAGAACCCACGCTCAAAACGAAGATGAGTTTATCAACGACATCATGGCGAACCACATGTTTGAGAACACAGGATGTAAGAGCCCTTGTTACATTACCTTGATTTTGTTTTTTTGTTTGTTCTTATGTAGGGCGTGTCTTAAAACTGTTTCGCCCCATGACGGATCCACTCGTTTGGAGTCTATGGCCTTTCACTCTCAAACGCAATCCTGAGAAAAGAGTAGTAGTTGGGGATTTAACTGTACTGTAGGGTAGGAGTATATATGTAAGGCTGTATGTAAGGCGTTCTAAAAGTAAAATGGTATATAATAGTTACACAAAACAAATCTAAGGACTTTGGAAACCCAGGAGCACTCTTCTCTTGAGCCTAGCCGTAGGGTCACCTTAGTCTGCTTCTGGGTAGTTGTCCCAAACTGAGGATCTTTAGCCTACTTACCCAAATATGTCTGTCAGAGCTTGGAGCAAGAGGTTTGTCAGCTCGTATCTCTTATTCAGTCTTGCAGTGTGAGCTGGTTTTATCTGTAACTGAAATATCTGTTCTTTTCAGCTCCTGGTCTCGACGCAGCTGCCCAGATTATACAGCATGGTAGGGATCACGGAATTCCGAGCTATCAAAAATGGCGGAAGTTCTGCAGGCTTCCTGCAGTGACAACCTTCAATGACCTTAGGGACGTTATGTCAGCTGAAACAATCAAGATCCTTTCTAGTATATACAAGTAAGACCTATTCTCACTTCTTTCCCTCCCGCGTGTTTACATTCTAGCTCCTCCTTTCAAGGATGGTAGCGAAACAGGGGGGGGGGGGAGGCTTATGACATCGTTTTGAAGAAATTTAATTGCTAATGTAGACACTCAAACGTTTACTGGTACCATCCACTCGAATCAGTCGTACATTGCATAAATCCCCAGTCAGACAAATCCCAAGGAATACAGATTTCGCAGAAAGCATGCTATGCTATGCGGCAACACAAGATGGTAACTAATTACTTTGCCAGTGGTCGTGCTGGTTATCTCAGATTAGATTAGATTAAATTTTGTTTTACACATGTTTACAAAACATTTTGCAGCACCTGCTAAGAAAGCCCAAAGGGCTTGTTGGCCGCAGGTGGCAGTCTTCTCTATTCACATATTGTGGTAACATTATTTATACATTATTCTACATGACATTCATACACGGTTCATACATATACAACAAAATTCTGCTTACAAAAAAACACTCACGCATCATTACTATTCTTTTGCAAGGAAATATCTCTTCACTGTAGCCTTGAATGCTTTCGTGTAAGCTGGGTTAGCTGTCGCGGTTTAAGACTCGCGGTAAAATGTTGGAGTAAACACAGGCACACAGTAAAACCATCTTTATTTATCTAGGAAGGATTGTAATAAACGTTTCTGTTCTGTAGGGATGTAGCAGACATCGATTTGTTCACTGGAGGTCTTTCTGAAACCCCGAACACTGGGGCTGTCGTCGGTCCCACCTTCGGTTGCCTGATCGGTCGACAGTTCCATTACCTCCGAAGAGGCGATCGATATTGGTACGAAAATGAGATTCCACCATCTTCCTTTACGAAAGGTATGTGTCCTTGTCGTCGTATCTAGTTCAGCTTTCAGCGAAGACTCAGCGCGTGTAAAATGTGTCATAGAAGGGAAATTTTGTAAGATTTAATGGTTGGCTGTTACGAAAAAAGAAAAGAAAATGGAGTGTCGAAGGTCAACTGACATAAACCCGGTATAAATAAATAAAACTCTATTTTTGCTCTAAAGGAAAGTGAGACAAAGCTATTAAATCAGCTGTCGTTAAATCAGCTGTTAAATCAAGTCCCCCCCGCATGGTGCGAAAATTTGTAGCCGGATAGGGATACGAAAGTCGCATACCGAGACGCATCAAACCTTCTCCACTGCTATTCCCTTCCTTACGCTGGAACCCGTATGGAAATAATTGTGACTGTAAACAATTGAAAACAATTGTTTTTTTACAATTGTACTATGGGACCGTAATACAATTGGAAAAAAACAGCTGTTTTTTTACAATTGTATCATTTACAATCAAATACACTTGTAAACCGTTGTAATTCCTACAATTGTATTTTTTACAGTTGTGTTTCGGTCCCATAATACAATTGGAGAAAAACAACTGTTTTTTCACAGTTGTATTTTTACAATTGTATTTCGGTCCCATGATACAATTGGAAAAAACAATTGTTTTTTCACAGTTGCACTTCTACAATTGTATTTCAGTCCCATAATACAACTGGAGAAACACAACTGTTATTTCGCAGTTGTATTTTTACAATTGTATTTCGGTCCCATAATACAATTGGAAAACACAAGTGTTTTTTCACAGTTGTATTTTTACAATTGTATTTCGGTCCCATAATACAATTGGAGAAAAACAAATGTTTTTTCACAGTTGTATTTTCACAATTGTATTTCGGTCCCATAATACAATTGGAAAAAAAACAATTGTTTTTTCACAGTTGTATTTCGGTCCCATAATACAATTGGAAAAAAACAATTGTTTATTCACAGTTGTATGTTTACAATTGTATTTCGGTCCCATAATACAATTGGAAAACACAATTGTTTTTCCACAGTTGTATTTTTACAATTGTATTTCGGTCCCATAATACAACTGGAGAAACACAACTGTTATTTCGCAGTTGTATTTTCACAATTGTATTTCGGTCCCATAATACAATTGGAAAACACAATTGTTTTTTCACAGTTGTATTTTCACAATTGTATTTCGGTCCCATAATACAATTGGAGAAAAACAACTGGTTTTTCACAGTTGTATTTTTATAATTGTATTTCGGTCCCATAATACAATTGGAAAAAAACAATTGTTTTTTCACAGTTGGATTTCGGTCCCATAATACAATTGGAAAGAAAACAATTGTTTTTTCACCGTTATATTTTTACAACTGTATTTCCCCGTTATATTTTTACAACTGTATTTCGGTCCCATAATACAATTGGAAAAATACAATCAGTTTTCACAGTTGTTATTTCACAACTGTATTTTCGGTCCCACATTACAATTGAAAAAATAGTTGTCTTTTACAATAGTATTCTCAGTCGAATAATATAAGTGGAAAATTTGTTTTTATTTTACAATTATATTTTCGTTAATTAATACAATAGGAGAAAGATCAGTTTTTTTTTATAGGTGTACGATTTACAATTACCCCGCCGTAAACGGTAGAAATTTCTAAAAATGTATTTTTGGTGGTTCCGTAATCGTATTGCAAAAAAAATTAAACAAGTGGAACCACAAACAAGAAGAAAGAAGGAACCAGAAACTACAAGTTAGAAAATACCAAGTGGATTGTCACACTGCATATAAGTTGGTATTCTAAAAATGAAAATAATTATATGATTAGTAATTTGACGTAAATTTCAGTTAAAGCACAGATTAATAATAACAATTTTGAAAGTTGGCTTAAGAAAATAACGTCCGATAACCTATCAGACCCGAAGGTTTGGTATTTTCAGTTGAAATGTAATAGTAGCCTATGTAACAAGGTAAGACCTCGGCTGGTACTGATGAAGGGAGGGAAACTAGCACTTTTAGCATGTTAAAGTTGGCAAACTTTAACGCCTCTACGCGTTCTTTTATGGGGTCTTGTCAGTAAATCCATGAAAACACACCCAATAAGTTCCAGAAAATTCGCATCTCTTCTGTTGAAAAAAAAAATATATATATAAAAGTGAACTGACTCAAACAAACTTATCAGCTCCGTTTGCTGGTGGTTTGGAAGCTCCCGCTGTCCCTGAATCTTCCAATGGCGTTCTTGCAGCTGGAAGAAAATATTGGAATAAAAGAAATGAATAATGTATGACTCGCGCTGGTTTCTGTCGACTCCGTTGGTCATATCCACAGAAGCAAGTAGGGAAGGAAGAAACAAGTACGCGATCGCTTAGACGTGGAGTGAGAAAGTATGAATTGACTGTAGTTTGATTTACTCAGCTCATATCGCTAATTCGAATAGCCGCTAACAGCTTACCTACTGAGTTCCAGATACACAATTTTGTCCACCTATGTGCCTTCGGTTTCACTCGCTACAAGCAGGCTACTGTGGGTTTAAATACTCCTTCACCCCAAGATGACAGGGAAACAAATATTAAACAATGGCTCAAAACTCAAAGCGAACAAGACCAAAGGTTTCGATGGGATCCCAAAAATTTGATCCAGACAGATATCTGGTCCTGTAGTCCTGTAGATATCTGGTCTTCGGCAGACTACTTGAATGTGTTTAATATTAAGATTTAGAAACAGAAGAAGGTCAATGGCATCGGAGAAAACCAAGTTCGAATATGGATTAAGCATGTGTGTATTTACCCCTAGGCTATAATATCTACTTTGACGGAACGGATCAAATCTTCTGCCTTACTTCTGCCAAATCTCCGGTTTCGCCTGGATTCCGGACGAACTACTTGTCTTGGAAAAACTAAAGCTCGAAACGAATTCAGCGTATCTCCTTACTTGCAAACATATGTAGCAGGTAAGGGTAGCAGCTAAGATTTGTGCTGTCTTGAGGAACAGACGACGGATCGAGGAAATGACTGCTTCCAAGTCAATTTGATCGGGTCCCAGTACACCTGCCGAATTTCATCGTCCAAGTGCATCTAAGTACTTTAACTCACTATCCCCCCACAGTGCGCCAATACCGTCGTTTCTGTCAAAAATATATTTACAACTTGTCCTTGTTCTTCTCACCAAGCTTCATCCCGGTCCCCCACTCTAAGCCTGTATCGAGATTTCCGGCCCCCCTTCCGATTCTACCCCTCCCCCCAGAGTTTTCGGATCCGGTCCGGAAACGAAACGGGACATCCGCTGCCAGAACTATTTCCAACTTAAAGTTTCATTTCTGTCTGATGCGCTCGAGTTATGCTTGCCTAGCCTTCCTAATCCCGGATTTCTCCTCCCCCCCCCCAATGGTCGGATCGAGGTCAATCGTGTCAAGTCAATCTGATCGGGTTCCTGGCAGGCCTGCCAAGTTTCATCCTTTAGCATATCTGGAAGGACCTTAACCGTGATAACCCGAAATCCGGGACTACCTCACCCCCACACACACGGTGCCCGGATCCGATCCATTTATGTCAACGACGTATCTAGGATCTGTGCTTGTTCTTCCCACCTTCATCCCGATCCCTCCACTATAAGTGTTTCACGATATTTCCGGTACCCCCCCCCCCTCCCACTCCCCCACAGTTGACGGATCTGGTCAGGACGGCAAGGGCCATAAAAACGAATTCAGCGTATCTCCATACCCCTATATCGAACATCTAATCAACTTCAGATAAAACTTTAGCTTTTAACAAATTTCCCATTTACAGCCGGATTCAAGGCGAACTATTATGTGCGTGTACAAAAAAAGTTTGTCAAAATCTGACATCTAACCAACTTCCGATAAAACTTTTAATACTAACATACTTTTCGTTTTTGCCGGATTCCGGACGAACTACTTGTCCGGAGAGAAAATGGTTTTCATCATCGTGTTCTTACCCAATAATCGACTACCACATTAGCTGTTTAAAAATATTTTATTCACCCCTTAGTCCGAACCCCCTCCTCCACCCCTAAATATAGGGCTACAGCGTTCATCTATGAACTTGACCTTTCCCCTTGGCCCATAGAATCCACACACCAAGTTTCATCAAAATATCTCGTTCCCTTCGAGAGTTATCGTGCTGACCGACAGACGGACAACTTTTGCGATGTCATATGTATTCCTCCACTCACATTTTGGCATCCCAAAAGCCGAGCAGGCATGAACCGATATACAGGCGAGTGTAATGAAAGAAAATACAACCTCAGTCCCCCTTAACAGAAAAGAACCCAAGATAATCACAAAGCCTTCCCATGTCATCGCCCTAATCGAGCAGCAACAAGGCTAAAGGTTTCGCTGGGATGCCAAACATTTAATATCCGGTCTTCGCCAGACTCCTTGAGCATTTTTACTAGTAAGGTTTAAAAACAGAAGAAGGCCGCAATGGCTAATCATCTCAGAAAACCAAGTTCAGATATGGATTCAGCATGTGTGTATTTAGCCCTAGAGTATACGTCATATCTACTTTAACGAAATAGATCAAATCTTCCTTTCTGCCAAATCTCCGGTTTCAACTGGATTCCGGGCGAACTACTTGTCTTGCTAAAATTAAAGCTCAACAAGAGCTACGAGCTCATATGGCACTTGTTACGAGTAAGCACGGCTCGGTTATGTCAATGATATATCTAGTGTTTGCTAGGTGTCTTCCTACCAAGTTTCATCTCGTTCCCTCCACTCATAGCGTTTTCCAATATTTCCGGTTCTCCCCTCCAGCTCCCCCCAAAAGTCACCGGATCCGGTCCGGATTTTAAGTGGATCGTCTGAGGCATGAGGTCTTTCCAAATATCAAGTTCCATCGAGATCCGGTCACCCGTTCAAAAGTTATAAATACCTCAAGATTCCGGATTCCCAATCCCTCCACTCCCCCCACAGTACCCGAATCGGCTCGGTTATGTCAATTATGTATCTAGTGTTTGCTAGGTGTCTGCACACCAAGTTTCATCTCGATCCCTCCACTCATAGCGTTTCCCAAGGTTTCCGGTTGCCCCCTCCAGCTCCCCCCAAAAGTCACCAGATCCGGTCCGGATTTTAAGTAGGTCGTCTGAGGCATGAGGTGTTTCCAAATATAAAGTTCCAACGAGATCAGATCACCCGTTCAAAAGTTATAAATACCTCAAGATTCCGGATTCCCCCTCCCTCCACTCCCCCCCACAGTGCCCGAATCGGCTCGGTTATGTCAATGATGTATCTAGTGTTTGCTAGGTGTCTTCCCACCAAGTTTCATCTCGATCCCTCCACTCATAGCGTTTCCCAAGGTTTCCGGTTGCCCCCTCCAGCTCCCCCCAAAAGTCACCGGATCCGGTTCGGATTTTAAGTGGGTCGTCTGAGGCATGAGGTCGTTCCAAATATCAAGTTTCATCGAGATCCGATAACCCGTTCAAAAGTTAAAAATACCTCAAGATTCCGGATTCCCCCTCCCTCCACTCCCCCCACGGTGCTCGGATCGGGGAAGTGACTATTTCCAACTTAATCATTTGGGGTCCCTGATACGCCTGCCAAGTTTTATCGTCCTAGCTTATGTGGAAGTGCCCGAACTAGCAAAACCTGGACAGACCGACAGACAGACGGACGGACAGAAACTGCGATCGCTATATGGCACTTGGCCGAATAAAAACAAAATCAGCGTATCTTCTTACTGCTATATCGAACATCTAATCAACTTCAGATAAAACTTTAACTTCTAACAAATTTTCCGGTTTCAGTCGGATCCCGGGCGAACTCTATGTCCGAGTAGAAAATGATTGTCAAAAGCGGATTCAGCATGTCTTCTTACTCCGTTACCGGACAAACCTAATCAAGTTCAGATAAAACTTTTACTTTGACAAATTTTCAGGTTTCGGCCGGATTCCGCGCGAACTATTTGTACGACGAGAAAATGATTTTCATTTAAATGTTTAGCATGTTTTCTTACGCCTAAATCGAACATCTAATCAACTTTGAATACAACTTTGACTGTGACTCGACAAAAATTTAATATTTGATCCAGAAAATGGGTCTTGTAGATATCCGGTCTTCGCTGGACTCCTTGAGCATTTTTTCTAGTAAGGTTCAAAAACAGAAGAAGGCCAATGGATAATCATCTCAGAAAACAAGTTCAGATATGGATTCAACATGTGTGTATCTACCCCTAGACTATACTTCATATCTACTTTAACGAAATAGATCAAATCTTCCTGCCTGACTTCTGCCAAATCTCCGGTTTCGACTGGATTCCGGGCAAACTACTTGTCTTGCTAAAGTTAAAGCTCAAAAACGAATTCAGCGTATCTTCTCACTGCTATATCGAACATCTAATCAACTTCAGATAAATCTTTAAGTTTTAACAAATTTTCCGGTTTCAGTCGGATTCCGGGCGAACTCTATATCCGAGTAGAAAATGATTGTCAAAAGCGGATTCAGCATGTCTTCTTACCCCAATACCGGACAAACCTAATCAAGTTCGGATAAAACTTTTACTTTCGACAAGTTTTCAGGTTTCGGCCGGATTCCGCGCGAACTATTTGTACGACGAGAAAATGATTTTCATTTAAATCTTTAGCCTGTCTTCTTACGCCTAAATCGAACATCTAATCAACTTTGGATACAACTTTGACTTTTACAAACCTTCTGGTTTGGCCGGATTCCGGGCGAACTATTTGTCCGGCGAGAAAATGGTTCTGATTTTCATGTTTTTAATGACACTGGCATGTCTGATGCTTTTGAGAAACACCTGGTTTATTTATATTTGCTATTAATATTGTACCTTACCTTACCTTATGTTAATATGCTCACCTATTGGCGTGTACCCAAATAGCCACAAAAGCTGCCTACAGCCAAGGGACCATGATGAGTTGCTCATATGGTGCATTTTACACTCTGCGCAAAATTCTAGCGTATTTTTCATATCCCACCGTCTTAAACAAAATGTGTCTGCCCACTAATTTGAACCCGAACCCCTAAACCTTGAGCTACAGAGCCCATCTACAAACTCGACCTCTCCCTTGACCTAAAGAGTCCTCACACCAAGTTTTATCAAAACGTCTCATTTCCTCCGGACGGACAGACGGACGGACAACTTCTGCAATGTCATAGGTATCCCTCCACTTACGTTTTAGGATCGAAATATAAGGGGTCTAAAGTCAAAGCCTTTGTTTGGCCTTTTTTTGCTTGAAAAAGAATAAACGAACTAGATGGAACCCAGCTACGCACGCCAAAAATTTGGTTGATCAAAGAGGTTCACAGCTACTGATGATCCAGCAATTCCAAATATCTGCTACACTGAAAAAGTTTCTCCGAATAAGGATGCAGTATTTGCTACTGGGATTAATCTCATCTCTACTGGGGTAATATTAATCCGAATTAGGGGTAATCTTATCTCAATAAAGATAAGATTAATCCCAGCAGCAAATACTGTAAGATTTTTGTTTTACAGTGTACACAAAGGCACAGCTTAGCGCTACCTACACCCCCTCCCACACACCTTCAAAATTATATTTACTTCTGTCAATGGAGATTCTTCTTTGACCCAAAGAGCGTGTTCCAACCTACTTACCGTAGTTACTACGCATGACGTCACGAATTTTGGCTTCTTGACGTCAAGCCTCAAGGGTGGAATGCATTTTTAATTTGCGGTAAAATACCACTCCAGGGGATTATCCAGCCAATCACGATAGGCTACAGAGATCCGGAGTCATCATGTTTTACTACGCAACCAAGCGTGGTAAGCAAATAAGTTACTATTTCGAGAAGGTTGGAACGGTCAGCGTAATAAGTTTTCGTAAGGCTGGAACGGAAATAGTAACTCATAGAAATTACTGTTAGAGGGGTGGAACACGCTCAAAGTACCCTCACTCTTAAGTCCGCAGAGATAGCCTAACATCCCTCGTCTCTCTATGACCAAAGGCATCCAGCAGATAGGGTCCTAAAAACAAATTACTAGTGTGTTCAAAATGCTACTTACCTAGAAAAGCATGACCATTGAGCAGTATACATCTTTCTTGCGTATCTATGGCATAGGTCAAGAGGCAGAGAGGGGTTTTCTTGGGATAGTCCGCTTTTGTTCTTTTCTAGCCTCTTTCTATCCAGAACTGGGTCTGCACATGTATTGCACTGTTACCTGAGTAAAAGTCTATTCCCAGATCACTATTCTTTACTCCATTCAGTCACAGTGTCTCTGGATCTGGTGCTACAGAACCAACTGGCTGTTCCAGCATGTCGAAACTCTTTGATAGCTTGTGTGCTGCATG
Source organism: Branchinecta lynchi (assembly GCA_023053575.1). Lineage (NCBI taxonomy): Eukaryota > Metazoa > Arthropoda > Branchiopoda > Anostraca > Branchinectidae > Branchinecta > Branchinecta lynchi. The sequence continues at coordinate 12,439,171 of JAKZAP010000008.1, forward strand.
CACTAAGCTACATTATTCATTATTTTGTATTGCCTCAGACAAGAATCCCACTTTCGAGGTCAATCTAGAAGGCTTCATCTGAAAATATATACAAAAATCAGGGGATGTGATGGTCTTTGAAGAGTCTCATGAACATGTGTGGTCTGTTTTATCAGGGTTATCCAACTGTTTTTTGTTATCTGTAAAAAAAACAGTTAGATGCTTGAAGAAGCCAGGGAGAGAGGACTGAACAGCCTGGACCATCCAATCCAAAAATATTAAGTAAAATACTGCTGATTAGGATAAACATGCCCTTATTGCCATACTGTCAGAATTTTGTTAACAGAGAACACATGGTTGCAAAACATTGTGTTAACAATTATGCTGGATATTTCTGTTATGAACCTTAAAAATTCTTAAGTTTAGAGACAAATTTCTTTATAACCCTTATGAATGCTATTTGTCACAAAAACTTAAAATTAAAAGGGTCACAATAGATAGACTACATTATTCACGAAATTTAATAGAAGGATGCATATGTGTTATCTGTTATCAAGCTTCTGACAGTTTGACATATCAGCTATACTATAAATGGATTACAATATTTTCTCAACTAAATTTTTTCGAATTAATTCACCAGGTTCCTCTGTTGCAAGATAACTTCCTATTTCTGTGAATTTCTGTAACACCAAGTTCTAAATCACAAAAGCATGATTGCCCATTTGGCTAGGCAAAAGAACACATATGCGCTTCTCAGCATTTGGATCTTTTTCTGAAAGCTTGGTTTACACAAACCACAAATTTCTATGTTTATTTATATGGCTATGACATAGGATAGGCTAAATTTAGCCTGATTAAGGTGCAGTTTATTACAAGTACTTGCTTTGTTGACATTAAAGTAAACCATTGGGTAAAACAAAGGTTTGAAAGGAACCCAAGAAGAATTCAATCAAGAATAGAATTCAATCTGCCTGTACCAACTCTTTTACAAACCTAACTCAAGCATCATTTTAGATCGCCTATAAAGAGCTTGGCCACTCAAAACTTTTAAGGTACCAAAACCATAGTAAACCAACTGCCCCTTCAAAATCCTCAAAACTTGACTCAGTATTAGTGTCTGCAGTACTGCACTCCCATCCCAACTGCTAGAGAAACAAAACTTAATGGCCTAGGATATAATTAGGACTGCACAGAAATTATCTTTCTAACGTTACTTATTTAATGACATCAGCTATCCCTCCCAGTCTACCACAAACCTCTGAATTTGGGATAGCCTATGCCAAATGCTGGGTATATCTAGCGTTTGGTATACCCTATGCCTAACGCTGGATACACTATGCCAAATGCTGGATAGTGGAACCCAATAGAATATTGACAGTTTGAGTGAAGATTAAATATCAACCAATCAGAATTCACCGTTAGTGAGGTAGGTCAGGGTTAGGGTACAAACAGCTATCCAGCGTTTGGCATTGGGTATCCAACATTAGGCATAGGCTATGCAAAACGCTAGATATCTCCAGCGTTTGGCATAGGGTATCCTAAAATCAGGGGTTCGTGGCAGTTCGTGGTTGACTGACCCCTCTGAATAGTAATCAGGAATATGAAATTCACTGAAAATTCGAATCTAACAAATCTCCATAGCCTACACAATAGGCTACAGAGACAACAGAGTGCAAACAACAACTGAAGATAAAAAAGATCAAATTGAAACCACTCAGTAAGTAGGTACTGTAGTGTCTGCTCAGAGTTCAGCTTTTCCAGCCAGGTACAGGCTGGTACAGGCTTGCACAGAACTGTAACATTTTAGCTAGCCTAGGCTATTTAGCACCTAGGCTACTGTCTGCCTACTATGCTTTGAAGACTTTTTCAAACTGAATAAATATAATATTCTGTAAAAACGAGGTTGGATACAGTCTACCACAAATCCCTGATTTTTGGATACCCTATGCCAAACGCTGGGTATATCTAGCATTTAGCATAGCCTATGCCTAACGTTGGATACCCTATGCCAAACGCTGGATACCTGTTGGTAACCTAACCCTGACCTACCTCAATAGAAAGGAGTTCTGATTGGTTGATTTTTTAGCTTCACTCAAATCATCAATATTTTACTGGGTTACAGTATCCAGCACCTGGCATAGTGTATCCAGCGTTAGGCATAGGGTATGCCAAATGCTAGACATATCCGGCGTTTGGCATAGGGTATCCAAAAATCAGGGGTTTGTGGTTGACTGGTTGGATACCCCTCCTGCGGCCTAAAGTAAGTAACGTAAACAAGCAGAAAGAACCTGATTTCAAAATGCGTCTGAAACACTTGGCTCTTAAGAGACTTAGCCAACTGTGCAAAACAAAAAGAATGAAGAAGTTGTAAAACAAAAATGTATTAAAAGAAGCATTACTTACCTGTACTGTGAATCTTTCTTTTCTCATCCAGAGAGAACAAAAATTATACTTTTTTTTTCTGCCTGACTGTCTACAATACATAAATCCCTGTTAAGTTGAGCTGTTGCGTGATGTCGATATACCGGAAATATCGAAACCTAGATATCGATATTGAAAACAATGTCTGAAAATCTTCACTGGTTTTTCTAAATATTTTATAACCAAAGAAATAGAAAACCTTGATTTCGTTTTTTTGTTTTACCAACTGTTATAGATCCTGAGTTTTGTTTTCCAGTATTAAACTGCTTACCAAAAAATACGTCGAATATCGAAATAGAAAATTTCGATACATCGCAAAATCAAAATATCGCCCAACAGTTGAGCTAAGTAATTTTGTAACATTTTAACGCAACAAGACCAAAGGTTTCGATGGGATCCCAAAAATTTAATATTTGATCCAGATAATTAGATGTTATTACTTTAAAAATGTAGAAACAAATCAAGACTTATAGTGGAAGCAGGAAACCAAATGGGGGTCTGGCAGTACGTCCGATAAAATCAGTAAGGAAGGCCAGTTAAGGGCACCAATAAACTGAGTTGACATCCATCCTGGATATCTGCCGTTCGGTAGCTACAGAACTCGTCTACGAACTCGACCTGTGAATCCTCACACCAAATTTCATCCAAATATCTTGTTCCCTCCGAGAGTTATCGTGCTCACAGACAGATGGACACTTTTCCGGCGAAAAACTAAAGGTAAAGGACGAATTCAGCGTATCTCCTTATATCCAACATCTAATTCACGTCAAATAAAGATTTAATTAATAACAAATTTCCCGGTTTTAGCCGGATTCCGGACGAACTATTGATCCGGCTAAAAAAAAGTCTTGTAATATATGGATTCAGATTTCTTCTTACCCCTAAATCGGACATCTAATCGTACAGATACAACTTTTGCTTTTAACAAATTTCCCGGTTTTAGCCGGGTTTTGAACGAACTATAGATCCGGCAAAAAAAAAAAGTATTGGAATATATGGGTTCAGCATCTGTTCTTACCCCTAAATCGAACATCTAATCAATTTCAAATAAAACATTTACTTTTGACAAACTTTCCGGTTTTGGCCGGATTCCAGGCGAACTACTTGTCCGACGAGAAAATGGTTTTCATATTCGTGTTCAACGTCTTCTTACCCTATCGACTATCTCATTATATGTTTAAAAATATTTTGTTTGTCCCTTAATTTGAACCCCCTCCCCCACTCCTAAAAGTAGGGCTACATGCCCATCTACGAACTCGACCTTTCTCTTGCCGCAAAGGATCCTTCCACCAAGTTTCACCAAAATATCTTAGTCCCTTCGAGAGTTATCGTGCTCACAGACAGACATACAGACAGACGGACAACTTTTGCGATGTCATAGGTATCCCTCCACTTACGTTTTGGGATCCCAGACACTAACAAAGAACGAGATGCAAACCAATATTCGCACAAATTCCAAAAAAGGAACAGGGAAACGGACCAAAAAAATATCCAACTGGATAAGGGCACGGAACTTGAAATTCTACTGATTGTTAGTGTAACTGGTGAGTGGTAACCAGGGAAAATCTTACCCTGACGTTCTATACATCTGCACTTGACGCTTGTTTCGGTATATTCGAATTCTCTTGTTGGGAAATGCAGTTAAGGGAGTTTTGTGGGAAGAAGGGTGCAGAATTTTTCGGTCTAGGTCGGGGTACGACCAAAACACGCTAGAAGAACATGACGAGGGGTTTCCCACTCCCCGGCACCTGCTGTAGTCTACACTCTTTCCAGGCACCGATCGAAACCAGCAGTGTTATGGCAACGGTGCCGCCATAAAGTAGACAATTCTCGCTTTTAAAGATGCTGATTTAATTTTCTAACACGTGCCAACCGGTGCCGGCTGGTGTCAGACGGTACCGGCACCGGCCGGGCACCAGGAACTTGCTTTACACTAAAATCGGGAGTGGGCTACCCCTCAAAGACTCATAGAATTGTCTGGTCCTAGCATGTTCTTTATCCATATCTACAGCACAAAATTTATTTTATTTATATATATATAAAATTTATTTATATATATAAATAATACAAACTATATATATAAAAATTGTGTTTTTCAAACCCATTTGACAACATAAAATATTTCGAAAAGATGTACCGTACTCACTTATACAAATTTAAGCTATCCGGCGGACAAACTACTTGTCCGACCGCCGACGAGGAAAACACATCAGATATGGATTCAGTATGTATTTTTATCACATAGCCCACTGCCCATCTATAAACTTGACCTGTACTTTGACCCAATGAATAGACCAAGCTTGAACATAAAAATATGTCAACCCCTTCGAAAGTTATCGTATAAACAGACAGACGGACGAACAGACACCTTTACACCTTGCATACCTTTACGAAGTCGTAGCTATCCCGTCACTAGCCTACGTTCCCAGATTCCCAAAAACTGAAGGATTTTCTTTCCAAGGCCAATTGTTGAACGTGGTGTCTAGTCTGTAGGAGATTCAAATCGGAGAGTTGGTAGTATACTCGCGATATATTATGACTGTAACAACTCGCTTCTGGATGAAATCTGGATTCTCAGTGTGCCCCAGGAACCAATTGTGCATAGACCTGGGTCGAGTGCTAGCCAAAGCTAACACACTGTAGAGATTTTCACGAGTATTCAGCCCCTCGCACGAAACGAGATGACTGTTTGTGTTGCTTATGTCGCCAGCGCGATGAGTCATTGAAAACTTAGATAGCAACTAGCAGTCGCGTACTCGCGTTTGATTGGACTCTGGTTCTGGCTCTGCTCTGCCCTTTGAGCAAGTTTTCGATGCTGTGAGTGCTGTGACTGAAAATTATTATATTTCATCCACATTACACCACAACGAATTGCACATCGTCCAGTTGCTATTAATAGGCTAGTGTTTTTTTCGAGGTACTAATATAAAGCAGATTGGTTTCTAAGGAAGGCGAGAGAAAAAAGTGTTACGGTTGTACGCACTATCCGGGTATACGGCCTATTTGATTCTGGCCGAGTACCCGACACTAACTGTAGGTCCAAATCTTTAATCGAGGAATCGCGTAATTAATTTCCGAGGAAAAACAGTTAATGTAGTTGTAAAATTTGTTTGGAAGCTATGATAAGGGTGCAAGTGATACTTAGCCCTTTTCATAGCTCCTGGGAAAAGCAGTTACGCCCTTGGTGGTTTTTGGTTAGGCCTTTTACCGTCATGTTAGTGATTGATAAAGGCAGCAATAGGAGCGTGTTCCATCCTTCTAAAAATAGTAACTATTAGTTACTATTTCCGTTCCAACCTCACCAAAAGTTACTAACTACGTAACTACGGATCTCTGTAACGTGATTGGTCGGATTCGCCTGTGTCATGATATTCTGCTGGAAAATGGAAAAGTCGTTCCAGCCTTGACGGCAAAAAGCCAGAGTTCGTGACGTCACGCGTAGTAACTACGGTAAGTAGGATGGAACACGCTCTAGATAGAGCGCCTGAAATAGCCAGAAAAAAAAACAGAAGATGGCCATTTTTTTAAACCTGAAGAAAAAGTGTTAGATACGCCCTTATCATAGCAAATTATCGAATTCAAAAATGACCGTATAATCGTGACGGTTGTAAAAATTAATTTTTTGTTTATATCCAAACAATGTTTACAATGGATACGTCAGCTTTGCGTCAGCTCTCATGACGTATTATGTGACGTATTCGTTGTAAACATTGACTGAATATATGTTTCAAAGTCAGTTTGGGCTCGAAGAATATTTAAAGTTGTTTTCTTTTCAGGTCCGGCGAATAATGAAGTGGTTTAGGAAAAAAAAATAAAAAAGAAACAGTTGGAACTATTCAACTGTAAACAGACAATTGTAAAAAAAAAAAACTGGAATCAACTGTATTAAGTTGTGAACTGTTGTTTACAGTTAAAAACAGTTGGAACCAGTTGTTTATATCCAACTGTAAAAATACAATTGTAAAAAAAAAAACTAGATAGAGATGGTTGTAAAATTACAGTTGTTTCTTCAAGTCAGGTGAATAATACAATTGTTTACAGTTAAAAACAGTTGGAACCAGTTGTTTACATCCAACTGTAAAAAGACAATCGTAAAAACAAAAACTGGAATCAACTGTATTAAGCTGTGAACAGTTGTGTATAGTTAAGAACAGTTGTAACCAGTTGTTTACATCCAACCGAGAATGAAAAAAAAAATTGTACAGAAAAAAAATCCAATATATTCGGTTGTTGACAACCGGTTGTAGCAAGCACAAATAATCATACAGAACCTCTGTCTTGGCACTATGCAGCGACTATGAATACCCCGGCAAAAGGACCTAGAGACATTTATACCGCAGCTTTTTACCCGTCTATTGTAAAAAGTCGCTCCTTTATCGGTTGTGCGTCACCGATTTTGGACATTTTTATTCCTAATTCGGAGAATTAAAATCCGAATTTGGAGAGTTATAATCCGATGCAGGATTGAAACGCTAGAACGCTAAATACTGCATATACTACTGCAGTATTTCCGTCTTCCGTCTTCGCTATTGCTGATCACAGAGAAATAAAATGCAAGAGGCGCACTCCGCGCACTGAACGCTTCTTAGAGCGTCTAGAGAACCGATCAGCTTTGCCTTCTACGTTTCTTCACGGCGGCGTCACAGCGACATAGCTAATCATAGAGGTAACGAAACGTTATGTGGCGCGAAGCTACTAACCTCCGCTCGTTCGCAGCGAAAAAGTACAGAGACATATTCAAAAATAATAAATTTTTTTTTGTATATATACAGAGAAACATAAAAAAAAACAGTTGAAAAAAAACAACAACAACTGGTATCAACTGTATTAAGCTGTGAACAGTTTATTACAGTTAACAACAGTTGGAACCAGTTGTTTATATCCAACTGTAAAAAGACATTTGTAAAAAAACAACTGGATAAAGATAGTTGTAAAATTCCAGTTGTTTTTTCAAGTCGGGTGAATAATACAATTGTTTACAATTTAAAACAATTGGAACCAATTGTTTACATCCAATTGTAAAAAAAACAACTGAAATCAACTGTATTAAGCTGTGACCAGTTGTCTACAGTTGAAAACAGTTGGAACCAGTTCTTTATATCCAACTGTAAAAAGACAATTGTAAAAAAAACAACTGCATAAAGATGGTTGTAAAATTGCAGTTTTTTTTCAAGTCGGGTGAATACTACAACTGTTTACATTTAAAAACAATTGGAACCAATTGTTTACATCCAACTGTAAAAAGACAATTGTAAAAAAACAACTGGAATCAACTGTATAATTAAGCTGTGACCAGTTGTCAACAGTTGAAAACAGTTGGAACCAGTTGTTTATATCCAACTGCAAAAATACAACTGTAGAAAAACACTGCATAAAGATGGTTGTAAAATTACAGTTGTTTTTTTTCAAGTCACGTGAATAATACAATTGTTTACAGTTAAAAACAGTTGGAACCACTTGTTAACATCCAACTGTAAAAAGACAATTGTAAAAAAACAACTGGAAGCAACTGTATTAAGCTGTGAATTAGTTTACAGTTAAAAATAGTTGTAACCAGTTGTTTACATTGAACCTAGAATGAAAAAAAAATGTAAAGAAAAAAATCAAATGTATTCGGATGATGACAACCAGTTGTAGCAAGAACAAATACTCAGACAGAACCTCTGTCTTGGTACTATGCAGCGACTATGAATACCCCGGCAAAAGGACCTAGAGGTATTTATACCGTAGCTTTTTACCCGTCTAATTTAAAAAGTCCCTCCTTTATCGGTTGTGCGTCACCGATTTCGGACATTTTTATTCCTAATTCGGAGAATTAAAATCCGAATTTGGAGAGTTATAATCCGATGCAGGATTAAAAGGCTAGAACGCTAAATACTGCATATACTACTGCAGTATTTCCGTCTTCCGTCTTCGCTGTTGCTGATCACAGAGAAAGAAAATGCAAAAGGCGCACTCCGCGCACTGAACGCTTCTTAGCGCATCTAGAGAACACGATCAGCTTTGCCTTCTACGTTTCTTCACGGCGGCGTCACAGCGACATAGCTAATCATAGAGGTAACGAAACGTTATGTGGCACGAAGCTACTAACCTCCGCTCGTTCGCAGCGAAAAAGTACAGAGACATATTCAAAATAATAATTAAAATTTTTTTTACATACAGAGAAATATAAAAAAAACAGTTGAAAAACAACAACAACTGGAATCAACTGTATTAAGCTGTGAACAGTTGATTACAGTAAAAATAGTTGGAACCAGTTGTTTATATCCAACTGTAAAAAGACAATTGTAAAAAAACAACTGCATAAAGATGGTTGTAAAATTCCAGTTGTTTTTTCAAGTCGGGTGAATAATACAGTTGTTTACATTTAAAAACAATTGGAACCAATTGTTTACATCCAACTGTAAAAAAACAATTGTAAAAAAAACAACTGGAATCAATTGTATTAAGCTGTGACTTGTTCTCTACAGTTGAAAACAGTTGGAACAGTTCTTTCTATCCAACTGTAAAAAGACATTTGTAAAAAAACAACTGCATAAAGATGGTTGTAAAATTACAATTGTTTTTTTCAAGTCGCGTGAATAATACAATTGTTTACAGTTAAAAACAGTTGGAACCAATTGTTAACATCCAACTGTAAAAAGACAATTGTAACAAAACAACTGGAATCAACTGTATTAAGCTGTGAACAGTTTTTTACACTTAAAAACAGTTAGAACCAGTTGTTTACTGAAACTGTAAAAAGACAACTGCAAAAAAAAAACTGGAATCGACTGTATGAACCTGTAAACAGTTGTTTACAGTTAAAAACAGTTGGAACCAGTTGTTTATATCCAACTGTGAAAAGACAATTGTAAAAAAACAACGGCATAAAGATAGTTGTAAAATTCCAGTTGTTTTTTCAAGTCGGGTGAATAATACAATTGTTTACAGTTAAAAACAATTGGAACCAATTGTTTACATCCAACTGTAAAAAGACAATTGTAAAAAAACAACTGAAATCAACTGTATTAAGCTGTGACCAGTTGTCTACAGTTGAAAACAGTTGGAACCAGTTCTTTATATCCAACTGTAAAAAGACAATTGTAAAAAAACAACTGCATAAAGATGGTTGTAAAATTACAGTTCTTTTTTTCAAGTCGCGTGAATAATACAATTGTTTACAGTTAAAACAGTTGGAACCAATTGTTAACATCCAACTGTAAAAAGACAATTGTAAAAAAACAACTGGAATCAACTGTATTAAGCTGTGAACAGTTGTTTACACTTAAAAACAGTTAGAACCAGTTGTTTACTGAAACTGTAAAAAGACAACTGTAAAAAAACAACTGGAATCAACTGTATGAACCTGTAAACAGTTGTTTACAGTTAAAAACAACTGGAACCAGCTGTTTAAATCCAACTGTAAAAAAACAGTTGTAAAATCACAACTTGAATCAACTGTATTAGGCTGTTAACAGCTGTTTACAATTGAATTCAACTGTAAACAGTCGTTAACAGTTGTAAACAGTCGTTAACAACTGTAAACAGCTTAATTATTTCCATACGGGAAGCTGAGGAGTCTGGGACACGGTTGGGGTAATTGGAAAAAAAGCATAGGAATTCCTTATCCGAATGGAACTACTCTTTGCACTTGAACTGTCTGCACTTGTAGGATGCCTGACTGAAAAGTCCAGTTTTTTGCTTTTAATTTTGCTTAAATTAAAATGTAAAATAATATTTCTATTAAGTGGAAAAATGAAGATGAAATAGATTAAAATACTTATTATAAATTTGTTAATGAATTTAATGGAAGTGAGATTAATTATAATTTTTAAGTAAGAAGTGACGTGAAGTAAGTAATTTCAGTGTTTTGGAAATAGTTTTTAACGTTATACTGAGTGGAGGTGGAGACGTAGCCATCCGCGTTGGTTCACTCCATTGGATGGAAAAAGAAGCAACGCGGGTACAAACAAAAGCAATGAAGTTTTTCCTAGTAACAAGTTACTTGTTCAGAAAAGAAAGAAAAAAGCTCTTCTATAAATCGAAAACAAGGCAAAGGTTTGAATTTGAAAGTGTCAATTGCCTTGACGACCGCGCAATCAACGCTGCACCTTTATTACAGCACCAGTGATGCCGTGATTTCGAGAAATTTTGTGGTCAATTTAGTTTATTTGATGTACGTGCTCTGTTACTCGCATGCCTTCTCATTTATTGCTGCTTCTTCTTTTGGCCAAGAATTCAAGACATGATATGTAACACTAAACTGACAATGTTCCAAAATTTCCGGTCGGCCTTGAATGTAATTATTTTGCAGAGCAGTTGCATCAGATCAAGAAAACCAGCCTGGCAAGACTTATTTGTGACAATGGAGATGCCATTAAGATGATCCAACCTCGAGTCTTCCTGTTTGCTGATCCGTTTTTGTAAGTATGAATTTTTACTTTTGTTTTATGAGAAACCATTACATGTGAAAGAAAGCTTCCCTTTTTGATGTCACCAAATACATTCCATTTGAACTCCAACCCCCAACAGCAGAATAAAAATATCAATCGATATACTTCCAAAGGCAGGGAAGTACTGTAAGGAAAGACATTAGATATATAGTTTTATTGATACAACGCGTAGCGCCGAATTGGCACTAAATTTGTCGACCATGACACTTAAGGAGTTGAAAAACTTGAATATGTACACTGGTACAAAAAAACATTACTTTAACATTGAAGGATACAAGTCTTAGGATTTTACAAGGGTAGCACTTTAAGAAGGTTAATAATAATAATAATAATAATAATAATAAAAATAAAAATAAAAATATAATTACAGCAAAAAGGCTATCGCCAATATAGACTTCTAAATCTTCTAATGCAACTATTTACAGCAACTTGAACGTCATTGGAACTTATTTCACATACAGTGTTTAACAAGCCGAAGCCATATAATAAAAATAATAGAGATATGAAAAACCTTCACGAGTCTCTACTAAATTATCTGTACGAAATTTGAGCGCTTTTTGTGCGTATTTGGAAACTTCCACGATACGGTCTGCGTTCGTGGAGTGCAGAAACTGAGTAGATTGAATTAGAGCACAGTAGAGTTTTATTTATAAAAAGTCACTTTCACAGCGCATGCGCTGAATTTCACGGTTATGTCGAATACAGTTACATTCTGCCGAAACAGACGCCAATCAACGTGCAACAGATCACCGACGCCCCCACTCCTGATACAGTAGGAAGTAGCCATATACAAGCAGATTGTGAAAATCGTGCTATCCCACGACGCCATAGTCAGATGAGAAGAAGAAAAGAAAGGTGGAAAGGGATTAGCTCCAAGCCAGACCCAAAGCCAATTGAAGTTGAGTCAAAGAAGAGACACTCAAATATATATGTAGAATACACAAAAAAAAGCCCTTTCAGATTCGGAGCGGAATCAATTTTTTTTGGTGTTGGTATAATATAAAATTAATTAAAAATATCAGAATAAAAAAAAAAAAAAATAAACTTCATATTTTTTTTTAAGCAAAATACATTTTGGAAATACATTTTCCCCCGTGTTTTCGTTGTGTTTCGGTACGTGACTCCACATCGAGTGACTCCCTCTATTCTCGCCATTCCCTTCGAATGCCCGGTGAGTCCTCGGGGAGCTGCGAGAATTCGCCTATAGAGTAACCTACTAATATTCCTTTGGCGCTTCTAGGAATGCAGATATGTCTTGCGACGATGGAGTTATTCCCAAGATGGATCTCTCTCCTTGGAGGACCGCATCCCCCAATTTCGTCGTGCCAGACAACATTTTGGAAGAGTCGATTACGAGAGCCAAAAGAGAAGCTGACGACATCTTCGTCCAGGAATTGAGCTTGGTTGGATCAAGTAAGTAACTTCTATTCCTGGGCCTCCCTTGCGATATCTGGAGAGTTACGGGGAATAAGGGAGGAGATTTTCGGGGTGGGAGGAACTGATAAGAAATGGATTATTAAAATGATGGAAAGTAAAGATTTTAAAGAAATGAGAGATGTTGGAAGTTCCTCAGGTTAGCTTTTAAACACCGGAAAGATTTTTTTTTTATGGGGAAGTTGTGTTTTTAGCGTTAATAAAGTATTCAGAGTAAATTATAAAATATTAAGGGTGTGTTGAGTGTGTATATACGTTGTAAGATCGTTCACGTTTTGTTTTGTTGCATGATTGCCAGATGGCATTAATTAAGGTGCAAATAAATCATTCATTCATTCATTCAAGGTCACGCTGTTCTGATAGTAACGTGAAATGGGTGAAGGAAGTTTAAAGCTCCAAATGCGGATTCTGAATTCGAATCATCCAACGTAATGGACATTTTCAACAGATGTTTATCCTTAATTTTGGGATCTTGCTGTGAATTCCAGACTCTCTGTACGTGTAAGTTCAAGCAATTGGAAAGACTGAAAGTCAATATCATGGAGCGAAAATGTAATTTATCATGGAGCGAATATCATGGAGCGAAAATGTAATTTCAAGCAATTGGAAAGGCTGAAAGTCAATATCATGGAGCGAAAATGTTAATTCCAGATAGAGCTTATACATCACTAAGCGGAATTTTTTCGCGACGAGGCAGAGGATTCGCCCGCTAGGATTCGCCGGGGAACTAGAATTCCTATTTTCTGGACACAAGACTGCAGATTCTAACTCTTTTTCTTACCAAAAATAATAATAATCAGTACAAAAATAGACCATTGGTATATACAGAAACTACGCGTGGTTACCGCTGCCCAATTTTTTAGAAATCTTCCTGGTTAAATCAGTCCAAAAACATGTTATTTTGCAAAAACTCAGGACGTTTTAGTTCTGTTTTGTAACTTTTCTGTTTGCAGATAAGGTTGCCGATCCTCAGTCTTCGATTGGTACTGCCTATAGCTTCAATCGCCCGAAGAGGCAGGCAACGCTGATAGCCAATATCTCGAGAGTGCTTCAGTTCGCCTCCAAACGTTTCGTAGCTAACATCCTGGGAAAGTAAGTTGATTTGAGGCTACCGACAAACCTTGGACCACAGCGGGGTCTGTCGCGGAAGTCCGATAGCCAACAGTTTGGCCCAAACCATCGATTTTCGGATTCTGTTGCGAAATTCGAACTCAGTGAGGATCAAGCTTTATGTTATGGGAACACACAGTGCGATAAGATTTAGCATGCGAAATTCGCCTCACTGTGGGTATACCTGCATGCGGTGGGTTAAAATTGCGAAAATCGGAATGCGTATGCACGTACCATTAGATGGAGGCGGAGGGTAACCACTGCTTATAGCTTCAAGAACCGGAATTTCAGAATGGAAAGTAAAATTGATTCTTGTAGTTCCGGGTTTGAGCCCATAAATGAACTCAAGAGATGGAAGGCATCAAGCTGATTGAACTCCCCAAATTCGGATGAGGTTTCGAAATAACAAGCCAAATTAAAACTAGCCATGAACTTTTTATTTATAGAAGAGACTTTAGTTGTTCACTTATGTCGAAGATAATTTTGTAAACCACGGCCTGACATATCACAAAAAATCAAAGAAGAAACCAACGAAAATGGGATTTGTAAAGGCCAAGGAATGTGCTGAAATAAATGGAGAATATTTCGGGAGGACACCCGCCTCCGTTCTTCAGCGCAGACAGAAAGCAGAAAACTAACACGAAACCGAAAATTAAAACAAAATTGGAAGAATTGAAAGCCTGAAATAAAGACAGCGAGCCACTCACCAATACCTGTGAATAAAAATTACGACTGTTCTCGCTCGGTACTAGTGAGTGACCTTTACAATCCCCATTTTCGTTGGCTTCTTCGACGATTTTTGTGACACTTATGTCGAATATCCAAGAAATGTAAGCGTAGATTTAAATGAAGAAGGCTATTAAACTAGTATTGACTTTCGACTCAAGTTGAAATTCCGTCTTGTTCTAGCAACCAAAAGGATAGCGAATCGGGATTCCAACCCACCAACCTCCAGGAGTTGATGACCGTCTTGCCAAACATCGACGTCAGTGAAATTGTGGACATCCCTAGAGTCTTCCAGTGCGATGAACAGACCCTGCCGTGCGACCACACTGCCAAATTCAGGACAATGACCGGATGGTGCAACAACCTCCAGTTTCCAGAGCTTGGGAAGTCCATGAGAGCCTTCGTCCGCCTGTTGGCTCCGAAATATCAGGATGGTAAGTTGTAATCAGTTAGGTGGTTGGATAGGTCAGTCAGTAATTTGTTCGAAAACAGAAGCTGGCGCAGCCGATAATTGTTTTTGTCAAGCAATCAGTAACTTAAATTAATCCAACGAGTCATAAACAGCTTTCTTCCATGGATTAATAGCAAAACACATAGAATTAAGAACATATCAAGTATTTTGAATAGCTTCTTCTGACTGAAGCGCGGTGATACGCTGTGGGTCTCGTCATTGTTGCGTCAGAGCCAAGCCAGACCGTCTTCTCCCTACCGGTAGCACGATTTGATCGATTTTTTTTTTTTTTAAACTTATTCCTCCGCCAGCAAAACCGTATAAGTGATATCTTCGATCATTCATCGAGGGTTTTAGGCGTTTCAATTCTTTCTGTTTTTTTTTTGTTTCTTTTTTTACCTGCATTGGCCAGTGTTTTTCGATTAATTGATTGACTACTATAGCCTATCATGATCCTTCAAAGTTATTCCTTCACCAGAAAAATCGTCTGAGCGGTATCTACGATCGCTCGTCAAGTGCTTTAAGCCCTTCAGCCCTTCTTGATATTTTTATTTTCCATTACACTTATTTCTGCACTATTAGATGCGTTGGCCATTATAATTAGAGTCGTAATAAATGGATTACCATTCACGTTATATTTAGTCTAGTTCTATCGCTTTCTGTCTGCGTTGAAGAGAGTATATGAACTTCATTTGGGTCGGTCACTACCTCACGTGTTAGTTCAAACACACACGTCAGTTGGCCCACACAAAAACTCCGACAGTTCTTCCACACGTCAGTTCCTCCACGTGTCAGCTCGCTCTACGTCAGTTAACCATTGCAGAAATCCGTCAGTCCACACGTCAGTTCGCCTACCGTCAGTTAATTCAAACAATGTTTACACGGATACGTCAGCTCTGATTTTTCATCAGCGATATTTCGGCCCTTCTTGGCAAGGGTCCTCGTCAGGCTGTCAATCTTCTTGTTCAACTTCGGGGAAGGAAACAAACTTGTAACAAATAAATGAAGCTTCTACCGACTATAAATATCTTATTAAGGTAAATTATCTTCAAGTACCAGTATAATGAAAAAACTAGTCCTGAGATTTAATTTTTGATAACGACGCTGTTTTTGCTGCATGATTGGGGCGATGACAGGAAAGGGTTTTTTCTGCATTTTGATCAACTTCGGTTTTTTCATTAATAAGGGGCTGAAAACTTAAATATTATTGTATTAATGACCTCGTTCTACGTTTCTATTATGAGTACTTGCCTGAATCTATAACTTTGAATAATCACTGCACGGAAAAACTAGTGCTGAGATTTAATTTTTGACACGGCTGCTGTTTTTGCTGCACGATTGGGGCGACGGCAGGAAATATTTTTTTCTGCATTTTGATCGACTTCGGTTTTGTTGTTAATAAGGGACTGAGGCTTAAATTTTCTTCCCTTAATAACCCCGTTCCACGTTTCCGGTAAAGAGTACTCGCCTGTATCTCGGTTAATGCCTGTTCGGTTTTTCTTTATCTCAACGGCTTCTCGAATGGTTTGATGGAGTCCGGTGCACGTCACCGTTTGTGTCAGTTGACACAAACGTCAGTTGATACAAATGTTAGTTCGCCTGCAAATCGGTCACTACAACCCCGGATTATTTATGAAAGGACTTAGGGATTTTCTCTAGACACACGAGCTTAAGTGTCAACGGGTGCCTGCGGCTCGCTTGACGCTCGCGTCAATATACTCTTTTTATAAAAGATGTTTTTTTTGGGACTATAGTGACGTTTGTTTCTACTGACATTCGTGCGAACTGACGGATGTCATGTGTGAACTGACGTCAGTTCGCTTACCGCCAGTTGACACAAACGTCAGTTGATACAAATGTTAGTTCGCCTGTAAAATCCGTCACTACAATCTCAGATTGTTTATGAAAGGACAGGGATTTCATATGTGAACTGACGTCTGGCCAAACTGACGCGATCCGACCCTCTTCATTTAATGTTCACTATCTTTGAATACGTTCGTGTAACCTTCACAGGTCACCTGATCTGCTCATTCGTGGCTTGCCATCTCATTATTTGTACCGGAGTAACGTCACGTTATGTTTTTGAGCGGTTTTTGTTTTAGTTACTCAGGGATCTACAAATTTAGTTACTCAGGAATCTAAAAAAAAAAAAAAAAATGTAGGCTATACTTTGTTGCATTCTATGGCACTTGCAGCTTCGGCTCAAGGGCCAGAGAGCGATCATAGTGTCTGTCCGGCTGTCGGTCTGTCAGTCCAACTTTTGCTGCTTCGGGCACAGCCACATTCGCTGGGACCATCAAAGTTGGCACGCATATTAAATGTGTCTGAACCGCATCTGGCAACAGTATTGGGGACGCTGGAGGGGGGGGGGGGGGAAATTGTTGACATCTGTAGGGAAAAACGAGTTGAGAGATTAGGATAAATCTTTGACGGTAAAACAGACATAGGCTCTCTGTCTGCCGTTTCGGGCTTTGGGCATCCAACATCGCTGGGCGGAGTTCATTAGAGGGCTTGCCGGACATTTTTCCGGGAATGCAAGTGATTTGAATAGAGTCAGACATAGTGTATGGTAGCCATTGCCCTCTGTTTGTAGGTCCAAACTGCATTTGGCGACAGTTTAGAGACTTGGAGATGGGCGCTGAAATTTGCGACGTCCTCATTTCATTTCTTGTACGGTCTTAGCGTAGCAAGTGGCATATGAGCTCGTAGCTCTTGTTTTAACGTTAAATTCGTCCGCTGTCTGTATTGAGTCGAGTATTGTATTGTCGAGTATTGAGTGACCATCGTGATTTGTCGACAATCCGCAATCGTTTTTCCCCACTTCCTTCAGAACCAAGCTAAACGCTCAGAATCGCCTTGTTTTCTATGTTTAGGCTTAATGCAAATGCGTTCAAAGGCGGTCAGTGGCAAGGCTCTTCCCACAGCTCGTCTGATCAGCTCGGGTATTCACGGCGACACCAGCGCTCCCCACGTGAAGTATTCGCTGATGGTTATGCAGTTTGCTCAGTTCTTGGACCACGACATTACCTTCACGCCAGTCAACAGAGGTGAGTGATCCGTTTTTTCCATCTCTTCTTTTAATAATTATTCCCATGTGTTAACATAATATATTAAGTCCCTCCAAAGTGCGATACGAGAATCCAGACGCCATAACGACAGCGCCCTTTTTTTTTGTTTTACTGCAGATGTCGAAGCCCCAACCCAGCGTGATTGTTTTTCCGGATCCATATTTGCCTATCTCTAGGCTGGAATAGCGGGACAGAAGTAGGATATAGCGGGGACTAAACACTGGAACTGTTTATGCCACAACTTCTGCTACCACTCAACCAACGGCCAGATTAGTAGGCATTTCTGCTTGTCTCTTTTTCGCGTTTAGTATCCAGTTTCTTGTTGTGACTGACGTGGGCATATGTCTGACTCCACTATTGGCTGTAGCGTATTGTTCTGCAACACTGTAGTAATGAAAACCGTTTCACAGGTCTCGGGGGTACAATTCTTGATTGCAGCTCCTGTGACTCCGGACGCACAGTGCACCCCGAGTGTGCCCCCATTTCGATCCCGCAAGGGGATCCATGGTTCCCCCTTATTGACCCTCAGACTGGTCGACAGAAGTGCATTCCTTTCACAAGATCGCTACCTGGTCAACTGACACTCGGGTAAGTTTTCGCATATCCCTCTCCCCCCCCCCCCCATCCTCCCGCAAATGGACGCAAATTGGGGTGAGTAATGAACGGGCACAGCCGAATGTTGGATTTTTTTTTCGTCAACATCTTTGTCATAATTTTGTCATAAATAATAAACTTATATACAATTCGAATCACTGTAAGGGATTGTTTACAGTACTTATATCAGAACTAAAAATCAAATAACTATAATATAAACAAGAGTTACGACGAATTGTGCAGGCGAAAGCCTTTTTGGTGCAATTATATTATTGAAAATTTTGGACATGACCTACTGTGTTTTCTTTTGAGTTGAAAGAAGTAGATATAAAGAAGTTATTTAAACTTTTTTTTTTCTCGTGTCCCTTTTCTAGAGTTTTTTTTTCAGTAGGTCCTGAGGTATTCCAGTCTTTTTGAGGCTGCTGTTTTGAATTTGCTGAAAGAGACGTGCTGTTTAAACGCCATTTGGCCGTATGATCATCTCTGCCAAAAGACCGAGAGCATTTTCTAATCTCTTCAACTTTGCCAAAAACTTCATGCCTACTGTCTAATGTTTATTTAGTGGAAGCACTATTACATGGTGCAGAAGTATTGGCAAAAGTTTCTGGATGCTTCTTGCACGAAAAAATTCCATCGTTTTCCGATTAGCGAGTAGTGAAATTTATAAGAAAGGACTACTTTAAGATCAGTAAAAATTACGTAGCCCTCATACGTTTTGCTCATCACACTTTGTTAACTGCGCGGTTGACTTCAGAGTCGGGAAATAGTATTTTGTCGTTTTGATGGAGTTCAGTGCTGCTCTGAAATGCCGTATCGTACTTTTATTTCAGTTTAGCTAAGAAGAAGAACTATTGCAGCAGCCGGTTTTTCGCACGTTTACTGACACATCTTAGTCAGTTTTTCAGAACCCGAATTCTGAAGATCCTCAAAATACAATTATGTTTCTCTGGCGGAGATCTCGCAAACCGCGAGGCGACACGAAATGTGATTGGTGTTTCGGAAGAGAATTACCCGTTTGCCATCAATTATCCAAATGCAAACCTCACCGACATTTTATCTTGTTATTTTTCTTCCTCTTACCTTCCCCACGTTTGAGTAACGCCTACCAGAAGTGGACGCCGTTGTTTTTTAGTATTGCTATTTCTATCTAGCTACCGTGAGCAGCTGAACCAAGCAACCGCCTTTATCGACTCTTCGAACACATATGGAAGTGATTTATGTGACATGAGGGTCTTGAGAACGTTTGTCGGCGGCAGGCTTAACACCACACGGCACCCAGTTAGAGGGAAGGATCTCCTGCCATTAACCAGCGAAGAAAAGGAATGCAGGTCGAGAACAGGAAATTGCTTCAAAGGAGGTAAACTTTTCAAAATACCCCCCCCCCCCCTTCTCCCTACTCCTTCGCTCAAACATGAGTTGCGTTTTTGCAGATACCATGGTATCTGATACCGCGGTCTAAAGTCGTTTTCGCAGTTATCGTGGTATTTGATACCACGGTCAAAAGGCATTTTTGCAGTTATTGTGGTATCTGGTATTCAGTAGTCTATGTAGTACGAATAAATGAATGAATGCAGATCCAGTTACCGTGGTAACAGATACCATGGTATCTGCAAGAACTATGGGGAGGCATCTTTGGTAGTCAAGACCTTACGACTGGAGATTCTGAAGAGGAGGAATAAAGTCGGCAGTTTGTTGTCTTGGCTCTAGCCAGATTGATTTCAATCAAGCGAAATAAAATAATATTTGTTTTCTCGTCAGACGTAACTTCACGTGCAATTAGAATGTTCAACAACCAAGAGAAAACTGAAAGGAGAAAGAGACATTAGGGAAAGTTAAAGAGATATGTCTAATTTTAAATCTATTTCCATCCGAAAAAATTACATTCCCCGTACAGCCGATGAAAATTTTTCGAAAATTAGTTATATGAAGTTGTATGCTTTAGTAGCATGCAACAGTAACTGCATGCTGCTATAGCAAGACTAGATGCTGCTAGATACTACTACGCAAGATTATCCTAGTCGGAAGCTCGTCCGATGAAATTATTTCGTACCAAATACCAATACAAGCAATTTTTCTTACAACTATAAACAGGCCACAAATTGTTCATTTGATAGGGTAGTTTGTTGGCTATTCATGTTTGAAGACATTCATACTTACCGTGTCATATTTTTCCTATCCAGATAGTCGGGAAATTCCCCCAAGACTGTGTGAGTCTTAGAAAGGCTTATTTTTCCTCAGGCGACTCTCGCGCAAGTGAACAGCCAGCTCTAACCGCCATCCACACCATCTATACTCGTGAGCATAACAGGGTTGTCGACCAGCTCTCGCAGATCAACCCTCACTGGTCCGATGAAGAGCTTTTCCAGAATGCAAGGAGGATCGTCTCTGCTGGTTTCCAGCACGTGACGTACAATGAATTCCTACCCAGGATTCTCGGCTGGAATGCTGCCAACTTGTACGAGTTGAAGGTTCAGACGGAGGGATACTACGAAGGTATTTAACTCTAGCGTTTGAGCTACAGAGATACCAGAGTTCAGACTATATAGATTTGTCCTGTAAGGTTTCCGAGCAAAGGACCACATCACAGTACTACCTTGATAATTTCAAGGACTCGGTCAATGTTCACACTTTGACTGAATCCTTGCTACTGACCAACATCATTAAACCTTTCCATATATTTGCCTCGCAACTGATGTCAGTTACCCCAAAATTCAATAAAAGATGGATTTGACTCGTCACTTGAAAGTGATAATCAGTATTTGTAGACTGTCTCTGATTTTAAAGATAAAAATTTAATGATAAATGGCATTTTTCAAAATTACGATTTTATCCATGAAAAGCGGAAAGTTACTAGTACTAAAGGCGACTTACAAAACGCCAGAAAAAGGATGAAAGCTAAAGACGAAAAGGGAAAGACAAAAGCCGAACAAAAACGCAACGATTGATTGCCATGTCATTGTGGTAGAAAATCTTTCTGTGGTTTTTGAAGGATTTTTCAGGCCCATTAAGCTATCATACTGACAAACTGAGGTTAATTGAGAGGTTAAATTCCCCATAGCTTTTCAATAACCCTTTCTTTCTTCATTCCACACAAACAGGAATATTTAGTTATTCGCGACTGTCGGAAGCTTACCGGTGTCAGTTTATAGGATTGGATTTTTAGACACTGCTTTATCCGATTCAGGCTATGATTCGACTTGCAACCCCACTGTTTTCAACGAGTTCGCTACAGCAGCATTCCGTTTCGGCCACAGCTTACTCAAGGACCAGTTCAAGCGGCTAGGGGCTAATTACGCTGATAAGAACCTGGTTGTCAGGCTGCGAGATGTTTTCATGAACCCAGGTGACATTTATTTTCATCCTTATTTCTTCTTCTTGCTGCGTAAACTAAACTTGCAGCAATTGGTACCACTCGTCATTTCTATTTTTTAATAAAAAAGAAAAGTTTTTTCTTACCTCTGCGAAGGCCATTCCAGAGTGGGAAGTCATTCGCCGACCTTTGTTGAAGGGTTACTGGCCACCTTTTTAGGCTACCTTGTCCTTGTTCTAATATTCTCGTGCTAAAATTCTCATTTTTTGTGTGTGTAATTACTATTGCCATTTTTTGTATGCCGCTGGTATTTCTTGCACGTCATTGACCCTACTGCTGTTTCCATTTCAGTAAAATTGTACCTTACCTTCCTAAAGAGAAAAATGGCACCGTCGTTTTGCTAACCTTATGTTGTAAATAGTAATCATAATTACAATGATACAGTACAAGTAATAGGCATTAATAAGCCTTCTTCTACAAAAATGGTAGCCTAAATTAACTGGTTTTGGTATGGCTAGACGTTCGATGTTGTCGTGCTGTTACAACGTGATGAACGTGAATGATTTTCTTTTTATTTATTAACGCGCACTGACAATCAAGGAGTTGCTTGAACCGGCAAACAAAATTTTTACTTACTTGACCTGAGGCTCCTGCCAGGAATAGCTTTCAGCGTAGATAGAACACGAGTGGGGCTTCGTCAGCTGTCAACATAGGGCTTGGTCTAGAGCCAACGTCGGAGGGGTTAGCGCCGCTATCGAATAGCTGAGTGTGAATGACGTCTTTCCATCTGGTGCTTTGTCTGCCTCTTGAGGGTTTCCAGCCGACGGCGGTTACAGTAAAATCGTGAACAAACCTAACTGGTGTGGTGTATTTGGGGGGATGAATTCAATCGTTCGAAAGGAAGTATAGAGCCTACGTGTTAACTGTAATCTCTCTGTAGATGTCATCTACGAAGCCGGGATGATAGACGATCTGCTCCGTGGATTGTTGTCTACCTCAATGGAGACTCTTGACCAGTTCATTACTAAGGAGGTGACGAACCATCTCTTCGAAGAAAAGAACTCCAGGTTTTCTGGTCTGGATCTTGCATCGCTCAACATTCAGAGAGGTAGCTTAATCAATCTTTTCTTTGATTTCCGATTCTTCATTTACTGAACAGGATTTCGCATGACATCATGTGAAATAACATCACTCACATCGGTATAAGCAGTATCTGGTTTTGCAGTCGATAGTTTACACTGGGTTCCTAAGCTTACTCCCTTTCGGAACGCACCTATGATTCAAGGTGGTTTTGTCTTGCTGAAAGTAGAGACTGCGCGTGTAAATACAAAAGTCCTGGATTATGAAATAATGGACTTGACTCAGCTCTCAAGACGCACCAAATATATAACCTACCGAAAATCAGAATAACGTATTCCCCTTTCCAGTGTACACAGTTCCTCACTGAAAGCTCTTATTTTCTTATTGAAAGTTGGTTTATCTAGCAAGAAACTGCCGGTATTTCAGTCAAATCGTTGTCCGTTTTAAAAGAATTCCGTAATTTGTAGGCCGTGACCATGGAATCCGCTCCTACAACGAGTACCGCTCACTCTGTAACCTGAAGAAAGCCAAAACTTGGGAAGACCTCAACCGCGAAATTGCCCCTGGATTGATTTCTAAGCTCCGCCTCCTCTACGAAAGCGTAGATGATGTTGACCTTTTCCCTGGTGGTCTCTCCGAGACGCCTCTTCACGGTGGATTGGTCGGTCCGACTTTTGCCTGTATCATCGCTATGCAGTTCCGACAGCTTAAGAAGTGTGACAGGTTCTGGTAAGTAAGCAGTTATGATTCGAAATACGGCTAAAGCTTTCGGTGGGATCCCAAACAAGGGGATGTTGATAGGGTAGATAAGAAAGCGTATTTAGCCGAATAGGGAATGTTCAGACAGGAAATTTTATTTATCAAGCCCCTTGTCTGCTTATAATGCATTTTTGCTGACACCATGGTATCTGTTACCACGGTAACTGGATCTGCAATTAGTCGTTTTCGCAGTTATCGTGGTATCTGATACACGGTGCTCTGCAAAAACGACTATTGCCGAAATTGCACTTTTCGAAGTCATCCCAAAATAAAAACAGCTATCCAGTTACATCACTAAGTGCTAAACTTCTTTCTCACCAATCTGACAAAATTTGATGAAAGTGAGATGAATTTTCAGATACCGCGACCAGTTACCACGGTCGGACCTTAGTATCTGAATATCTGATACCACAATAACTGCAAAAAAGCCTTTCGACCGTGGTATCAGATACCACGATAACTTCAAAAACGACTTTAGACCGTATTAGATACCATGGTAACTGCAGAAACGCTACTAATATTTCTTATCAGCTTATGTGTCTTGTTTATACATAGTAGGTATGCATGATCAGCTTATAGTGTAGGGATAACACATACCGAACACAGAATAGGCCTATTTCTGTAAGTTGTAAGCAGCAGGTTGAAAAATATTGTTCGCACACAACGAGTCTTTAATGTTCATATGTTGAATTTTCTGTTGAGGATTCTTCGCTAAATTGTATATAGTAGAAGAATCAAAATAGTTGATGACCGCTGTTGTTCGACAATAATGGTAACTTCACCAGTGTTGGCAATGTCTTGGAATAAATTTTTATCTGCAGCCATTATCAGTTAACCTAGACCTTTCATCGTAACAGTTTGGAAGATAATAAGCTGTGGGTCAGCATGAACTGGGAATCTAGAGGAATCTGGAAGCAATTCTGGGACACAAAACAAGGATATTGAGAGCCTTTTACGTTCAGAGAACCCTGCTTCGCTGCCTCTGAAACCTTTGTCACCCGAATTCATGCTGGCTTCCCTCAGTTCCTGTGTCATCCCGACAAAAAGTTTTCAAGATTGGCTTGTCACGAAGCTATAGGTACAAGTTTATCATAGAAGATTTTCCTCTTGGGTTAAACTGAATCGCGATATTGGTATTTTATAGATTTTGCTGACCTGTATAATTTGGCTAAACATTTGCTCTATAATTTTTGCCCTTTTCCAGGTACGAGAATAGCAACCCGCTCATCCGATTCACTGAGGCGCAACTGGCTGAAATTCGCAAAGTCTCTCTAGCGAAAGTTTTGTGTGATAACGGAGATGACATCGATCAGATCCAGCGATCTGCCCTCGATATGCCCGAACCTTTCTTGTAAGTATTTTCTCCTCGAATATTACTTCGTAAAAGAGACGATATGTTGCCTAAAGCCAGCATCGCATACAACACTTGACAAGATTTGAATTCGAGGACACTTCTTCCTTGGTCCGGAGCTCGCGGCCCCGCAGTTGCATCGGGAGAATCTCCATCTAGATTGTTCATCAAGCTTTATCATGACCGAGCTTCTGATTTTCCCCCTTCATTTTTATGGCACTTGCCTTCCGGCCAAGTGCCATATACCGATCACTTTTCCGTCGGTCTGTCTGTCGGTCGGTCGGTTAGTTCGGTGTTTGCGAGTTAGGGTACTTCCAGATATGCTAGGACGATTAAACTTGGCAGGCATATTAGGGACCCGACCAAACTAAGTTGGAAATAGTCACTTGCCCGATCCGACCATCGTGGGGGGGGGGAGGGGAGCCGGAATCCGGAATTTAGTGGCATTCGAACAGGTGATCGGACCTTAATGAAATATGATATTTGGAAAGACGTCATGTCTCAGATGTCCCATTTCAAGCCCGGACCAAATCCGATGAATGTGGGGGGGGGGCGGAGGGGGACCGGAAATCATGTGACACGCTTAGAGTGGAGGGATCGGGATGAAACTTGGTTGGAGAATAAGCACAAGCCCTAGGTGCATCATTGACAGAATCGGACCAGATTCGTGTAATGTGGGGAAAGTTGGAGGGGGGGGGGGGGGGGGGGGGGGGGGGGGGGGGGGGGGGGTCCGGAATTCTGGTGATACGGAGTTAAGTTACTTCAAGGTGGGTTAGGACACTGAAACTTGGCAGCTAAATTAGGGACCCGAACAAAATAACTTGGAAATAGTCACTTCCCACATATTACCACCGTGGGGGGAGTGAGGGAGGGGGGATCCGGAATATTGAGGTATGTATAACTTCCGAACAGGAAATGGGATGTTAATGAAACTTAATGTTTGACCTCGTGTATCAAATTTCCCGTTTCAAGTCCGTCGCATCCGATGAAGGTGGGGGGGGGGGGGTCGAGGAGGAACCGGAAATCTTGTGACACGCTTGGTTGGAGGAACAAGTATAAGCCCTATGTACATCAGTGACAGAACCGGACCCGATTCGGGCACTCTGGGGAGTTAGAGGGAGGGGGGGGGGGATACGATTGGAACGATACTTGGTAGGAAGAACAAGCGTAACCTAACATTAGAGATTTGACAAGATTGGCTTGAAAAATTGTAACTTCCCAGATCAGACCATCCCTTAAAGTACTCATGTTAACCGTAAAGTACAACAAGACCAAAGGTTTCGATGGGATCCCAAAAGTTCAATATCTGATCGAGACAACCGGGTCTTGCCTTAGCCAGATCAAGTCATCGCCAGACTCCTTGAGCATTTTTACAATTAAAATTCAGAAACAGATTAAGGCCAAATAGCTAATCACCTGAGAAAACCAAGTTCAGATATGGATTCAGCATGTGTGTTTACCCCTATAAGTCATATCTGTTTTGACGAAAACTTCCTGCCACTTCTGCCAATTGCCCGGTTCCGGCCGAACTCCAGAACTACTTGTCCGGCGAAAAAAGAAAGCTCGAAGACGAAATCAGGGTATCTTCTTTTCCCAGTAATGAACATCTAATCAACTTCAAACAGAAATTTAGCTTATAAACAATTTTTCCGATTCCAGCCGGATTCCGGCCGAACTATATGTCCGGGTAAAATATGATTGTCATACAGGGACTCAGCATCTCTTCTTACCCCTAAATCGCTTACCTAATCAACTAGAAATAAAACTTTGACTTCCAACAGTTTTCCGGTTTTGGCCTGATTCCGGGCGAACTACATGTCCTGGTAGAAAATTGTTTTCACATAAGTGTTCAGCATGTCTTCTTGCCCTAAAGCGAACATCTAATCAACTCCAAATAAAACTTTTAATTTTGACAAACTTTCCGGTTTGGGCCGGATTCCGGTCGAAATACTTGTCCGTCGAGAAAATAGTTTTCACCTTCGTCTTCAGCATGTCTTCCTACCTCTAAATCGAACATCTAATCAACTTCAAATAAAACTTTTACTTTCAACAAACTTTCCGGTTTGGCCGGATTCGGGACGAAATACTTGTCCGTCGAGAAAATAGTTTTCACCATCGTCTTCAGCATGTCTTCCTACCCCGAAACCGAACATCTAATCAATTTCAAATCAAACTTTTACTTTCAACAAACTTTCCGGTTTGGGCCGGATTCCGGGCGAAATACTTGTCCGTCGAGAAAATAGTTTTCACCATCGTCTTCAGCATGTCTTCCTACCCCTAAATCGAACATCTAATCAACTTCAAATAAAACTTTTACTTTCAACCAACTTTCCGGTTTTGTCCGGATTCCGGTTGAACTACTTGTCCGATGACAAAATGGTTTTCACCATCGTGTTCGGCATGTCTTCTTACCCCGTAATCGACTATCACATTAGCTGTTTCAAAATATTTTGTTTGACCCTTAATTTGAATCCCCTCCCCCACCCCTAAATGTAGAGCTACAAAGCCCATCTACGAACTTGACTGGTCCGACGACCCAACAATCCTCACACCAAGTTTCATCAAAATATCTCATTCCCTTCGAGAGTTATCGTGCTTACAGACGGACGGACAGACGGACAACTTTTGCGATGTCATAGGTATCCCTCCACTTACGTTTTGGGATCCCAAAAAATACATTAAGGAAAATCTGCATTTGCATGATCCCCATGAGCCCATGATTATTTCTGCCTCAAGGGTTTTGCTTAGAAATGAATTTTAGCACCTTTAAAGTGCGCATCTTAACCAAAAAGTAAAAGAATACTTTTGACCAAAATATATTCATATATATATTCATGATCCTAAAGGGCCCAGTATCATTTTTGCCTCAAGGGTTTTAATTACAGATGAATTTCTAGCGCCCTTAAAGTGCGCATCATCACAGCCAAGTGCAAAAAAACTTTTTTTTTTACCAAACCATATATTCTCGTGATTTCCAAGGGTCGATCGTCATTCTTATCAGAAAAGTTTTGCTTACAAATGATCACAACAAACCCACGAATTGGCAAATTCCTACTTTCATCCTTTTACCAAGCCTTCCAAGTGCCATATAAGCTTCCAGCTCTTGTTGTAAAGGTTATTTACTTCGACTAAACTTGTTGTTGCCTTTATGGCAATCGTTCAAATATTGATGTGGGTGCATTATGGTGAGAAAAGGTTGAGTTGCTTAGAAAGTTTAACTTCCGTTCATTTGTTTGTCATTCTGGTATGTTTGTAGGAACCCTAGAGTCCCTTGCAAAAACCTGCCTGGTGTCGATCTGGACCTGTGGAAGGAACGCGTCTCATGTACTGTTGGGGTCATGGAGATTGACATTGGAAAAGCCGAAAGGATGTCGCCGTGTGTGATGTGCACTTGCACTAAAGAAGGAGTAAGTTGACATTTTATTCTCCGATCGCACTGTTAATGATTGATGACCCTTTTCCCCGCCCTCCACGCCGACAACTGTTTCGGCACTTCTATAAAAGCATGGAAGGTATGAGTTGAATCCTCTGAGTCCCATATTTAGACAGGGGAATGGTCGAAATAGAATTTAGTCAGTTATTATGTTTACTTCAGTTTGCTCGCTTATTCACACGTTGGAACTGAACGGTACCCCCACCCCTTCCCATGCAAATTGCAGTGGCTGCTTTCTGTTTTCGCAGCAGCGCTTAGTATGCGTGTCTCACAGTCGATACTCACGCGATGCCACTTTGTCGATGATGTTTCCGTGCAGATTTAACTTTCCATTGCGTTAAGGCGTGCATGGTTCATCAACTATGTCGTTTGACTAAACTACAGCGCTGTTGCTGTTTTATTCAAAAGCTGCAATCATAGATCGTCGATATTATCCTTAATTAATTTCCGACGATTTTTTCTTAGTTAGTCCTTGTCCTCGTAGTTTAATCCTAGTTACACCGCTACCCGAAAGTCTTCCGCTGAACCGCGGCAAGGATTGGTCTCGAAGAAAAGATGAATGATCCTACCAACAACAGTCAGGCGAATGCTAAATCAGTATTATTTTCTTTGCAGCCCATCTGCCAGTCCTTGAAGATCGCCAACTGCTTCCAGCTCGCTCAGTCCTTCAGCCCAGAATCGATTCTAACTGATCACGTCTGCAAAGTACAATGTGCATTTGCCTTCCGAGCCTTCCCTCAAGTACCGGTAGCCTCGGACGCAAACCAACTCGGGTTTAGCTAAATTTTCAGAGAATCTGTTCGGTACAGTGACTACCCCTCAAGCATCGTAGTTTCGGGACGAAGTATTCAGTTTCTATTTAAAAATCTTTCGACAGATAAGAGTAAGTTCTATTGTGAGGAGTCACATCACCATGACACCTCGTGCTTATGTATTTACTACGCTCAGCTGAATTGCGAAAAAAATGAAATGGAGATCGTAAAGCGCAATGTACTAAAACCTCCTCCCCTGACCTGAGAATTTTTTAACTGAGAAATTGCAGTCCTTTTCTGTCGTTCCCCTGGTCTACACATACTGCAACAGTTGCGTTATTTTACGCAGACACACATTGAAACGTTTCTATTCAGACCCAGCAGCGTCGTGACGCAAAAGCACTACTTCTTAAGGTGCGTCACTCTGACGTGAAACCCGGTCTTGTGGGAACCAGGGACTTGGAGGTTTGCGAAAGTTGAGATTTGTCAGCCAGAATAATAGCGTGATGATGCAGTCTGTGTGAGCCAGGGGTATGCCTTCAGATACTAGGCTGCGGAAATCGAACTTCAAGAACAAGGAAATAGCAAACTGATATTTTACCGAGTGCAAAGAAAAGTCATCTGTTTCTGAAGTTTAAAGCTAGTGTTTTCACGTGATATATTATTCTTGTCGAGCAAGCCAGTATGCTGTGTTACGAATCCGAGTGCTATACAAACGGTATATTCATGTGTATGATATTTTGCCAATATATGTTCAAATAAAGAAATCGTTAAAATTGTAAAACCGGTCGAATTTATTTGGAGACAGAAATGCGTTTTTGGGATCCCAAAACGTAAGTGGAGGGATACGTATGACATCGCAAAAACGTCCGTCTGTAAGCACGATAACTCTCGAAGGAAATGAGATATTTTGATGAAACTTGGTGTGAGGATTGTTTTGTTTAGATTGTTTTTTTTAGACAGCTAATGTGATAGTCGATTATGGGGTAAGAAGACATGCTGAGCACGATGGTGAAAACCATTTTCTCGCCGGACAAGTAGTTTGTCCGGAATCTGGCAAAAAAACGGAAAGTTTGGTTAAAAGTAAAAAATTCATTTGAAGTTGATTAAATATTTGATTTGGGGGTTAAAAGACATGCTGACCACGATGGTGAAAATCATTTTCTCGCAGGACAAGTAGTTCGTCCGGAATCCGGCAACAACCGGAAAGTTGGTTAAAAGTAAAAGTTTCATTTGAAGTTGATTAAATGTTCGATTTCAGGGTTAGAAGACATGCTGAACATGACGGCGAATACCATTTTCTCACTGGACAACTAGTTCGCTTGGAATCCGGCTAAACTGGAAAATATGTTAAAAGCAAAAGTATTATCTGAAGTTGATTAGATGACAGGTTCAGGGGGAAGAAGAAACGCTGAGTCTTTATAGGACAATCATTTTTTTACCCGGACATAATAATTAGTCCGGAATCCGGTTGTAACCGGATTTTTTTAATTCAAAGTTTTATTTTAGGTTGGTTAGATGTTCTTTGTAGGAATAAGGAGATACACTAGATTCGTCTCTGAATTTTCTTTTTTTGCTGGACTTATAGTAGTTGGCTCTGAATTCGGATGAAACCGCAGATTTGGCATAAGTAAAGAAGAAAGTTTCGGTCAGTATCGTCAAAATAGATATGGCTTATAGAGGTATATCTAAACTTGATTTTCTCTGATGATTAGCCTGGCGAAGACGAGACCCAATTGTCTGGATCAAATATTAGTTTCCCATCGACACCTTTGGTCTTGTTATCTAAGACTTTGAACGAAGAACTTTGCTTCATTGGCCTTATCTGGTACGTGCTTCTGTCCTTACGATAAAAACAAGACCAAAGTTTTCGATGGGATAAAAAAAATTTACTATTTGATCCAGACAATTGGGTCTTGTAGATATCCGTTCTTCGCCAGACTCCTTGGACATTTTTACAATCAAATTTAGAAACAGATTAAACAAATCAGAACTTCATGCATTACTTCCGCGAAATTTCCGGTTTTGATCGGAAAATGCTTGTCCTACAAAAAACTAAAGCTCAAGAACGAATTCAGAATATCTCCTTGCCCCTATACCGAACCTCTAATTAATTTTTAGATAAAACTTTAACTTTTAACAAATACTTGTGTAAAACTAACCGTAATGCATCATTCCTTCGAAGTCCGTATATTTAAATTCACATATTTGGCTCTTTCATTAAAAAGCAGGTTCAGCCGGATTCCTGGCGAACTATATCTCCGGGTAGAAAATGATTTTCGTATACGGACTCAGCATGTCTCCTTACCAGTAAATCGAACTTCAAGTCGACTTCAGATAAAACTTCTACTTTAACAAATTTTTCGGTTTCAGCCGGATTCCGGGCGAACTATAAGTCGGGATAGAAAATCATTGTCATATACGGACCTAGCGTGTCTTCTTACCCCTAAATTGACTATCTCATTAGCTATTAAAAAATATTTTGTTTGAACCTTAATCTGAACCCCCTCCCCCACCCCTAAATGTAGGGCCACAGAGCCCATCTACGAACTCGGCCTGTCCCTTGACTCGAAGAATCCTCACACAAAGTTTCATCAAAATATCTCATTCCTTTCGAGAGATGTCGTGGACTACTCCACTTACGTTTTTGGATTAAAAAAAGGTAAAGGTGAACATCATTCTTGACAAGCCACACTGGGCGGTGCTGATCTCCGATACTCTGCCCTCAGCCAGGAAGTGCAATAGGCGGCTGGGTGGGAGGCCATCTTGTGCTTTCCCATACCCTTCCCCAGATTTCTCCAGCTGAAGCAGGATAGACTTTGGCTTGTCTTACAGGGTCACGACGATGACCCCCACACCCACCACAAACCAAACGGTCGGCACCACCGAGACTAGAACCAGCTACGCTTCGCTTGTGAGTTCTGCGCGAAAACCATTCGATCAGGAGTGCGGAAAGAAGTTCAGGCAGCGTCGATCGCGAGCTGGGATTCTTGCCAGAATTCACAGCATCATCAGTTCCATACGGAGAAGTCGAGGTTCTTTCAACAAACCGCAGAACATCTGAAAGGGAAAACCTGAACGTCTGTCCGCAGCATTAACTGTTCCTCTGAACGCGACAAGCCCAGCCCATAAGAAAAGAGAGTGAAACAGCCGTAAAAAGGAATAATTGGTGGCACATTTTCTACAATACAAACTTTTAAGCGCTGATAGGCAGCTTTAAGTTGCGTTTTTGGTGGAGTGTTCCTTGGAACAGTCCACTAATGCGAGCGCTGTAGCAGCTTTCGGTTTCCGGTTTTCACCGTATTTTGTGGAGCTAATAACTCGTGAACCAGTTCAAATATCAAGTTCAAACTTGGTACACTTGTGGGTATTGGGGTCTAGTTATGCCTTTTGGGGCTCCAACCCCCCCCCCCAGTTCAGGGGCAAATGGGTCCAGGTTGCCCAGTGAATACTGTTCATAACTTGACCAGAACTGGACATGGGACGATGCAATTTCTTGGACGGATAGATACTAGGGCTGGGAAATTGCTTTTAAAGTTGCACGTCCCCCACACACCCTGTTCATGGGCAACTGGGCCCAGATTGCCCAGGAGTAAAGTTCGTTACCCGTGGCAGGAAACTTGTACGATTGTGGGCATTGGGGTCTCTTTTTACTTTTTGCGGGTCCCAAACCCCACCCCAACTTGGTTCAGGACAGTTGGGCCCAGATTGCCCATTTTTTAATATTTTTAATTTAACATTAACTGGGGATAAGGCGATAAAATTTCTTTGTGCTTTTGGATCATAGGGGTTGGGTTGAACCACCCCGACCCTTCCCGTTCATGGGCAAGTGGGCCCAAATTGCCCATGAAAAATCAGTGGTCCACCCACCCACCTAGTTCAGGGGCAACTGGGCCCATATAGTCGAGTTCATAACTCGTGAACCATGACAGGCACCAATTTGAAACTTCGCATTATTGTTGGGACTTAGATCTAGTTGTACTTTTTGTGGTCCCAAATCCACAAACTCACCCGGTTCTGGGGCAATCGGGCCAAAATTGCCCCGTGGTTAAGATCTAAACTTTACCACGGCTGGAGCTAGAATAACGAACTTTCCTGTGTCTATATCCTCTGGCTACGAAGAAAATCACTGCACCTCCCCCACCCTCACCGTTCATGGGCAACTGGGCCCGGATTGCCCATGATTTGAGATTTTGTGACCATTACGGCTATCAAAATTTAAAATTGGCATACTTGATGATATTGGGGTCTAGTTTAAAGTTACCCCCCCCCCCCCCCACATGCATCTTCACTATTCCTCGGTTTCAGGGGTAACCAGTTCATAGCTTGCAAACCATGGTCGGTATCAAGTAGAAACTTGGGACGACTGTTGTCCTTGGGGTCTAGATGCGTCCGTTTTTGTTTTTTTTTTGGGCGGAGGGGGGGCCTGCCTCGAACTTCCGGGCTTTTCAGACACTATACTAGGCGCAGATTCCCCAGTGACTAATTTGCGTAACATAGACCCCAATTAAAGATGCGACAATGAAATTCCATTTCTTTACGGTTTCTAGGCTCTTGAATATACTTTTGGAGTTTCACCTCCGCCACCCTTCCCGTTCGTTTGCAACGGGGCCCAAATTGCCCATGTGTTAAATTCTTGAACGAGGTTTGTTTGGTTTCATGTTTCGCAAAGGGTTTGAGTGTTAATTAGTCACAAAATGTATTTCGCGTTAGGAAGGGTGAAGAAACGGGATCTGAAACTTTATGACATTCGTGTGTTTAAACACGTGTGGTTTTTTTATGGCACTTGAGCTTACTCAAGTGCCATATAGCGATTGTTATTTCTGTCCGTCAGTCGGTCTGTCGGTCTGTCGGTCTGTCGGTCCCGGTTTTGCTAGTTCGGGCACTTCCAGATAAGCTAGGACGATGAAACTTGGCAAGCATATCAGGAACTGGACCAGATTAAATTAGAAATTGTCGCTTCCTCGATCCAACCATCTGGAGGGGAGTGGAGGGAGGGGGAATCCGGAAAAAATAGGAAAAATGAGATATTTTTAGCTTACGAACGGGTGATCGGATCTTAATGAAACTTAATACATGGAAGGACTTCGTGTCTCAGACCCTCCATTTTAAATCCAGACCGGATCCGGTGACACTGGGGGGAGTTAGAGGGGGAAACCGGAAATCTTGGAAAACACTTAGAGTGGAGGGATCCGAATGAAACTTGGTGGAAAGTACAAGCAAAAGTCCTAGATACGTGACTGATATAACCGGAACGGATCCGCTCACTTTGGGGGAGTTGGGGGGGGGGGGAGAAGTCCGAATTTGTAGTGATCCCGCGAGTTCCGTGCTTCCTGATGTGCTGGGACGATGGAAATTGACAGGCATGTCTGGGACCCGACCAGCTTAAATAGGAAATCATCAATTCCCCGATTCGACCATCTGGGGGGGGGGGGAGTGGAGGGAGGGTGAAGCCAAAATTTGAGGTATTTTTAGCTTGCGAACGGGTGATCGGATCTTGATGAAAATTGATATTTAGGATGACCTCGTGTCTCAGACACCTCACTTTAAATCCGGGCCGGATCCGATGACACTGGGGGGAGTTGGAGGAGGGAACCGGAAATTTTGAGAAACGCTGAAAGTGGAGGGATCGGGATGAAACTTGGTGGGAAAAACAAGCACAGGTCCTAGAAACGTCATTGACATAACCGGACCGGATCAGGGCACTGTGGGGGAGTTGGGGTGGGGAACCGGAAATTTTGAGAAACGCTTAAAGTGGAGGGATCGGGATGAAACTTGGTGGGAAAAACAAGCACAGGTCCTAGACACGTCATTGACATAACCGGACCGGATCAGGGCACTGTGGGGGAGTTGGGGTGGGGGTCCGGATTTCTAGCGATCCCGCGAGTTCGGCATACTTCCTGGTGTCCTAGGGCGATGAAACTTCGCAGGTATGTCAAGGATCCGAACAGATTGACTTGAGAACAGCCGTTTTCCCGACCTGACCATCGTGGGGGGAGTGGGTGGATGGGGAGTCCGGAATCTAGTGGCGTGCATAACTTTTGAACGGGTGATCGGATCTTGATGAAAATTGATATTTACAATGACCTTGTGTCTCAGACACCTCACTTTAAATCCGGGCCGGATCCGATGACACTGGGGGGAGTTGGAGGAGGTAACCGGAAATTTTGAGAAACGCTTAAAGTGGAGGGATCGGGATGAAACTTGGTGGGAAAAACAAGCACAGGTCCTAGACACGTCATTGACATAACCGGACCGGATCCGATGACACTGGGAGGAGTTGGAGGAGGGAACCGGAAATTTTGAGAAACGCTTAAAGTGGAGGGATCGGGATGAAACTTGGTGGGAAAAACAAGCACAGGTCCTCGACACGTCATTGACATAACCGGACCGGATCAGGGCACTTTGGGGGAGTTGGGGTGGGGGTCCGGATTTCTAGCGATCCCGCGAGTTCGGCATACTTCCTGATGTCCTAGGGCGATGAAACTTGGCAGGTATGTCAGGGATCCGAACAGATTGACTTGAGAACAGCCGTTTCCCCGACCCGACCATCGTGGGGGGAGTGGGTGGATGGGGAGTCCGGAATCTAGTGGCGTGCATAACTTTTGAACGGGTGATCGGATTTGAATGAAACTTGTCTGGTGAGCTATCGCCTCGGACGTTCAGTGTCACGTCCGAGTCGGGTCCGATACCTGTGGGGATGGGGGGGGGGGTGGAAAACTCAAGAAACTCTAAAAGTAGAGGGATTGGGACGAAACTTAATGGATGGAACAAGCATTAGGCCTAGATGAAATTGACGGAGCCAGATGGTTTCGGGGCTCTGTGGGGAGAGTTGGAGGGGGTTTCCTGGAATTCCGGTAGTCGTGAGTTAGAATAGTTCCAGATGTAAAACGACAACGAAACTTTGCAGGCATATTAGCGACCCGAATTATCTTGACTTAAAAACCTGACACAACATACCCCCGGAAACTTCCGTTCCTAGATCCGAGCATTTTTGGGGGAGCAAGAGAAGAGAAATATGGACTTCTATAAATTGCGAACGAGTGGTCTGATTCGAGTGAAACTTCATGGGTGATACGAATCGATGGCCTCGACATGTAAAACATGCGTTCGAACCATATGCGACCACGATTAGGGGAATTGGGGGTGGGGGGACTTTTGACATGCACAAAAACCAAACGGATGGACCGAATGAGATGCAATTCGACAGTGCCGAGTTTATGCGGCCTAGATTTGTTATTTGGCGTCTGGGCCGGATTCGGCCAAGGTAGGGGGGGGGGGGGGGGGTACTGGAAACTTGCAGATAGGCTATGCTGCAATTTCAGTCAAACTTGATGAGGGAATTAAGAGATTGGGCCCGAACCGGCTCCGACAACGTTGGTGGGAAGGGGGGGGGGGTACCGGAACTTTCCAAAAATGCTCAGATTCGAGTGAAACTTGGTAGATGGTATAAACGAAGATGCTTTAGGTGGTCGATTTTTTTTTATTCCGAACCAGATTCGGCCACGGTAGGTGGAAATAGAGTGAGTACCGGAAATCGTGTAGCACGTCTAGGGATCAAACAAATGGATTTATTGGGATGAAAGTTTGAACAGTCATGTGCATTTGCAATCGAGACGATGCCGGAACTGGTCAGAAATGAGTGAAACTAAATATCCTATTTCTATTTCCGAACCGCCTTTTTGGATGGCGGGTGTATTTTGTGACGTTTTCATCTACTTTCTTGTACAGCCTACTCGTACAAGTGCCATATGAGCTCGTAGCTCTTGTTTTCTTCACAAGTTCGTTTTTTTCGTTTCGGTTTTGAGCCTGAAGAGGACCCTTGCCAAGAAGGGCCGAAATATAGCTCCAATAAAATTAAGCTGCCGTATCCGTTTTGCATTATCAAATATGTTTTATCAAGGCTTTCAATTGACGAAAGTAAAGCCAGCAGTGTATTGGAAAACGCCTAGGGGTTTATACGAAGCAAAACTGGAAAGACAAAGATGGACAATACCATCGCAAAAAACTTTCAGGCACACTAATCTTACGTCCGACGTGCTCGTCGCTTGATCATCAACGACCTTGTCCGACTTCCGAGACCTCCGAGCCGCGGCACAATAAAAGTATATTCGTCTGTTCGAGCAAGGTAGTAAACGAAGTGTATCAGAACAAACCTACAACGTGCTCATAGCGAGCATAGCTGATTGTACGAGAAATGGCCTAAAGCGTGTCTGGAGATTCTTTGAGAGCACAATTGTTGGTTTCACGGATAACTAATATTAAACGATACCGGAGGGGAGAAATCTAAATCAGCGGACAACCGAATATTCGTTTGGCCGTCAATAAAAATCTATATACAATTTACAGTCAACGCTTATAAAATTAATTTAAAATAAGCAATCGTCTAATACATTTAATAAAAAGAGTTAACCTCAGGTACAGAATTACTTACTAGCACTGGCGTTAAAAAACTTGACAAAGGAGGGAACAAAGCTTTTCAGATATCGGTTTCGAGACACCTGAATAGGCTGTATGAGAGGTGCAGCTTCTGCCACTGCTCTTTTGGGTCTTTCTCGATGTGGCTTGAAACCAGGGGGCAGTATGGATCGATGTGATGTACTGTTCAGCAAACCTGTACCAAAAGCAAGCGACAGCTTTTGTCGACGGCTATATAGCAAGGGAATCTAGGCGAAACTGTTCAAGTCACAGTATGAGACTTTTGGCGCTTTTCAAATTACCAACAATGTCCGAAACTTAACTCTCTCTCCTGCGTCAGGCCATAATGCCAAACGGGGAACCGTATTCTAAGCAGGACCCTATAAAAGATGT
The DNA here is from genome assembly GCA_023053575.1 of Branchinecta lynchi. Classification (NCBI taxonomy): domain Eukaryota; kingdom Metazoa; phylum Arthropoda; class Branchiopoda; order Anostraca; family Branchinectidae; genus Branchinecta; species Branchinecta lynchi. The sequence goes on from JAKZAP010000008.1 coordinate 12,476,885, forward strand.
GTAAACTCGCAAAAGATGATCTGAAGGTATTGCGTTCGAGACAGCAGCTTCAGAGAGGTAATACCTGCATTAGCTCTTCGAAGCATCCTTTCCGTCTGTTTCTCCCACTTTAGATCAGCAGTAAGATGCACCCCAAGCAGTTTAAGTTCAGCTACACGACTGGAAGCAGTAAAGGGGGGGGGATGAAACTGGGGGATACTTTTGAGGAAAGAAAAGGTCAGTAGCCTACAACAGACTTCTGGACATTGACAGTCATCTTGTCTGATATATCAGCCATGATCGTGGCTGCACTGCTTTGAATGTTATTGTAGCGCAGTTCTGTAAGCGATAAATCATCAACATATTTCCAGCGATCTCGCATGCTTATTGCCAGCTCGTTTATCATAATTAGAAAAAGTAGTACTGAACCCTGAGGCACACCACAAAAGATAGGCAATTCATCAGAGAAAGTTGACTTGTACTTAGTACACTGTGTTCTGTTTGAAAGGAAATTAGCTACAATTCGTACCAGAAAAGGGTGGACATTGAACTTGAAACAAGTTTGTTTAACAGTGTACTATGGCAAATTGGTCAAAAGCCTTTTTAAGGTCAAGAGCTATTATGTTTACCCAACGTTCAGGCTCATCCATATGTTTCAGGATTTCATCCAGCATAGCTACTTACCAGATAATGGGCAGTTGACGTTTTGGGCATATTTCCAAACTGTCTAGGATCAACAAGCTCTATTACCTGTTTCTTTAACCAAGCAGCCAGGAAACTTTCATACACTTGCTAAACACAGGGGTCATTGTAATCGGTCTAACTCCAGAAAAATCATTTGGCGCATCTTTTTGGGGGATTGGTGAAACATATCCTGTTTTCAAAATAGATCGGTAATCACCGTTTTTAGTTACTTGATACCCACAAATGGACCAAAGGGGAACGTAATTTATCAGGGAATGCTTTAATTAGTTCCACAGGGGTGTTACACCATTTCAAAAGACTTCGCTTTCGTTTTACCTCCTTTGGCGAAATAACAGAAAAATCATTAAGATTAAGAGGAGGACTCGGTATTTCGTCTTTTGGCAGAGGAGGGATTGACTGGAGAATACTTACAAGGTGGGCATTCAGTATATTTGCAGTTTCAGATTCTTTTTCATCTAAATTAAAATCCACTCCTTTCTCTTTTTTCCCAACTATATTTTTTATTTCTCTGTACCCCTGGCTTTGCTTCGAAATGAACAAGTGATTCACCTTTCTCTCGGTATGTTCATGGGCCGCATTTCTTGTCATTCTTTACTGAGCGCTTGCGCACTTGTTTCTTGGTGTAGTTTCACTGTATTTTGACGTACTCTGTTTTAAGTTATTAAACTACAGTATCTGGAATGCACAAATCCACTGCTTCCTGACCGAAGATTGAAAATTAAGTGTCTTTTTCTGTGTGTTTTTGTTTTGTTTATTTTCTTCATTTACTCCGCTTTTTCGAATTGGCGGGTCATAAATAAATTACTTACTTAAATCAAAAGGTAGGAAGCAAAACTTTTGGACGAACTAAGAAAACAAGAGTGAAACTCCACCGAAAATACATCCCATAAAACGCGACTTTCGACTGAGTCGTTCCTGACTGATGCTTTTTTTTTATAGCCGAAAGATTCCGCTTTATCAATTTCACTAGCGCATAAATATAAAATATTACAAACTTAAACAAACTCCGTCAAATCCAGTATTCTGAACTTTTTCGTCAGCCTGGATGAAGGGCGTTTATCCTTCTCTTCAGCTTCAGAAGAAGCAAGCAGTTTCGAGCGAATTTTCTTGATCTGTCGTAATCGGTGGAGCCAGTTTGATCCGTACGGGTCGGAAAGGGCCTGTGCTGTAGAGGTATTACGGGACTGCACAACCCTGGACGCGATCTAAAAGGAATAACTCGTTTAAAGCAAATATGGATACGTGACGTACCTTCTTCAACTGCATTTCCAAAGAAATATCATTATAAATCCGGCGGCTTATTTGAGGATGCTAACTGATGCCAACTTAAATAAGTCACGCGGGTCAATCAAGAAGAGAGCTTCCCGCTGCGGTGTAACTCACAAGAGAAAAAGATGCAAGAAAGGAAGTTGGGTCATTGTTCAGGTGCTGAGACAGTATGCAATCATGAGAGGCAAGACGTGAGATTGCGCGCCAGTAGTTCACCGAAGCAGGGGCGTCGCAAGTGCATTTTCGTTGGGGAAGGGGGAACAGAAACCAAAATTTTACCAAACTTTTAAAAAATTCTAATGAATCCTAGAAATGGGAATTTGAGCTTAATTATTAAACAGAAAAAATTAGGTACAAGACTAACAACATAAAAGATGATTGCGAAGATGATTTGACGAAGCCAACTTGGACAGTATATTGCCGAGAACGATTCCAGTAGCAGCTTTTATTTACTATGCCCAAGACAAAATTAAATCGAGCTCCACAAGCGAAATTTTGTTATATTCAAAAAAATTTTCCTGCAAAATTCAACCACTTCCCATGTAAATTCTATCTTTTACCGTGAATGAATCACCGCAAGATCCAAAAAATTCCCAGAAACGTCAAAACCGGTTGGAGCGACGTCCCGGCAGTAGCTTGTAGCTACTGTAGGCTACCCAATACTACCTATGACCTCAAAACGAGCGCGACAGGCGTTTTTTTTTTTTTTTTCGATTGGTTTTTTCCTGCGAAAGTTAACTATTTTTCTCAAATCCCAAGCCTAAAACTGGTTTAAAACCCCAGCTAAATGACGCGGCCTCTCACAAAATAAGGAATACCACGAAACGCGCCGGAGGCGGGTCTTTTTTGGGATCCAACAGGAAAGTAAAAATATATCGATGAAATTACAGATCAGTCCTTTTGTCTGTGGACAGTGCTCCATTTGACCTCTTCTCAATGCTTACAAATCCAAGAACCAAACCTCGCTCCTGCATGATTTTTAAAAACATACCTCTGCTAAAATACAAGATTTTTGCACAGAACCAAAAATGCTGAAACCATGCGAGGCAAAGTTTCGAAAATCGGTTTCTCCGCTTTCCAAATAGTTCTCGGTACAAGCCCGGCTGTTAAATCCAAAATTTGGTAACTACCTTTGTAGTTCTGGCAAGCTGACTTATATTCTGACAAGATCAAAACCTACAGCTGAGAGTACCTACGCTTCTCTGCGGCATGTGGGTCACCGGATTTTAGGATTGATCCGCATCGTTCTTCTGGTTTTTAGTTATATGTCGTTTTCTTGTTTGTTGTTTCATCGTTTTCCTGCTGTTATGGTGGCGGTTTTTTTTTTTTTTTTTTTTTTTTAAAGCCTCGTAGTATCTTTTCTGTTCTTCCAGTCCAATATGAATTGGCCAGGTGACTACGCTTCCACTTACCCTCGGTGACGCCAACGGTCTTATCAACTTTTTTTATTCTCTTCTTTTCTTAACTTAAACACATGACCGGCCTATCTATTTAGCGTCACCTACACTTTCCTCTATCTCTACGTTTATTTTTTAATTTTTTAATTATTTATTTTCCTTCAATTCTTTCTAATCTTTACACTTCCATCCTATCTTTATTATCTTTATGGTGGTGGATTTTAAGATTTAGTTTTGTTTTTCGCTGACGACGGTTTGCCGGAAGTGCAACCGAAATGTCCGAAATTGTCTTTATCCCTCGCACATCATCTTAGAGGGATAACTGTGGCAGAACCAGGAAAAAAGAAGGAAAATCTCGTTTTTCTATTTTTGTTTGATATTGGACCTAAAGTTCGGAATTCCAGAGCATAACGAATAATTATGGACTGATATTCGTGATTCGGTAAAAATGTCGTGGAAATCGGACAGAAGTTAGGGGTTCGTGGTAACTACCGAATCCCAGTTATAATACCTAATATTTTAGGACCGATAGCCTATTCGGGATTCTGTATAACTACCGAATCCGTCATTATACCGAATAGTTCTGGCATCGAAAAACTACCGAATAAAATTCAGATTCGGTATAATTTCGTTGAAGCTGGACCTAAAGTCGTCATTCGTGGTAACTACCAAATTCTGAGAATTATACCGAATAAATTACAAATGTCAATATGATACCGAATAATTTTGGATAGATAGCCTATTTGGGATCTGCGTAACTACGGAATCTCCACAAATATACCGAATTGTTCTGGCATCGAAAATTTACCGAATAATTTCAGTAGATTCGTTCAACCTATTCGTGATAATGATAACTGCCCAATCCTGACAATTATACCGAATTCCGAATCATTATACCGAGTATATATGTACCGATAGCCAATTCGGGATTCTTTAAAACTACAGAATTCCCGCAAATACACCGAAAAGTTCTCATATCGAAAAATAACCGAACAGTTTTCAACCCAAACTTTGACCGAATCTCAAAAAGTTCGGGGGGTGGGGGGGTCTGCACCTCCAGCTCCCCCCCCCCCCCCCCCTGCGACGTCCCTGCTAAGTTCCGACGACGGTTGCCGAGACACGAGGTACAAGATCAGATACTCGCATCAGCTACAATCGAACAAAAGAAAGACAAACTTACATTGGCATGGACAGCAAGCTGTCTCACAATAATGGCCAAATTTGTATCCGAAATCAGCATCTTTTCTTGCGAATAATACTGGAGCTCTGCTACCTCCGGACGAGCTTTTATGTACACATAGTTCGTACTCATTTCCAACGGTTCCACGATAAGGCACGCCTGGGTGAACTGACAACGAATTGTCGAAATGTCATAATCCTCCCCACTGTTGTTGTACACGATTGTCACATAGTTATTGCCGATATGACGTTTCTTATCGTTGCCCTTTGGGTCCGTTGGCTTGTTTGGCATAAGCGTAGCTACGTGGTAGATCACCTACGGAAGAACGGATTAGAGGATATATGGTTGGGAACACAACCTAAAAGAAGTAAATTACATACTGTCGAGTGTTAACCAGTCCCAGCGTTGAACCAAGTGTGTGAAACAGTGGCAAACCGGCCTTGAAAATAATTATTCAGCCTTACACCTTTCAGTGGATCGGCTTCTCTTCAATGGCCCTTAAATTATCAGCTTCTGATTGAACTAGGGATAACACCATAGAAAATAGGAAACAACAGGAAACTCCCCACGGATCCAAAACTACACCCACGAACTTCCAAACTTCAAACCGTAATATTCTTTCATTTATAATATCAAAAAATTTCGGATCACAAAACGTAAGTGCACTGTAAAAAGATTCTCCAAATAAGGATGCAGTTTTTGCTACTGGAATTAACCTTACCTCTACTGGGATAAGATTAATCCCAGTAGCAAATACTGCAAGATTTTGTTTTACAGTGTGACAGGATAGCTATGATTTCGCAAAAGTTGTCCGTGTTTCGGCCTCTTCGCACTATAACTCCCGAAGCGGTTGAGATTTCCGGTTCAAACTTGGCACGAGGACTTAAAGTACAGGTCGAGTTCGAAGATGGGCTCTGTAGCCCTATATTTAGGGGCGGGAGAGGGGTTTGAAATTAGGTGCGATTTTTTTTTTTAGATCTAATGTAATAGCTCATTTAGGGGTATGAAGACATGCTGAATCCAAATATGAGAATTATTTCCTCGCTGGATAGGTAGTTCACCCGGAATCCGGCGAAAACTGGAAAATTTATGAAAAGTAAAAAGTTTAATCTGAAGTTGATTAGAGGTTCGATTTATTGGTAAGGAGACATGGTGAATCTGTATCTGAAAACTATTTTATCACCAGACAAATATTTCGCCCGGAATCCGGCTAAAGGATTGCTAACAATGCTTTTGAGTGGAAACCAGCCAGTACTTCAAGATGTCAGACACGTAAGAACCTCGGGCATCTAAAAAGTACATTTCAATAGATAACAAACAACACATTATATGTTACTGTAACAGGATAATCATGTCTGAGCCTGTGTTAGTTTTTGTAACAATAAATACACTATACAAGATTTGCAGTGTTAAGTTTCGAAAAAAAAAATATATTAAAGATTATAACGGAAAGATTCTACTCAGATGAAGTGTTGTCTGTCGAAGTGTTGTCTACTCAGATAAATTGTTGTCTGTCGAAATTCTGAAAGCGAAAGTTCTGACAGCGAAGTGGAAGCCTTAGTGACTTGCCCATGGTGTCACCAATGACTGACCAACGATGTGCTCTGTAGAGAATCATTTGGTCCTGTGGGGTGGGACGGATGAAAATTCTCCCTCGCCTACATGCATTTGCAAAAAGAAAAGACAAAAAATTACCTGCACAATATCATCCTGCCAGAGATACGCAAACTCTCCATCGTTTCCGTTGGTGTCCAGTCCTCCAAGATAGGTGGCAGCACCATCTGCGTTCCTCAGCCTTGTCAACGTACCCAAACCCTTCAAAAACTCCTGATATCTCGCCGATCCATATTTGTTTAAAAGAATCTCCGTCTCATCTTTGCTCTGACCATGCCCAACGTAGATCACTCCAAGCTTATGGGTTTCGTATCGTGGAAACTTGTCAAGGTTCCGAATGCTAAGCTCAATGTCTGCTCTTTCTTTCTTAACTAAGAGTGGCGGATCGCAGCAGTCTTCGGCTTCTAGCAAACGGAATGTGTAGAGCTGGAGGAAGATAAAGCTGAAACAGAAAGAGAACGTATTTATTTATTTATTTCCCTCAGAACTGAGGAGTACAAAATAATGATAAAACAGAACTATGCCTAAACCATCTGGTCCATTCAATGACACATAAATATCATAACAAGAGCTACGAGCTCACTTGTACGAGTAGGCTGTACAAGAAAGTAGATGAGAACGTCCCACAAATACACCCGTTCGGAAATGCTGATTAATTCAGCATTTTATGCAGCATTTCGCTTTCGGACAAATTTTCGCTCAATTAATGCAGCATTAATTCAGCATAAAATTCATCGACAAATTCAGCAAGAATGCTAAATTTTATGCTGAATTTTCAGGGAGTACGGCGATTCTCTCAGTGTTTTCGGCGGCAAACATAACAAATTCAAAAAGACGACTGACAATTCGGCAAACATTCCAAATTCTAAGAAAACTGGCGATCATCGCCAACGAAGAAAGGATAGATAAGAAGATAAGAAAGTTGGATATCGGTAGTTGATCAATTTTGTCAGCTGTATACAGCTATTCCTTATTCTTCTTCTTCTTCCTGACTTAAATTTTGGTATTCTACAAGTGTCAGAGAAGAAAAAAAGGTAACAGCTTTCAGACAAAAATAGAAAAGAAAATGCAGCATTAATGCAGCATTTACAGCACCAAAGAGCTTTCGGACACGTTCTTAGTTTCAGTCGTTTCTGAGCAGTTCCGGCATTGTCTCGATTATCTGTAGCAAATGCACATGACTGTTCAAACTTTCAGCCCCATAAATCCATTTGTTTGATCCCTAGACGTGCTACACGATTTCCGGTACTCCCTCTATCTCCACCTATCGTGGCCGAATCTGGTTCGGAATAAAAAAATCGACCACCTAAAGCAACTTCTTTTATACCATCTATCAAGTTTCACTCGAATCTGAGCATTTTTGGAAAGTTCCGGTACTGCCCCCCCCCCCTCCCACCAACGTCGTCGGATCCGGTTCGGGCCCAAAATATGTCACCTAGGGTATGTGCTCTCTCTATGTTCCATGTTTCATTTAAACTGATGCACTCGTTTGACCCCTATGCGAGCCTCAAAGTTTCCGGCAATCTCGATCCAACTCCCCCTACTGTGGTCGAACAGGACCTGAAAACCTGTCCATCAAGTTTTACTAAAATTGGAGCATAGCCTATCTGCAAGTTTCCAGTACCCCCCCCCCCCCCCCCCTACCTTGGCCGAATCCGGCCCGGACCCCAAATAACAAATATAGGCCGCATAAACTCGGCACTGTCGAATTTGCATCTCATTCGGTCCATTCGTTTGGTTTGGTTTGGTTTTTGTGCATGTGAAAAGTCCTCCCCCCCCCCAATTCCCCTAATCGTGGTCGCATATAGTTCGAACTCATGTTTTACATGTCGAGGTCATCGATCCGTATCACCCATTAAGTTTCACTCGAATCAGACCACTCGTTCGCAATTTATAGAAGTCAATTTCCATATTTCTCTTCTCTTGCTCCCCAAAAAATGCTCGGATCTAGAAACGGAAGTTTCCGGGAGTATGTTGTGTCAGGTTCTTAAGTCAGGATAATTCGGGTCGCTAATATGCCTGCAAAGTTTCGTTGTCGTTTACATCTGGAACTATTCTAACTCACGACTACCGGAATTCCAGGAAACCCCCTCCAACTCCCCCACAGAGCCCCGAAACCATCTGGCTCCGTCAATTTCATCTAGGCCTAATGCTTATTCCATCCATTAAGTTCCGTCTCAATCCCTCTGCTTTTAGAGTTTCTTGAGTCCCCCCCCCCCATCCCCACAGGTATCGGACCCGACCCGGACTTGACACTGAACGTCCGAGGCGATAGCTCACCAGACATGTTTCATTCAAATCCGATCACTCGTTCAAAAGTTATGCACGCCACTAGATTCCGGACTCCCCATCCACCCACTCCCCCCACGATCGTCGGGTCGGGGAAACGGCTATTCTCAAGTCAATCTGTTCGGGTCCCTAACATACCTGCCAAGTTTCATCGCCCTAGCACATGAGGAAGTATGCCGAACTCGCGGGATCACTAGAAATTCGGACCCCCACCCCAACTCCCCCACAGTGCCCTGATCCGGTCCGGTTATGTCAATGACGTGTCTAGGACTTGTGCTTGTTCTTCCCACCAAGTTTCATCCCGATCCCTCCACTCTAAGCGTTTCTCAAAATTTCCGGTTCCCTCCTCCAACTCCCCCCCAGTGTCATCGGATCCGGCCCGGATTTAAAGCGAGATGTCTGAGACACGAGGTCATCCTAAATATCAAGTTTCATCAAGATCCGATCACCCGTTCGCAAGCTAAAAATACCTCAAATTTTGGCTTCACCCTCCCTCCACTCCCCTCCCCCCCCCCTCCAGATGGTCGGATAGGAGACTTGATGATTTCCTATTTAATCTGGTCGGGTCCCTGACGTGCCTGTCAATTTCTATCGTCCCAGCACATCAGGAAGCACCGAACTCGCGGGATCACTAGAAATTCGGACTTCCCCCCCCCCCCCCCCTAACTCCCCCGAAGTGAGCGGATCCGTTCCGGTTATATCAGTCACGTATCTAGGACTTGTGCTTGTACTTTCCACCAAGTTTCATCCGGATCCCTCCACTCTAAGTGTGTTCCAAGATTTCCGGTTTTCCCCTCGAACTCCCTCCTATAATAATAATAATAATAATTTATTTTTGACCCGCTACAAAAAGATCAAAGCGGAGTATCAATAAAAGAAACAAAACAAGCACTCCACAAAACAAAAAGCACTAGAAACTAGAGCAAACGAGACAGGCCACTGTGGGCGGGCAAATTCTTATAAGTTGACTGGGGTAATTTCCCAGCAAGCTCCGTAAGTTTCGACCCAATATCCGGAAAACTGTAAATAGATATTAGGTTCCGATTTCTGTACCATGGAGGCAGATACAACAGAAAGCGGGAAAACCGGAAATAATAAGAACGAACTGAACTGATATCTTTTTTATGGAAAATAGGGTAAATACCAGAAAGAAATAAAACCGACTGATCTGTAAAAGCCGAATATAATTTAGCAAGAGATTTTCTATTGTATCTACCTCGATTAGCAACAATTTTAGAATAGCTTAGTTGGATTTTCTTCTTGCAATCAGCGACTGCGAGAGTCCGGAAGGATTTTAATCTTTTACTAACATTAATTCCCAGCCACCGAAAAGACGAAATCGATGGGATAGAAAAAGATCCACAAATTAGAGTCGTGTTATTACTATTAGATGAAAGATATTCACACTTTGAAAGATTAAGAGAAAGTCCAATCGCGTGAAGTTTCGATGCTACTGTTTGAAACAGACAAAGAAAGCCCTTTTTTAGTCCTACTGATCAAAAGAATATCATCCGCATAAGCAAGATAAGAGATATTTACTGAATTAAGAATGCAAGTGGATGGGATAGAAGAAAGGACAGATGATATACACAATTTGAAAATAGATGGGGAAAGGACAGCACCTTGCCGACCCCACGCCGCACTGCAATTTTAATTTCTGAAACCCTCATATCCGTTTTAATCCGCAAAAAGGAATTTGAATACCAATATCTGAGAAGAAAAATTACCGAAATATTGATGCCGTGACTAAAAAGGGAAAAAATAGCTTGGGAATGCGTAACGGTGTCAAACGCTTTGGAGAGATCCAAGGCGCATCAATGTAACTCGAACCCCTTTTTAGTAGCCTCAGTGAGAACATTAGCTAAAATTCGATGGGCCTGCTGGCAACCTACCCCAGCTGAAAACCCAATCTGATTTTCACCAAAATATGCCGAAGAATTAACTGATGGGAGGAGGAAGATACTCGAAAGTTTTGCTTATATTGCAAGAGACCGTAATTGGCCTATAAGATGCACACTCAGTCGGAATCTTTCCTTTTTTCAGGACTGAGGTAACTGTTCCGCACAAAAAACTTTCAGGCACAACCGAGGTACATAAACACATTTGAAATAGAAGTTGTAAGTGTTGGACAAGAGCTGCACAATCAACATTTAGGTGTTTTGCACTTATACCGTCACAATCAGTAGAACTAGACTTGAGCTTCTTTATAGCTTGTGCCACCGAAGATAAATTGACTGGGAGGATCTGGTTCTGGCGAAGTGACGTAGGAAGCGCAGAATTAAGAAGCTTCATAAAAGTAGCATGAACAAAATGGTTTATAGTGTTGAAAATCTGGTCATAATATTTGCACCAAGCAGCAGGGCTAATTGGGCTATTCGTTGACAAAGAATCGCCGATTTTATCTGAATTTACCACTTTTTTCCAATCTAAATTACTTGACGGGAATTTGCAAATTTTAGATTTTGCAGACCGTAAATACTTTTTATACTCTTATTTAGTTTTCTGTTTAAGCTGAAATACTACACCACTAGGTGGCCGTCCGCAAGAAACCCAAATTATTTTTCACTGATTTTAGACCCGGGTCCCATGACCATTCAGGCTTCCGCGTATTAACTTTAACACATTCCTCAGGAACAGCCACCCTTTCAGCTTCCTTCATGCATGATATAATATCAAAATAATATTTGTTCAGAAAATTCTTATCATTTATAAATTTAGAACCAACCTGAAGTAGCTGAAAAGGAACTTTTATCGTAGACAAAAAAGCTGTAAGGGTAGAAATATACAGAGCCCAATCAGCCTTATTCCAATTTCGCCTGGTAAACCATCTACGATTCACACGTGCATTAGAGCTATTTTGCGACAGAGAAACACCAAACACAAAAGAAATTGGTAGGTAGTCTATATCACTTTCTGTTTCATGTACAGAAACAATCGAAACGGATTGATTGGGAGAACAAAGAACGTGATCTATATTAGTATGGCTCCCAGAATTATGGATGTAAGAAACGGACGATTCTTATCCACTAGCTTAAATTCAGACAAAGACTCGAAAACCATATCAGAGCGAAGGTTTGAATTCAATAAATCAGCATTAAAATCCCCGGCGACAACAAATTGGTAACCGAGAGATGATGCGGATTCTGTCACTTTCTTCAAAACTCTACAAGTCTTGGCAAACTTATTCAGTGACTGCACCGATTTACGATCACAAGGAAAGTACATATTAACAAGTACTAGATCGGCAATTCGCACGGCCAAGAGATTTTCGTCACTATGGAAGAGCGCAGGCATCGCGGATGAGATGGAGCTACGTTTCAGAATACAGGCGAGGCCTCCGGAAGGTCTACCAAAAGTAGACCGTGCAGCACTCACAAACGTAACATGGTTCGCACTCCGTTTCAACAAATTGGTGTTAGCTGAAGATAGAAGGTGTTCTTGAAGACAAACGATGTCGTAGTTGCTCGAAAGTTCGTCAATGATGTGCTCTTTTCGACGTGTTCCATTTATATGTACGAAATAACCGACAACTTTTGCGATATCATTTTTCACACCGGTCGCAATACGAGACTTGAGCACTGGACATAATAGACTATATGAGGTGTGAGAGCCGTCGCAGTTTGCACATTTAGGGCTATTTCTACAGGGCGCATCTTTCGGGGAAGTGAAACGAATCCGAAAAGTCTAACTTGATAGTTTGGGACAAACCAATTCGATTTGCGTCAGCGACTCCTGGATGCATTTTGAATTCGGAAGCATTAAATGACTCCGGGATTCCCTTTATTATTCCGAGGTAACGTTTCTGCAGAATCTTCGTGCCAGCACCCGAGACAACGGACTTCACAGACTCACAGAAATCAGAAGCTACCGATTTCTCAATATTCACGAAAAGTTTATCTCCCATCGGCCGAATACTAGCAATCTAATCATGACCACTTAGTTGGTCGATAAAGTCCTTGCGGCTTGTCGGATCTCTAATAGACAGTGGCAATTTAGAGACAACAATAGTAGAGTGGCTATCGGGTGGTTTCGAGGCACTGGCTCCAGACTGTGGTAATGGCGGGAAATGGTTCTAATACGCCTCAAACTGGTTGGAATTGTCTTTAGCTGGACATGCAGCTCGTTCACTCTCGAAACGAGGGCAGAGTAAGCTGTAGCTGGTATCAATGGGACTTCACTAGGGCTGAATATAACAAAAGCCGGGATGTCGAAATCATCTGTATTGCCATTCTTGATAAAATCCAGTATATCTCCTAGATGGCTTAGTGACGCTTTCAATCCAGATCGTTTCTGAAATAAAGCGTCTGGATACAGCTTGGACCCAAACCATTTCTTCGCTTTCACGATATCATCAACGTCAAAAAACTCCGCACCGAACTTCTTAATCATCTCATCATCAATTCCTTTTTCAACATCATGCTGAACAAATTCAGCACCGGAGAATAATGCAAACTGTCCTCATCTCCTCCGGGCAATGATAACTAGCTATAGCCGCGCTCACAGTGAAATGCGACTTGCTCGTTCAACTGCTGAATGAATATGGGTCACCCGG